>OX388311.1:31713324-32216739 GCA_947579605.1 Athripsodes cinereus | reverse complement strand
GTATAGTATTATTAACTGTACTGTTTTTGTTTTTTTAATCTTTAATAAAGACTGATTTATTTGTCCAATTAAGCTACTGGGCGACATACCGAAAGTTTCGAAACTCTCTCTTTCTATTCGATTATATTCTTGGAGATAATTTACTCGTTAATGAGTGATCATATAATTATCTTTAATTAAAACAAAGAACAATAACAGCATGTGTGTGAAGTATCTGAAAATAAAGTTTTACTGTAAAAATTGTTACCTTTAAAAGAAGTTTTGGAAAAGTAACGCAACGCAACAATGCAGTAATGCATATAGAAGGCCACACGGACATCTAGTAAGTGCTGGATGTATATTAATACCATCACACTGAGTGTTTAATAGATATGATTATGTATGTATATTGTAAGGTTGTACTATACTCGTAGGCATGTTATTCTTAGTTATATACATAGATATGTAGTGTAGCTACTTCCATAGTTAGATAGTTAACTTACAGATAAGGCCTCAGGTTACGTGCCGTAGGAGGCACAAGTGAAAGCGATCACACTCTTCTTTCATTAATTTGGATACCATAAGTTTGTTACGGCCGATCATAGACGCCTCGTGATTAAATTATCATTTTGATTTTTTTATAACTTTACACAAAAATTTTATATGTCGGAAGAAAGCAAATTATTATTATTATTTGGATGATTTGTAAAGCACCGTTTTGTGAAAAAAAAATCCACCTCAAGGGCGCTTGAAGACTTTCTTCCATTCTCGGATATCTCAGAAGTCAATGGACTATTTATCCACTCTTCTAACCAAAAATGTTTGTCCTAAAGAGCGGGCTCCAGTGGGCAGCCTGAGGGGCAAGTCAGCTTACTCTGACTCGTAGTAATATTTTATGTAACATTTACGTCTTTGATGCCCCTCTCAAGAGGGTAAAATGTTATTACAAACGTAAAAGACAATAAATGAATAAAATGTTAAAAATGAACAAATTCAAATATATTTATTCAGTAAAAAATATACACTTAAAACAATAATCAATCAATACAAAATAATAATAAAAACATATATTTTTCTTTTATTTGTTCCTTCAAAATTGAGCAGAGCTTTGAAGGATAAAGGGTAATTCTTAAATCTTAAATTCAGCAACAAAACATACACAACTATGTATATAATATCCAACCTAAAGTTAATAACAACAGAGTTAAAGTTAATAACAATAGAGTTAATAACAATAGAGTTACATGTAAAAAAAAAAACAAAAAATGAAAATCAATAAAACGAGAATACACTCAGTTATTTTACAATAATGACTAATAAAAAAATCCAAATAAAGACAAGCAGTAAATAGACAACCATAATGACTAAAAAATATAGAAAGGTCAGTTTTCATGTTTATATCAAGCGGCCGGCCAGCTGGCTATCCCACTTATAGGATATCTCTTGATTGTATTATAGTCAGTAGTAGTTTTATTATAGCAATTCATACGTTAAGTAAATTAAATTTGGTATAAATTTTGTTATGATTTTAAAAGGATTTTTGTTTCAATGTTATTTTTAATTAAAACCTTTTTTTGTTCTTAATTTATTGAATTTCCAACCTTTAATGTTGTTATAACAGTAAACTGTATGAAAAATCTTTTTCGAATAAGAAATAAATATTTTTTTACGGAATAACTTTCACCGAATAACTTAGAGGCGGACAAAAATTAATTATGTTCGTTAAAACTATTTTTTTGTTTTTAACAAAATCCTGCATAATTTTTTTTATTGATAAGAAATCATATCCTCAAATTAAATAATTGCATACCAATGAAACAGAAAAATATATAAATAAAAAAAAATGTACACTGAATTCAAAATCATATTATTTATTTTCATTCGTAATCACTTCCGTGTTTAGGCACGAAAACAAAAAGGATATACTCCCATTGAATATTTGTATTTTTGTTATGTATAAATGTGTCGATTATTTCGATAATTTCGTCTCTTATTGTATGTTTGAATTGACAATGATCTTGTCTGAGCGCGAGTATTGGTGACCCAGTGACCCGGTTAGCGTTCAACGGCCCGGGGCCCGCGCCGCCACATGATCGCTGAGGTTTAATGTTCTATAGGAAGGTACCTACCTGCATATATCTACTACATAATGTACACAGGTAGTATATCTACTCTCGGATGACTGTGAAGACATAATGTACATAATATATTTCTTAAGCGCGCTATCGTAGACTCAATATACACGGTTAATAATAATATCTACTATATAAAAAGACGCTTGAATTTACTATACTAAACTATGCCATCCAAGTGGGGTAGCCAGCAGAGTAACTGCAAGTAATAAACATGCAGATCATCCTCTCCGTACCCTCAGTATATTGAATTGTATAAATATTTTTATTATACATTGTAGTTGTAATTGATGTTATAACCAATGCTGGTAAAAAAATCAAGAAGCGTTGCATGCCTAATCACTGAATTTAAGATGATAATTGTTTTATATAGAAGATTTCACGAGTACCTGCTTTTTACAGAATGCTCGAAAACTCTCTATAAATCAAACTCATAACCTTTTGCTTGAAAAGTGAGTGTGTTAGCCACTAGTTCAGCCTATTTTCGTACAGTGCAGTACAGATGGCATATGATCACTTTGTTTACGGATCGGAATAAAGTGCACTTAACCAGCCTTAACCGATTTGTTAATACCGGAACACCTTTCCTCTTACATACTTAAGGGAGTTTGCACAGTCTGTCACATTTTTTATCAGATTAGTAATTATTTTTCCATAAGTCACTCAGTTACGGGCATTGTCACAAAATGAAACCAAATACCAATCTTCTAAGCGTGGTTAGATTTCAAGAACTTCTTCTCTGATGGATTCCTTACCACTCTCTGATATTCCCCAGTCAGGATATTCAACTTCTTCCCACGAAAAATTAATGACAATAACAAACAATGTACAAAAATAATTCATCATCATCATCGCCCTCAACGCTCCTCTCGGGAGCACAGGGCAGAAACCAACCTCCTCCATTCAGAACGTCTCTGTGCCAATTGCGTCACCTCTTTCCACGACATTCCTTGCGCTCTGATATCGTTGTCATAAGAACGGTGTATTGTGAAAGAGGGATGCCGGGGCTGACGGAACCCCTGCGGACGGAAGAACAGTGCTCTTTTTGGCCAACTTTCATTAGGCATTCTCAAAACATGTCCCAGCCATGACCATCGTCTCTCCTGTATTACGGAGATTACAGGTCTCTGCTGGGTGCGCCGGCGCTCAGCATCATTTGTAACATGTTCATACCATCTGACATCCAAAATCCTTCTAAGACACTTGTTTTCAAAGCTTAGTATCTTCCGCTCTTGAGCCTTGGTTAAGTGCCAAGACTCGCAGCCATATAGAAGGATTGGGATGATGCACACATTGAACAAGCGACATTTTGTCCTGATGCTGAGTCCAGACGCCTTCCAAACTTTGTTCATGTTGTTGAAAGCCCCGCTAGCTGCTCCTATGTTCATGTTGTTGAAAGCCCCGCTAGCTGCTCCTATGCGGTTTGGTAATTCCGACCGGAGATCACCCTCTGGCGTTATAGTTACTCCCAGGTACCTGAATTTACTAACCTGAGATATTTGGGAATTGCCAACCATTAGTGGGGTGTGAGTACTCGTGCATGTACTATCACATATGTACAAAAATAATTACTGTACTATTAATATGAATTAATGTATTTTATATGGCAACCCCACATGCATGAATGTAGTATGTTATTATTATGTATTATGATTGTTTTGATCAATAATAATAATGTGAGTATCTTCAACTTTATTCATTATATTCATCTAGTTTGATTCACGCGATATGTGAAGGTTAGTTAGGTGCTCAGAGTATACTTAGAAGTTAATGTACTAATACGAACTGTACTATTAATATGTAAACCAGTGTAATGTCTTCCAGACAAGCCCAAAAATCAGGCATTACTTGAGATTTTTAAGCTTTTAAAATAAAAAAAAGATGATTAAAGTATACGCAAAAGCGATCCGAGAATTTAAAAGTTCCGACGCTCCCGTGTAAGTGATCTTGTCCGTTAACATTCATACGTTGTATTTAAGTATGCAGCTTTACTAAGATAATGCAAAGTAAGAAGTGTAAGAACTAAAAAATATCCTTTTTCTTGCTTATACTTACGGTTGCTTACGGAATAAATTTCCATTATATTTTTGTCTCGCTCATCTACTACTAGGATACGCTACACATAGATGATGTGCTAATGTAGTATTATTTGGCGATTATTTATAAACATAATCCAGGCTTATGATTGCAGATTTATTTTAATTAGGTTTTTACACTTCTTTGATCTCTCACCTGCTTTATACATTTTAATAAAGTTAATAAATAAAGTTGTATTAAGAGTGGGCTTACCCAGTATGAAAACTCTAAATACGCCACTGATGTAGACTACAAGTAATGTTCACATATTATTTGTGCATGTGGTATATAATAATAACAAAATTATATATTTATTGCGTAAAGTATAATAATGCATTAAACTGTCTTTTCATACAGTACATAGAACTTCATTCATGAGACATTTCTAATATGACAAAGCAAAATTTTCATCTTGAAAAATAGACAAATTGAAGAAAAACCCGGTATTTGTTACGACATTTATCATCTTCAGTTCAGCGACGAGGTATACCACCCATCCTGAATGATAAAATTTTATTGGTACGAGAAGGACAACTTGCATGTTTATTACGGGTTCGCTGTCTACTCACTTGTGGGAGATGCTGTAATGGTACGAATGAACGAATGAAACATAATTATCCATCAATTTTGGACAAGGTTTGAATATTTGGCCTATATTAATAAATACTCTTTATATGATACTACAAAATTATCACATTAATTAGTGTGAACTGTTTGTATGTAATTGCCTCACTATTCTATGTTCCAAATGAATTGTCTACGGATGATTAGAAAGTAGGATGATTAGTAAGACGAAAATAGGAAGGTAAATCTGAAAAGGGTCAAAGGTACAGTGTTTTCTGAAAAAGGGTCATCCACAAGCTATCTGTAATCTTGAAAGAAAAAAGAAAAATACTTGTCTTTTTGGGCATTTATCACTGAATTATTTCAAGCTTTTTATTATATAATATGTATAATATAAATGTTTAAGCATACATACATACATACATACATACCATCACGCCGCTTCCCTCGCGGGGTAGGCAGAAAGGATCGAGCGCCACTTCCTTCTATCCTTGCATACATCTTTCGCTTCCGACACTGTCATACAATTTCTCATGCATGCTCTCCTGTTCAATGTGCTCAACACGTGACCGTCCTGTAGGATTTGATTTAAATGATCTTGCCATTTAATCCTAGGACGTCCACGTCTCCGAGCACCATTCCTCTCACCCAAATATATCTTCTTAGTCATTCTGTCCTCATTCATTCTTTCCACGTGGCCAAACCATCTTAACTTATTTACATTCATCCTTGTTATTACACCAACTTTCATTCCACATTTCTTTCGTATATCACTGTTACGCACACGATCTCTCAGACTTTTATCACACATCCTTCTCAACGATCTCATTTCAACTGCATTTATGCCACTTTCATCCTTCTTTAACCATGTCCACGTCTCACTTGCATAATTGTGAAATTGGCGTAAAAGCAAAAGAATAAATATTTCTCACGCGTGACAACCTCCCGCTGTCTCATCTTTATAATATGGTTTTGTATAATGTGAATAGTGTTTTGTTACAATGCATCACACAATAAAAATAAAAAAAAGGAAGAAAAGGCTAGTCACATAATTTTAACCTAAAATTGATATTCTTTCTTTGCGTCCTGAATAACTTATTTTTCATTGCACGAAGAGTACAACTTATATGTTAATTACGTCCAATTAGTCAACAGGCTATCGAATTTTTGGGACACGCTGTGATGATACTACTACTACTATACCATCACAGCTTATTCCACAAGTGGAGTGGCCGACAGACCATATACATGTAATAAACATTTAAGCTTTCCTGTCTGTGCCAACAAATTTTCGTACTACATTTATCATCATCCATAATCGCATAATCAGGGTAAACGAAAGAAGGCAACTCCTTAAAAGAATCAGCCAACAACGAGCTAACTAGATTGACAATATCAGGCACCCAGGTCTGCTCATACCATCGCGGAGGAAAAGACCGAAGGCAGAAATGGTAGAGGCCGATCAAGAGACACCTATATGGACCAACTAAAGAAGGACTTGGACTGTGGCACATACGTAGAGCTGAAAAGACTGGCTGAGAATAGAGACGAGTTTTGAGCTATGCGAAAAGCATCTGGAAAAAACGTATTGTTTTCTTCTGATTCGTATCGTATGTAGAGTGCGCACTCTCAAGATTTCTTAACCTCGACATTCCTCGCAGTCACAAACTTTTACAGATTATCTGGGTTTCTTCACAATATGTGTACGCATAAAAGATGCAGGCACACCAATATCTTAAATGACCTCCTTGCATAAGTTCATAAATTCATTAATTTGCTATTTACCATAAAACCCTCTACCAGACATTACAAAGTAGCCTCATCAAATTTTATATAAATATTTTTTCTTTGACAGTGATTCATGTAAACTACACAATTGTATTTACTTACTTTAGTCTTTATTTTTTTTATTAGTGGGTACATATAGTAAATTAAGAAACCAACAGGTGGTAGCTTGGTAGGTACTTCAAAATGATTCGGTGCATAAATCGTAACATCTAGGTTTCACTCTTGACTTACCGTTGTAGTCTATTTGAACTTTTGAATTTTATGATCGTGATTTTATTTACTGTTCATGAAAATATTTTTCCTTTATATTATATACCTACTTTTTGTCATATTTCGTCCCTCTTCTGGCTAACAGTCGTATCTGCCTAAATGTAAATTGTTCAAGAGAGCGTTTTGAGTGTTTTGCCGTGCATATTTTCGTCTCTCCTAGTTAAATGATACAGTGTAAATATATTACATTATTTTATTTGTACCTATTCTTATATATCTCAGAATCATTTTTGTGATGAAATTTTGAGGAATTAGTAGATATAACACATTTTATTTGGAGTAATTCGTAAGTACGACAAAAAATCAGAAAACTGTGATATGATAACGGTAATAGTTACAGGTGTGATCTTCAGTGAGAACATGCAGGGCACATAATGTAAGTACACATTGGTGGTCAAAAATGCCAGATACGACAGTTAGTCAGTAGAGGGACGATTTATGATACACAATAAAATTTCTTACACCAAGTACAAACGTTATTTGTTTAAATGGAGTAAAAAGTTGTAAAATACATTTTTTTAATGACATGACGTACTCTACAAACGGAATGATAATTCGTTGAACCGATCAGATCAAGTGAACTGTAGCTCCGTCAATTCACGATGCGGTACATCTGACTGAGATTAGAAGAGGTTGGCGCAGGGTTGTCCATGAGGAACTATCCAGAGATCACAACCTCCCAGAAATGGAAAAATCACTGAAGAGAGAATATGCTACAAACCCTCTTCTTTGCCTTTCTACAAATTAGGATCAGTCCTAAAAAGATTATCCGACACAAAGATATACTAGATAGGTGATTCAAAGAAAAAATCGGTCCTACAGCCGATCAAATTTTACAGCCAGTTTTAAACCAGCGTCCATAACCATTATCATCTTAATGATATAGAGTGAGACAGCATAATATTATTATTGTTATTATTAATGCGTTAAGTTGGAACACGAATATTCCGCAATAATGTACTGAATTGCAGGTCTAGTATGTCTATGATCCGACACGATTTTTAATTTACATCTTTATTAAGTATCTTAAAAACATAAATTTATTTCTCTTAAAAAATGATTTTGTATACCCTCATATTGATTTCTGAATACATAATTATGTAAAAAGTTATTTCGTAACTATTTTCTGAAAGCTTATTATATAGATAGTTACTATATTAGGATTCATCTTCAAGATTTGGTAAAAATAGATCTCTCACTCTTTTTCGCAAGTTTTTGAGTATCCTGATCACTCAAAAGACATTTAACATCTTGGATTCATTGGTGAGTTATAGCACCTTCGTCTTATATTATTTATTGGCACTGAAAGAACAATCCATATGTTTATATGCAGTTGGTCTACTGGCAACCCTATTTACAATATATACAGTGATGGTTTAAATAGAAAAGGAGATTATTAATAGAATTCTATTTCAAAATATAATAATGTTCTTATTTCGCCGACAGGTGTGCTACGAGTCTTCGTTCGTACCATCACGGCATTACCCACTAGTGGGTGACCTATTTTTTAATATCAGTTATTTTAGAAGGATTAACTATGTAACAGTTACGAGACATTTTGAATGTTTTTTAAATATTCTACAATGCACATCCGTTACTTGATTTTTTTTTTTATATCGCGATCGATTTCGGTAAACCTTTACCATTGACGAGCGAGATAATACTGACTAATATTTTTGTTAAAACATCTACAAAAACAAAATAATTGAAAACAATAGCTGCACCTGTTAAGGATTAGGCATTGTAAACATTGTGAGAAGAGGTGATTTATAATGATTTATTACTTTATTTACAATATTTAAGTTTGAATTCAAAGTTTTATTAATTTCTAATGTTTCCAAAGAACATAATAATTATTAATATTTGTATATTTGAAAGAACTATTTGTTTTTACGAAATTGTGATAATATTCAATAATATGATTCGCGAACTCAGAATAATTACTATTTTTAAGGCAAAGTTCGTGCTCTCTAAGTCTAGTTTTAAAATTGTATTATTTTTTATCGGGGACTCCGCGGGATAAGTGTTCTACGAATAGTTTTTTTTTCCTATCTTGTTAGCGTTTGATTAAGTGGGTATATGAATATTTTTAATTTATTTATTAACTTCACAACAAAATAACATTGCTTGTGAATTAAGCTGACAACCACCATCACATATTACTCACATAACACTTTGATGAAACTTTCTACGTGACAACTAACTCACTATCTAATACATTACAATAATACTTTCATCATCTTCATACAGATGTCTCCACTACATACATTTTTATTACGGAAAATAAATATAAATTTACTATTAATTATTTAGGTGAGTTAAAACGTCGCTGAAACAACCTCACAGCAAGCAATATACCATATATTATGTACTAGCGATTCGAACGCCAAATCTGGTAGATGGCAAACCCCATAACTATATAATACAATAAAAAAGACAGGACTAAAGTGGGGAGTGTAATGAAAGGGTGGAATTTTCTCTGATTGGCACAGAACTAAGGATTAAAAACGTAATCGTCTGTGCATATTAGGAAATTTTAATACGAGACAAACAGAAGAAGAAGAAGTACCTATAAGTCAATAGTATGTCTAGAGTTTTCATGCTAAGAAAGCCCACCATTAATACAAAATTATTATTGCTTAATTTCGCTGATCGAACGAAAACACTGTTATATACCAAAAAGCACTGATTATTTTGTTAATACAAATCTTGAAATAATAATTTAGGTATGTATCTGCATTAGGACATCATTTGTGTAAAGCGTTTCCTAGCTCACTAGTAAGATTATGAGCGAAACAGAAATATTGCACAAAAAAGTCCCATTTGCAACCACATGTCCAAGCGAGACAAACGTTATGTGTTATTTCTTACTTTGCTTAATTTTTTATTCATTCTTTACTGTATATTGATTGCAAATAATTACGTAGAAGGTATAGGTACATTCAAGTTGCTGATGATGATCATTCTGGATGATTTTATTTTGACGCCGTTTAACAGTCCCTAGACCGTCTCAAGGGCGCCGGTGAAGAGTTCAGTTTTCAACTTACTTCTGAAGCTAGTTAGTTAGTTACAATCAATATGCAATATATAAGTTCGTCGGTAGCCTGGAGGTAGAGTCTCGGCCTCGTGAACGTTCGATCCCAGGTGCCGGCAAACTCCCCTTTCACGACACAAGCTTTTAGCTTAGCTTACTGTGAAAGGTGTATAAGGTTGTATTTGGGTTCATAACAAAACCCAGATATATCTTTAAAAAGGGCGAGTTTATCGCAAAGGCGCGATCTCTTCCAATTAACCCAAATAAACTTAAAATTAATATTAAATACAGCTGCACTATGGCGTGTCAAGCGCTAATATTAATGATGGACGAACTCTATTTTTACTACACACATAACTGCTTAAAATATAACATCTTTTTATTTTTTCGAATCTCAAAAACTTAAGCAAAACCAAGATAAAGCCCGGCTTTTGGGCTTATATAGAAGACACGCCACTACTATGTATAAATAAATGAAGATTGTCTTTAATAATGCACATTTCTGCACAAACCAATGCGTAAAAGTACAATAAACTTTATTCCCTATAATTATTTTCATGTAAATATAAATAAAATAAAATATGTAATCATCATCTATATTATATTCGAGATTATTATAGCTACTCGTAATTTATATGACAATAGAGCATCAGCATGTTTCGCTTTCTTCATTTTAGAATTGAAATGAAATAAATAAAATAAACAATTATTGTCCATAGAATTATAACTTAATCATAAAATCATTATCTACCTACTAGGTTTATATCCGGAAATACAGAGCGAATATCATACGCTACCTTTGTGCAAAATGGCGAAAACTTGATGATTAACTTTCCAAAAATGTTTTAAGTTCTTACTTAAGACAAATGCAATGAAAATTTATCAAATTTTGAAACTTCCTCAGATCATCAGTATTTTTTTCGTTTAGAAAATATACGTACCATCCATAAAGATTATAGATTGTCATGGAAACTCCTTTCATTGCTTGCTTGTTAAAAGCAGTTATAAAAAAGTAAGTGTTTTTAATATAATCCTTAAAAGTATGTGAACAAAAATAAATATGCAAAACACCTATTGTTACTTTATTATTGTTTATATTTTGTAGTCGTGGATCTTCCAGATTGATAATGACCATAAAAGTCGAAAGACAATAAAACTACATAACAAAAGAAAGCACTTACATACCTTACCGTACCTTCAACCTTCTTCTTGTGTCCAGCAAAGGACAAAGGCTTCTCTCTTAGATTCCACAATCCTCTGTTGAACATAACTCTCTTCCAGCGTGGAGCCGCCACTCTTTTAAAATGTCATAAGACCATCTTGTCTGGGGCCCATGTTTCTGAATCCTGTTATTCTAGGTATTCAGTTCAGCAGCTTCTTTGTCCATCTATCATCAGACATATGAGCCACGTGACTTGCTTAGTTCCACTATTATTCTAATCCACGTCTGCTAAATTGGCTTTTTCTCATAATTTTTTGGTTCCTGCGTAAGATATTAACAACATTCTAACCATTTTTAATTGAGAAAAAACTTGATTTTGATAAATATTCAACATTATGCACAAACATACAATTTCATTGTCAAATAAACTCAATAATTATTGTTGCGGTGATTGTAGGTACATTCTGACACAATGTAGAAAGTAGGTAGGTACTATTATTGTATTGAAATATAATCAGTATTGTCTCCAAAATTACAAAATAATTATAATAATATTTTCTTTTCACATTATATTGTATGTATGTTCGGATTCTATATTAATATGAGTACCTGTCCATTAAAATATGTATTGCTTTTTGTTTCCATTGTTTCATCATTATTTATTGTGAAAGTTTACGTAATATTTTGTATGAATATTCACTACGTGACATTTCTCGTATTCATACAATTAACTGCAATAAAACCATGAATAGTTTTTCCCAAAAGCATTTCTTATATTTATGTTTATTTAGTCATGTTAATTAAACCTTTTTATTTATTTAACTATCCTACCTTATGGCTTACATAATTAACAAGCTGTTATTGAATATGTAAAAAAAAAATATCGGACATCTGACAAGAAATTTTTTTTTCATGAAAATAGAGTACCTACCTATATTTTTATTAAAAATTGTTAAAAATCACAGGACGAGGAGTTACGATTCAAACAAAATGACGCATCTTAAAAAAGGTGTCTAGTTTATTATTATTAAGAACAATACATCAATGTCTAGTACATTCTTGAGGTTATGTCACACAATACAACCCAACCATAATATTCATGTAAATGTTGAAAACGACTTTAGTCAGCTGTCGCTGGATTGACATGCACTTATTTTTGACTATAGTCACTTCGCGCATCGAGAAGTTAGAGGATCAAGACAAAATTAAGATCATATTTAGATTATGTCAAGAGCAATCCTGCTGATATATACCTACGACATACTAAGGTAGTGCTTTTTTTTGTAGATCATAAATATATTAACTAAAAATAAAAAAATCTTATTCATCGCAAGATAAAATCGAAAAAAATACAGTATGGAGTTAACTTCCAAATGACTTTTATTAACTTCGCTTACTAGTATTCGGAGACTCTCGACTCCATCATCAGGTGAAATAATAATGAACCCCCACAATACAGAGTATCTTATTTCACTTTTTACTAATCGCCTGATGATGGAGTCGAGAATCTCCGAATACTAGTACGCGAAGTTAATAAAAGTCATTTGGAAGTTAGCTACATACTGTGTTTTTTTTTTCAATTTTATCTTGAAATTGACTTCCAACAAGTACCTTTGGCCAAAAACATCAATATTTCTTATTCATCGCATTTCTTTCTGTTTCTAGATTGTTGTGAAAATTGCATTGTGCACAGTTGTCTGAAGTTCAGTCCTTTTTATCTACCCCATAAAGATGTATATTAAAGATATAGATAGATATATTTATAATATGATTTGTTATAAATACTAATATAATATGGTATTTGTCTGATCGCTAGAGAAATCGCCTGTCTAAACATTTCATATTAGGTGAATACTTATTTGCATAACGTAAATAATACTTACTTTTATTACATACCTACATTAATTTATATGAAATATGGTGTGTGCGAGAAACCTATTCTGTGCAATAGACGCCACAAAACAGATTCAAATGTGCAATTAAACATAAAAATCTATACAGTGAAAAACAAGATTTATTTTACAATTTCATTTTGGAATTCTACTACCTAAACGCCGACACAGTGAATAGATTCAAATGTTATAAACTTTTGAATTTTTACAACCAACTATTCATCTCGTGTTTTATAATAAAATTCAAATTTTTTCTTGTTATTTAAACATTACTTTAAGTAGATATAACAAATTAAATAAAGCAAATGTTTAACTATATGTGGTTATTATATCTGTAATAGATTTTATTAAAATATTTAATAAATATAACAAAAATCACAGACACACGGAACGACTGTAAATGTTGATTATTTGGTGAAATGCAAATTATTAACAAAAAAAAGATTCGCTAAATAAAATCTCATTAGCATCACAATACAAATAAATGAAGTATACAGTAGGATAATATTTATGTTATTAGTCATGTACTTTATTATATTTATCTCTTATTATTTTAAGAATCATTCTTCTCATCATTGGTGGCAAAACGTAAAAAGATAGAGTGACAAATACAACGATATTGGAGAATAAGAGTATTGCAGAGTTTTGATAAGTTGTTTAAATAGAATGATTTGATAAGATGCAATGGAAGCTACCTCATCTTTGTAACATGTCGTTATGGTATAGATAGAAGTTTTTTCAGTAAAATGGTGCTATGTATATATTTATCATAAATCTTAGTTTGGAACTAGATCCATCTATGTAAGGTCCACCAATCGAGAGACGCTTTATGCAAACCTTAGAAGCAAACATCTTTTTGGGATCTCATTTTTCAGATCTCAAATAGATTGCGATCTCCCATCGTAAGCGTTGGGACACCTTTCTCACTTCTTCCGATTAGATTCTGCACAATGTTGCATTGTGTAGACATGGTTCTCCAATCGAGGTTTCTGATTGGTTTTGTCATCTGCACCCAAATCCGGTTAAACAATAATAAAAATTAGTAAATATTCTAAACATTTGTTGCTGACTGGTCGAACTAGCAGCCGATAAAGTATTGAACTTAATTGTTCCGGCGCCATTTAGATGGGAGATCGCGATCCATTTGAGGTCTGAAAAATGAGATCCCAAAAACGTGGTTGCTTCCAAGGTTTGCAGATCCATCTATGACTAATTGGTGCTCTGGCGCTATATTGTGCGTCAATCATTATAAGCTCTCAACAAAAAGGTGTGCTTCCAGCTTCCTTATGCCATCCTCTCTATTCGCTTCCTTTTGCAGACCTAGCGGCAGTTTGTTCCAGCATCCATGTGTTAAATTTTGTTACCCCATGGAGTCCCCGGTAAAGAAAATGTATCCCACTCTTTTCTGTTAGATTTGAGTGTTCATAAAAACAATTAACATCTACAATTCACCGATGAACTATAATACCACCCATCCTGAATGTCTTTATTTTTTATCAACATGGAGAGGACAATCTGCATGTACGAGTATATTACTTGCAACTTATCCACTGGCTTCCCCGCTTGTGGGATATATCATGATGGTTTAGTAGAAGATTCGTATAAAGTCAAGATCCTTAATAAAAGTTGTAATCTATATAATATATTATATTTAATATTACATACAGACTTGTATATTTATTTGCCCTGATTATATTTTCTCCTATCGAGTACACCAACAGCACCAGTTAAGTAGGTAGTACACTGTACACTCTACTATCATCAGCGTCATGTATACAAAACTAACTCACATACATGGTATATGTAAAGCAATGGCGTGCTTTCCATATCTGCAAAATACTAACAAAATCTTAACAATTGGGTTCATAGATTATTTTATCGTATTTATTTTCTTATTTTGTAAAACTCTATATCCACTTTACGTTAGCCTGATGAGGAGAGAAGCTCTTGAAAGCCGGCTCGCAATTAATAAAGTCGATGTTAAAATACTAAATGTAATTGTTTTAATCTTATTAATTTAGCATGAACTTCCCCCATGTACGACGGTGTCGAAAATATTAATTACATTATTTTTAATATAATCCGTAACTTTTTGCGTATTATCCATTATGGTATGCTAATACTAGTATTGATAATGTCTTGGTAAAAGACGAAACAATTGTCTACTCATTTATAAAATATAGTGTGTATTTATAAAAAAGTTAAGTGTTTACTTCATACCATATTAATTACATATTTTTATTTGTTACTGATTAGATGCAGGCTTTAAGAAACATTGTTGGAGACAGTCCTTCATTCTATATCTGAAATAACATTAAATTTGCGCGATAAGTGTGACTGACGTAAGAACTATCATTCTTGTAACATCCACGGATGGTTTGGAGAACCTTATATCGTGACAGGGAATATGGCGGCATTAGTGAACGTTGTCCATGGATATCACTTAAACCAGCCTAGAGCCAATTCGTAAGCGTTGCAAGGCCCTTCTGACTTCTTCCTATTAGATTTAATACAATGTTACATTGTGCTAACATGGTTCTCTAATCGAGGTAATACCTGAAAGCATGAACAAAATAAAAAGTTTAGTTACGACACTGGTACGTAAGTACTCGCAAACACATAGCGATATGACTGATAATATGTATTTGCAGTATTTGTGGTGTGTTGATTATATCCTCATGAACGGGGACACTATATATTACATATCATAGCACAGAACAGGGGTGCTACTCTCGACGCGGATCTAAGGTGTATGAAAAAAAAACAGCACTGGAACACTAAAGAGACGGGCCGACAGATCGTAATAAACTCGCCCATTGCACAAATTTAGTAGTTCAGGAATAATACTGTCATGTTTTATTTCTACCGCTATTTTTTGTGCAATGAAGATTATTATTATTATCGTGGGACACAAAAATGGATGAAGATGGTGTGATATCGTGATAATTGGACGAATTTGGAAGAGGCCTATATATTCAGTAGTGAAGAGATGGCTGATTAGTGAATGAAAATTAATGAAGTTTTTATGTAGAAACATAAAATTATTGTTCTTGTGAATAGGTTGACTGGCATTTATAGTAGAGCCAAATATTATACAAAAAAAACCTTCGATTAAATTGTAAACAAGATGGGTAGATGGCGCTCTTGTGGCTTCCTGAACCCATAACTTCTCCATTTTTATAGTAAAACACTATTCTACAATCCCGTCACGGCATATCTCAAATGTGGGGTAGCCATCAGACCAGCCGCATGCACGCAATAAACATACAAACTGTCTTTTTTTAACCAAACAAATAATAAGACATTCAGGACTAGTAGCAAATCTCATCGCCTAATTCAAAACGTAAAATATCTTTATTTTTTCGAATACTTTCATTTTTAATGCCGAACTCCACGAAAGAAAAAGTGTTTTTATTATTTGATAGTATGATTTTTATAACTGTCTTTTATCTTTTGTACCATTATCATGTTAGATACATACTTTATTGCATATCTATATTTACACTTATTTGTATTATTTTACGTATTTACGAATATATCTACAGTCCTACATATTTAAGTTAAATGAATTAAAAATAATTTAAAGTTTTTATACACACTATTTAAAAAACAAATACCTAGTGTGTATAAAAAAGTTAAAGTTTTTTTTAATCTTTTAATATGGATACACAAAAAGTAATTACAGTGAAAATATTTAAGTTGTCATTATTCTATTTCTCTTTTCTTCCTTCGTGGCTTTTATTTTTCATTTCTTGATGTGTCTTATTTCTGAATTTGTTAATTTAATGTACTCTCAGTAAGTGAATTAATTAATTGTATGTATATATTTGTAAAAAGTCTGTCGATATACCAAAAAAATAAAATAAAAATTATGTATATTTTTTTAGTGTTTTCGCAAAGATGAGATTTGCCTGTAGCAGTAATAATAGTAGCAATTCTCATACCACAGTTGTACTAGTAAGAGCATATTATAAGTTGTATATAACTCTAGTATACAATTAAGTATAGGTAAGGTAGAATAAGTGGAGAAGCTTAAAACAATCTCACCTAGTCTCTTACTAAACTTATATCACACCAGTTCAAGTTTAACTCGACACGCGCGTGCCGCGAGACACACTCGCAAACTGCATACAAATCAATAACAAAACGAATCAAAAAAAAATTAATAGTTATATCGCGTACATATTATTATTACTACAATACTTAGTACTTTCCAAAAAAAGAAACATATTGATAAATTAATAATCAATTCATAATTTAAACATTGTTAGACTATATACATTATAAATTTTAATCTATGTAGATTAGTAGATCAGAGATCCATGTAAAGACATCAGCGTACTATGTTGATATTTTATTAATTTGTTTGTATATCTTTTTTTTATTTTATTTAAAGTGACTTGAAATTTAACATTGCGGAAATTGAATAGTAAATAATTGTCCTTTTTTACTTTGATTTTATTTTGTATAAATTAGATTATCTGCTATAATTATTAAAAAATGTTTGTTTACAAACAGAGTTTGTTTATATTTTTGACAATTACCTGTTTGGCTATCTCCATTAATGCCGCTAACATCATAGGTAAGAAAATATAATTATTTTAATATTTTAATACATATGTATTTATTTTTCACTGTTTTATTCTTAATATCCATACCAAGTTTGCTTCTCTTGACTAGAGGGATATTGATCGAGTTAAGACAAAAATTCCACACACAAGTTATTTTGGCCTACCAGTCCTACAGGCTGCCCACCATGATTCCTCTGGTTTCAGCAAGATTTGTTTTGTGTGAAATTTCGGATAAATTGAAGTCCCCAGATTTCTGCAGTATCCTGATGAACACTAGGTCTCCTTCAATTATATTTCTATACTTTTTTACAAAGGTTAAAACTAACACATTATTTCTACCATATTTCTCGCTTCGTGTAAACAGTATCCTGAAAACAAATCCATTTTTTTATTTACTCATGATTAAGAGATGAAATTAAATTATGTATTCTCGAAAATAAAGTACGGTATTCACTATTACAAAAAATAACTGAGGGAATCCAATATCGTTAATCTACTTATTTGATACTGAAAAGTTTGTTTTCAAGAGAACCAATTCGTAATTTCTTCGAAAGTAAGTTTATCTTCTTGACGAATATCTCCTCTGCATATTGTATGCCCTCTGGAGGGCACACCGACATATAGAGCCTAGATTATAGATAAGATCCACGTCGGAGCAAACCACCTATCATCCCCTGATAGAAACAATTCCCATCTAGCATTCCTGCAATCAACACTTTTCTCTTTGTCATTTTTTCAGCATTAATCATTATTTCTAAATATTGTGTATATTATCATCACTAGTCTTCCACAAGTGGGGAAGACATTAGACTAATTGTTTATAAAAAGTATCCAGATTATCCTCTCTGTGCATATATAAAAAATAGGACACTCAAGATAGGTGGGATACCTTATCTCTAAATCGAATTTGTCAAACGAAAACAATCAACATGTTTTTAACATTCATCCTGTAGTCACAATATTATCTACCTTTCACTCCACTTTCTTCTTTTATATTACCTCAATGCCTCTTGTAGTGTTTGTTAACCAGCTGTAATAATGCTGTATTCGTATGAAAATTATTCTTTCAAAACCTACATAGATAAGATCTTTAATGTCTGCACTCGTCTACAGATGAATAAAATAATGCAAGTTGTTCCGGAAGTTTGCGAAAACCGGCTTCACGTCCTGTTGTATTCAATTTATTGGCATTGACCGTTGTGATTTATTGCAACACTTTCAAGTTCAACTTTTGATGTAATCTTACCAGTTTATATCTAGAGCTCAATACTACAATTAAACATCTCACAATCAAAAGTTTTGAGATAATGAAAAAATCATAACATTACACTTAGAAAGGTAGTAATTAATTCACTGTGTCGGTGTTAAGGTAGTAGAATTCCATAGCGAAAAAAATAAAACAAATGTTTTATTAATAATAATAACTAGACAATTTACAGTGCGCCGTTTGGTGGAATATATTCACTTCAAGGGCGCATTATTCTACTATTATTTTGTTTATTTGACGAGAGAGACGATTGACAAATCCTAACGAGACGAAAGACGTCTCTCTCGTCCAATAAACAAATAGTGGAATAAAACATTTGTTTTATTTATTTCGCTACAGTAATTAATATGTTATATAAAAAATTTAATATAAATTTAGAACACTGTTGATTTTCAAATAAGATTGCGTTTTTAATCAATTAATAATGACTAAATACAAACACTGATTTCCGAGCACTTTCGTAGTTACCGCCAAAGAAAATGTTTCCAATTATATCCATAAGTTTTCGAGAGCCCTGTGAAAAGCAGGTGTTCGTAAAACATCACATTTTATCAAATATTTATGTTTATACAGTTCAGCGATGAGATATGCCACCCATCCTGAATGACTTATTTTTAGTCATTCTCCAATTTATATATATCTTTTAATTATGTCATTTATGTTTTATTAGCATTTATTTGCTATTTTTATCCTAGTTATATTCTTCGTGTACCTACTTATACTATTTTTTAAATAAATTTACCTCTTAAAGGGACATTGAAGAGAGAAGTAGCGTAATAGATTCACACGACGGTGGTTCTTGCCGATCGAATCTTCAAGTATGCCTAGTAGCCCGTCTGTGAGGATAGTAATTTATTTTTCAATGCGCGGATAAATAGGGGTCTACGACCCTATGATATACGGGTGTAAGGTGAGTCTGTCTTCAATGTACAGAAAGCACCAACCCAAATATATTATGATATATTATGAGTATTTAGTTTACCATCAAGTACTCATGTAAGATTAATACAAATATTTCGCAGTTTGATATATTATGATACAGCTCGTTGGGTACCTACATATTATTCATATACCTACTACGTGATATGAATTTCTGCGATATAGGTACAATATATAAGTGATATGTCTGTACTTGTATTTAACGGTATTGAATCAGGTTTTCATGCAATACACAATACACTAACTCAGTCTTGTTCGAATATATAATTTATATTATTTCTACATTGGTCTCGATCTTCATTCCTTTGAATGTTGACAATGGCATGCCAATACCGTTTTTTTTTTTTATATTTGCAGTAAGCATAGAAATATGTCTTTGTATGAAATAAATCATATTTCTTTAAAACAAAAGCAACTATGTTATATTAAAATGACAACATTATATAACAGCAATGTATTTTTTTACCCTTCCAGAATATCATATACATAGTTTCTCTAGTAAAACTTGAAACCGTAACCAATCTTTTTCGCGGAGGGTACTTTGTACATTTAAGCTAACGCGAGATATCCCGAAGGCTCCGAAATTTCTCTCCTAAGTTCCAATGATGGTTTTGTGTTATTATGCCGGAACAATAACTACATCATTTTATATCACATGCTGAGTTTTTAAACGAGCCTCAGAAATGTAGATTTTATTATATATATTAAATTTACAGAGATCGAGCTAGACCCAAACTCAGGTATGAAGTTTGTATTAGGGGCACTAACGCGTCGATATCAGTAGGTAACGAAGAAAGTAAATTCTATTCTTATGTGTAGTAGGTATTTCTAGAAATCTTCGCTGACACATGAAATCATTTGAAACACCACGATCATAGTATATGGAAAATGTTAATAAGGAAGTTGTCAGTCATTATAATTTAGGTAGGTACTAGGTGTAATGTCGATTTCCAATATAGACAAATTATTTCAAATTGCTATATAATAGTTAGAAAATGTAATATCCACTGTCTCTCATTATACAGTGTTATTATTGTTATTGTACTAGCGTAATTTTACTCGAGTTCACTGAGGAAATAGTCATCATTTTGTCAAATATTCATATTCCTTTTTTTAAGACAAAGCATCCGATATCGAGTGAATAAAAAAATCAAACTAACATTTGCAGATAACATTAGGGCCTATTTCAATAGAAAATATAAAAAAATGTTTATTAAAAAACTGGCAACGCTATTATAAAAATATTTTTGACAGTTCTCTATCTCCATCTTGATATATTTATTAAACATTACGGCTCCTCACAGAGCACTTCATTCATTTGAATCTTTCATCAATAAGCTGAGAAAGCCCGGCAGATATAATACTACATATTCCATGAAATTCGGCGTTGCAGGTTATGTAACGTAGAATAAACATATTGCTGATCTACGACGCCAGAACAACATCATTGGTTTTAGAAGCAGGATGAATGCTGTTCTTTTCACCGGCATCCTTGAGACGTTTGAAATAAATGTGTTGTGTTTGGATAAATCTTAGAGAACAATATATTCAAATCCATAAAAAACTAACGGCATTTGACACTTGCAGATTGAATAAAATATACTTCCTTTTTAAAAATGGAGAATAATGGATGAAACTATTTTAAATCTGGTAGCACGAGCACTGCTCAATTATGAGGGTCAAATATGTAATAAATATGTTTTTTTTTGTAATAAGGTGTGTATATAATATTATTAAGTTGTAAATTTTACTTAAATAAAAAATATTTGTATTTGAATTTGGAAAAAAAATATAATATATAAATAAATAATATTTGTACCTATTTGAATTTGGAAAAAAAATATAAATATACCTAGTATCTCTATCGATGTAATATATAATATAAATAAAATGTAATATTATAAATAAAATGTAATAAGATGTAATATAAATAAAAAATATTTGTATTTGAATTTGGAAAAAAAATATAAATATACCTGGTATCTCTATCGATGCAATATAATATACTTAAATGTTTTCAGCCTTATACCAGGTCAAAGGATGGGACTGCGTATATTTGTCTAATATTTTTTTCTTTGCTACATAATTATGTCGTACATGCATACACACATATATATATACGATCAAACTAAAATATTAATGTGTCTTGTGTTAGATCATAGGAGAATAATATTTAAGTAAGAAAGTTGTCAAACACATCTTGAGATATATCTCTCGAGAGAATAATTTCACCAGCTGAGTCACGACATTAGATAATTATTAGGTATTTGTTGTTATATACATAAGCCTAAAATAATCTTATATATTAAATTCTTGTGTCATGGTGTTTGTTATCATACTCCTCCGAAACGACTCGACCGATTTTGATGATTTTTTGTGTGCTTATCAGGTAGGTCTGAGAATCGGCCAGCATGGCAGCAGTAATCCTTCTAAGCTGTCTCCCTCTACATGTGTCTGTCCTTAGCCGCGTGCAAAGAGTATCTGGAACAGAAAATCTTATTGTCTTCTGGATCATATCACTCTGCCATCAAATTGATTCACCTCTTGGAATGTACTTGAGTTGGAAGATGGAAACTGAAGATATTGTGGAAAATTATTTGTATATACCATATTGTAATCCTATAACTGCTTATTATTTTTGTTTCAATATTTTGTACAATAACTTCATACATAATATTAATATGATACAACAAAAAAAGCACACTTTCCTATACACAGATGTCAGTATAGCTGGCGGACTTATCACTTACATAATTTCTTCCAGACAACCAGTGCTGTCTCAATTTTGATGAGACAGTTCTTTTCCAAACCCTGGTTGCGAAAATTCTTTACGAATCTCTGCGACCCAGCTGGGAATCGAACCCAGGACCTCGATGATGCAAGTTGACTGCGATAGCCGTTGCACCACGTGGCCATGGCAGATATGACTGCATTATGATTTTAATCAATTCTCCTAAGTCTCGCTACGCCCACATCCGAGACTATGCTATACAATGCTGACAAACTGGTGGTGTCTTAGTAGACACAACACTTTCATATGAACGCGTGACCTTAACTTTCAATTTCTCTTCCAAATTATAATCATAATATCACCTACTATACATAAATACTGCTGTCTAACTAAAGCATCAATAGACTAACATTATACCTGTGTATCGATATTACTTATATCGATACACAGATATCGATATAAGTAATGGTTTGGTTAAGACAACAATTGAATAAGACACAATCAGGTAATGAAACTGGAATTTCACTTGCTTGGAAGTGTGGATGTTATTTAATATATAAAATTTAAACAAATATTCACATTTGACACACCGATAAAATATACGTCAATGTTATAAAAACTATTTTAAGAAATACTTGTAAAATTGTAAAAAAAAATTAAACCCAGGTATTTCAGGCACTATGCTATTATTTTGAACCCGCGTTTCGAGCCTAATGCTTTGATATCCTAGATATCTGGATGAGTGATTTTTATTACTATAATGAAATGAAAAGTTTTTTATTTCCCTCCTTACAATACATCAACATTTGACAATTTTCACAATATATGAATCATCATGGACATCACATATTATGGTCTTGTCAGTTTTTCTTTTTATCAAACCCATCATGGGCTCCAAATAATGATCCCAGACGAGCGAGCCAGGGGCAGCCCCCACAGGGACCAAACAATGGATAGATTATGTTAGTCTTCGTAAAAGTAATAAGGATTAAAAGTTAAAGTTCATTAAGTTTTTGTGTGATCATGACTGATATAAAATGCTAAGAAGTATGCATGGCAAGTCTGCCGCCGCGTTAAATACGAGAACACTGATTGTATAGTTTAATGTTACAAACTTTCACGAGTAGGGTCTCAGCTTATTGAGTCGAATGTCAGAAGAAGTCTGACAAGTAGGACAAAATTATGTTTATACTCGGAATGAAAGCTATCTACGTATCAATATGTGTTGCTTTTATGATATGTATTAAATATTCTACATGATATTTATATAGGGCAACATTAATACATTACAAGGCGATTAAATTTGTTAGCCATACTAACATGTCGGCTTGATGCAGGTAAATTTAAATGATCAACGATTACAACACAAAAATTTAACTGTCTCATTGCAAGGAAAAAATTATCTATCAAGATAATTATAAAGGATTACAAAGAATAAGCGTTGAACGCGAGTTTAAAATACCAGCATTGTGGCAAAAATATCTTTGTTTAAAAATTTTCTGACATTAGTATTAGGTACAAGTATTTATTTCTACACAGTTTTGAGTTTGGATGTGTAATCATTAATCCAATATTTGTAAATTATTTATTTTTATTTATTTATTTTTTTTTATTTTTACAATGTATACAGGATCAGACAGTCGATTATAGTACATGATAACAATTTACAAAATCAAAAGGTGGACCAGTGAAGATCCTAAATTTACCAGAAGGGTTTCAAAAAATCATCAAAGTTAAGAACAAATACAAATATACAATCACCACAACATGCTTTTAAATTAATAAATAAAATGAAATTCAGGTGAACGAGTTAATTAAGACTAAGTGAACAAAAACAAGACCAAAAAATCAACGCAAGCAACAAAACAAAGCAATAAATACAAAAATGTATTAAAACAAATCAAATAAAATGAATGCATTCCAATGAATGTACAGTGAATGTACAGAATAGCAACAAATATTTACGAAAGATTTCAGCGTTCCCTTTGTAGCTGACATGACTAACGTTATTATGGTTTCCAATATTTTTTATCCGTCTGAGAACTACGTGGATCAAATTCTCAAGGACTAGCGTGAGTTGAGTAAGAGAAATAGACGTGCGTGTATGAGAAATTGTATGAATGTAGAAGATGCGAAAGAAGTATGTAAGGATAGATCTACATGGCGTTCCGTTCTCTCATTGGGACCCCACTTGGGATGTGCTCTAAGGACATAGTATAGTTATAGTTGCTATTATTGTAAACATCAAGGCGATTCTTGCAGTGGTCATTAAGATCAATGAGATCTCAGAAGATAACGTTACTGAAAAACTGATAAATAAAAATACAAAATTAAATCTACAAAGTGTTTTTTATTGCTGAGGAAGATGTCTCTCGTCTTATGTCTATTTATTTTTGTTCATATTTTAAATAACAATTATTATCTATATTCTTTTATTGCAGATTTATTAGAATGGAGTATATTGGGTAAAGAAGGAGCTGAACTCAGAGAGGAGGAGGAACCAGCACCCGGTGGCCAGAGAAACTGTCTTTGTGATGGACCATCTTGTATTTGCTGTATAGACTTCAATTTGACATTTGTTGACTTGGGAGGACCAGGTAAAATAAATAAAAATTATTTACCGTTTCGAGACTATTTTTTTCCGCTTTACTGACCGCGAGAAATATTGCTTTATCATTTACCAAAATAATTTCTTCAGGGCTACAGTCATTCCCTATTTTTGGGAAAGAATTATTATTCATGGGTATAAATATTTATTAATTTATTATGTTATTTTCTGTACAATGTTACTGTACAATATCAGAGAGGAATAAATACAATACAATGTAGGGTGTGCTAGTTTTTACAACTACTCCAAAAATATAACATAGGTATTTATTATTTAAAAAATAATTTTACAACTTCCTTAAAAGTGCCTACTACTATTTATCACCTCTAATTTATCTTCTAAAATAGTACCAATTTGTTAAAATTGTATTAATTCTTAAATAAGTATTGAAAGATCGAATAAATATCCTTGTATCGATTTTGCATGTTTACATTAGTATCATTCTGTAGTATTGATACACAAGTAGTAGAATCCCATAATTATTAAACAAATAAATTGAAACAAGTGTTTCATTCTACGTCTCTCTCTCTCGCTTAATCTACAGTTGAACCAAACATTTAGTTTGATGTTTCCACTTTTCAAAATACTTTCACTGATAATTTCCAGCGATTTTACACAAAAATGACTGATTTTATGTGTCTATTTCAGGTTGTGTCCGCATGAAATACCTATCACAGGAAGAAGGTTTTGCCATCAACATCTCCTATGGAAACAGTCTTCTACATAGTCAAGCCGTTAAAGGTAATTAAATATCATATATTAGTAGTTATTATTCATTTCATTTGCCCTTTAGCATCTCTCTTGAGTGGGTTTGTACTGGAAGTATTTCTTAAAAATATCTTTCACTCAGAACAATTTAGCGATAACTCAACTAAATCGACTTTGATGATCTTGACCATCAAAAAGATGGAAAAATAATTGGCAATCAAATCGCAAGAAAACAATTCATGAACTCCACAACATTTTTTTCTAATAATTTTACCATGTTCCATCAATGCAGAGTGATTGCTACATCAAATTGTATGAGTTTTAGGCTATAATTTGGCGTTGTACTATAAATAGTATATGTATTGAATTTAAAATAAATAGAATGATTACGTTCCAAAACAATATAAATTATTAAGCTAATATTTCGTTTAAAATATTTTGACATGATTTGAGATATACTTTTTGACTTATTTGAATATTTTTGATTGACAATATATTAATTATCTCACTTAGACTTATTTTGCCTGTTTGACAATAAATATTAATCCTCTATTGACATTGATTTTTTTTTAAGTATTACTGATTGACAAATTATAATTATCTCACTACTCTTTTTTTACCTGTATGACTATATATTTATGAATCCTCTATTTAAAATGACTTGTTTGAATATCTTAGATTGACATATTTATAAGAATTGTCTCTCACACATTTTTTTTTCTTTTTGACTATTTTTGATTCGACACATTAATTGTTTTTTTTTTTTGTACGCTTTTTTAATTTGATTGTTAACATGTCATGTCATGCCAATATGTAACGCCATGAATATATGTAAATAAATAAATTAAATAAAAAAATAACTACACAAATAATATGGAAAAATTAAAACTACAAAAAATGGAGAATAATTCTATATCAAAAAATTCTAAAAATATTTTGCATTATTCTTTATTTTCTAGGTCCAGATCCGGAGCCTATCTGCATGAATCTTATTGCCAAAATAGCTCAGCTGTGCGCTAGAATAACGGAGTTAGCCCCCACTTCAGATGGCTTGCGAGGATGTGTTCTGCTGGAGCCAACTCTTCTCGGAGATCCCACTTTAGAGTTCCCCATCGGATGTTTCAAATCAGGTGTCGATGGGATGGTCATGGAGCCAATGAAAGTTAGCTCCAACGAGACAGAAACGTATGTATCAGCTTAATTATGGATATTTTATAATGTTTTATATGCTCCTATACAGAATTCTCAGAAAAGAATAGAAGATGATACAAGTTTTGTAGATATGGATCAAGCACACATTTTGGACAAAGCACATCTCGAGAAAAGATTGGGAATCGAGTTTAAGTTTCATATTCTGGCGAACTGCCAAATAATGGTGGTTGTCTATTCTATTCCTTGGGTGATATTTAATGTATGATATTTTAATTTGAAGTCTCGAAAAACGGTTAATTGATTTTTTTATTTAGCATAATATGAGATTGTATATATACGATTCTCCAATTAAGATGTCATAAATTCTGATTGTTTTTATTATCTGCACGTTTTGCTCAAACCCGTTGAAAAAAAAAAGTTTATTAAATATTGTAAACATTGTTTCTTCATTTCAGGTCTGTTGTAGCAACTGGTGAAAAACCAACAAATCAAGTGATAAATCCTGAAGCAATTATTCAAGGAGTCAACGAATCAGTTGAAGAAGGCTTCGCATTCATCAGTAATCTTTTCGGTCTAACCTTCGGTAACTCCACGGATACCGATGATGAAGAGGATGCTGACGAAGTTGTATCAGAAAGCTCAGCCAAGCCAAGTGTAGTAGAGGTCACAAGTGCCCCTGCGCCTATAGAGAATCCACCACCTGCATCTAGGGCGGCTAAAGCGATGAGATATCGATCAAAAACCAATGAAATATAAGATTTTAAATTGTAATGTTAATTTAGATTTTATTTATTTTTAGCATTTGAATTAAATTTTGGGCGATGTAAACACAAAGCATTTTTTAAATAGGTACTGATTTTATACACTTATGCGTAAATCAATGATTTAGGAAAGGTCCAGCATTATTACAATAGTTAACATAAATTTGATTTTATATAATGCATTTGAATGAAATCATGTATAATTAAGGAATGAAAAATATTGTTCATTTATTAATTGGTTTTAGCTAACGAAGAAAGGCATTCTTGATACCTTAAATAAGTTTAAACTTGAATGTGAGAACATGGAAAATAAATAAAATATCATAATGTAAAAAAATTGAGACCAGATATTTCAAAAACTTTGCACTGATGATTGCTCATATTGTAACATTTATAAACTTGTTTAATAATGATTAATTAAGTATGGTTAAGTTTATCGAAGATTACTGATTTAGTTAAGTTTGATTCCTGCTTGTTATCATTGTGATATTTATATTTTTATACTGCTGAAAATAAATTTGTTTATTTTATTAGTACCTTCCTACTTACTTATTATAAACACGCTGGTATCATTATAAAATTTATATCATTATGAAATATTCACTCTCTATCCCATCCTGATACCCTCATTCCGCAGACATATAGGATGGAATATCAATTCAACATATGACATTGATGCAATTACTAAACACACTGCAGTCCTTCAGAATTTTATCGACGTGAACGAACCGTGATCTTGGACACCCGTATTTTCTCACACTCCCCGACAAATATACCTTCGTCATCGTCCATTTGTTTGAAATATCCTCAGTTTTCTGAAGTTTTCTCATTTTACTTGGTTCTTTACATCTGCGTAAGTGTATTTGTGGGGAATATTAATTAACAGACACCTCGATATTCTTAAACCAGCCTAAGCTGATTCGTAAGCATTGGGACACCATTGATGTTTTCTTCTAAAAGGAGTTTGCGTCATAATCTCTTGGTTATGCAGATGAGGTTGAGTAATATTCTTAATGTCTTGATGGGAAAGAAGGTGGTGTTACTCGGACCGAAATCTTCCAGCAATCGAAAGATGAAGGCTAGCAATAAGTAACAAGATGATGACGATCCTAGATTATTACATTCGGCAGAGTTTATCTATTATGAGACCACCTGAAGAGTGCTGATGACAATATGACTACAATCATCAGCCTTTCTTGTAAGAAAAGTAGGAAACGAAATAGTTCAAAAATAATATTGGGTTAGTTGGAAGAGATCGCGCCTTTGCGATAAACTCGCCCTCTGTATATTGATTGTATTTAATTTGAATGTATACCTTTTATGTAATTGTTTTTAATCAATGTACAGTAAAGAATGAATAAATAAATAAATAAATAAATATTATTGATTGAGTCGACGTTGATTTTGTAAAACTCCATTATATAAATACTATACTACTATACTATACTATACCCTCACGCCGTGTCCCAGGTGGGGTAGGCAGAGAGAACGGAACGCCATGTCACTCTGTCCTTACATACTTCTTTCGCTTCCTCTACATTCATCCAGTTTCTCATACATGCACGCCGATTCCTCTTACTTAACACGCGACCGTCCTTGAGAATTTGATCCACGTGGTTAAGCCACGTGGTTCTCGGACGCCCGCGCTTCCTCACACCCTCTCTTTCAGATAAATACACCCTCTTCGTCAATCTTACACCATCCATTCGCTCCACATGACCAAACCATCTCAATTTATTTACACGCATTCTATCAACAATACTCCTCTTGCATCCACTCATTCTTCTAATATCCTCATTTCTTACTCTATCACGCAATGTTTTACCTACCATTCTTCTCAGTGATCGCATCTCCACTGCATTTATTCCACTCCCGTCCTTCTTCAGCCATGTCCAAGTCTCGCTTGCATACATCAGTGTCGGTACGAGGATGGCGTTGTGCACCAGTATTTTAGCCATGTTCGAGACATTGCTATTGCTAACAATAGATCGAAGTGCACCGTTCACTCTCGCACCAGCCACTTTTCTTTTTTCAATGTCCCTTTCGTACCTACCATCCCTTACGAACATACTACTATATAAATATAATGAAAACAAAATTGTTTTTGGTTTTACTACGATTCATTCGTTAAATAAGTTACCTGGTTTCGACCTATGAGGTCATTGTCAAACTAAAAAACTTTTTTTAGTTTTTAGTTTGACAATTTAAAAAAAAAGTTTTTTTAGTTTGACAATGACCTCATAGGTCGAAACCAGGTAACTTATTTAACAAATAAATCGTAGTAAAACCAAAAACAATTTTGTTTTCATTATATTTATAGTTCAAAAATACTTTCAGAGAGAAAAGTAAATGCGAATTTTAATATCTGTAGTGTTTTGTTATATGTTTTATGTTAATAAGCAGGCAAAACAAAAATAAAAAATTAATTACAAAAAAAGCCCGAGGCAAAGATATCTAGTCTCTGTAACACAGAAGAGACGATGGTCCTGGTTGATTCATTTTGAGTATGACATTTGAGGATGCCTTTTTCAAACCAGTTGACCATAAAAAGCACTATTCTTTCCCTCTTTCACAAAACACCCTTCCTATTACGACGACATTAGGAGCACTGAGAATGACATTGGAAGAGGCGACTCCATTGGCGCAGAGACGCTCCGACCGGATGACGCTGGTTTTTGGCCTGTGCTGCTGAAATTGTGAATTGAATGAGTGAATCACAAAAAAAAATATGCGAAAAGTGTCTAGAAATAATTAAACCTCCTGAATATATACATATACAAATGTTATATTGAAGCATACACTATTGCATAAAATCAGGCGATATCAGAATATCAGTAAAAAAAATTGGAATATATCGTAACAGAACGATAAACTCGCCCTCAGTACCATGAATTACATAACATTTTGTTTATGGTGGTGAACTTATCACCCACGAACTAGCTGGAATAAAACGGGTCTCCTAATCTTTCCCACTAATTTACGGGCGACTTATAAAAATATATGTAAAGTTAACACACGAAACTACCATATAAGGCTTAGAAGAGACAACGTCACCTTATTCGGTAGTACCCCGGACGGGACTTGAACCCGTTACCCTATATTTTCGTGAGGAGTGCTTTGTCCAAACATCTCTCACAAATAACGGATGATCAAATAAAAATAACTGATAAAAATCTATGAAAAACTACTACTACTTTTTTTTTTTTTAAAGGGCAGCGCCCGCCACATACCTCGTGCCGTACCTGGAGATATGTTTCTCCATAACTCCAAACTACTACTACTATACCATCACGCCACAACCCTTCATCAGAGGTAGCCAGCGTGCTAGTCAGCTGCATGTAATAAACATGCAAGCAATCCTCTCCGTGCCAACAAAGAAATAAGAGTTTTGGGACAGGTTTCATACATCATCGTTGAACAAGTAAAACGTCTTTATTTTTTTCTAATACCTGGAAAACTTACGGGTAAGAGGGGGAGACCAATTCTTTGTCGGGTGTTCCACGTAAAATGCCCTAGTCCTCCATAGAAGTGAACATATAAGATAATTTCACACTATTTCACAAATTCTTAGTTTTCCATATAGGTAGTAGGTAGGTCATAATTATTATAATTTAGGATGAGCAATTGGTACGAACCTAACCAACTAAATAAAACTACTTCTTCAAACGTGATTGACTATAGGAAGTTGCTTCATTGTACATAGAAATATTATGCTCTACATAATAATATTATTATCAATATTGTACCTACATACATTAGTTGTGCAATTACGTATTATAACAACTATAAAATTCAACTTTTTTATGTCATTTACATAATAACTTATGTGGGTGTTGTAAAATAATAATTATATTACGTGATATTGTTTTGTACTAATAATAATATTGTATTTTAATTTATCCTCCTGCACGTAGACAAGTCCACTTTTGATTAAACAGACAAGATATTTTCAAGCAAAAAGTAAGTGGTAAATTTCTGAGGTGCTACCCAGAAAAACGCCTAAATATTCGGTGCTGGCGCCCCGTGCTTATCCACTCAATCATCCCTTCGATTATTTCTTGTAGAAGGGTTTTGTGACGCATTATTTATCCAACCTATATGGTGCGTCTAGAATAGTTGCCTTTCGCTTTTGATGCTATTTACAACCTCGTCATTTGAGATGTGATCCTTCCATAATATTCCCAAAATGATTTTATAGGGCCACTTCTCAAACGTCTCTAGCCAACAAACAGACTAGCGTTAAGATCGTTGGAGGCTGTGGGAGAAAGCAGAAGGCCAGTGAGCCGTTCCAGAAAAGGCAAGGTCACATTGCAAATATGTGTGTTAAAAACTTGGTCTGGAGTGCCCAGAGGTTCTGGAAGCTGCAATGGACAGGGATTTCCGGAGCAAGTTTATCTCAAGCAACTGGTCCACTGCCTACCCCACTTGTGGGAATGTCCTGATGAGATGAATGGATGGAGTTGGATACATTATTTTGTGTACTTCTATGAGAACGTCGGACGATCACAATCTTAATCACCTTGAAGTGCAAGGGGGTGTAAGTGTTTTTTATTACAATATATTTATTTTTATTAGGTAATTTTTCGAAAATTTATTTATTTATTCTTTACTGTACATTGATTACAAAAAATTAAAATGTATACCTACATTCAAATTAAATACAATCAATATACAGAGGGTGAGTTGTGGTTCAAATGTTATAGAATGATAGAATATCTGAAATCATAATAATGTTATGATTTATCCTCTATCTCTACCTCATATTATGTAAGAGGGATAAATAAACAGACCTACTACGTATACTATGTCATTCATTTCGCATGAGTGAGCACTCACATACCAATTATATTACATAACAATCATAATATATAATATGTACATTATCAATTGTACGTTGCAATGATTTCAAATCTTATCTTCATTAAAATTTCATTACGTCAATATTAGATACATATTATTATTAATATTATCATTTCGCATAACATCATCATCTTTTCGATTTCACTCATTTAATAAACAAATAATTGATGATAATCACAGTAATTTAAATTAAATTATCAAAATACACTTCATACCTAGCCTACTAATGTGATGTTTTCATCTTATAACCATCTTTGTATGAATTGCATAATAAAAATATTTTCTAATGTTCATACCTATATATTCACTTTTACTTTTGATAAGATACGCGAGATTAAAGTGTGTGAATTTTAAATCTAAACTCCAAATCTCACAACACATAGTTTTTTTTTTATTTCACTAATTGGAAAATTGGAAATTGAAGAATTGGAAAAAGGCAGGCATCTTTCGTTTTCTTGATACATCGTCAGTCTAATTAATAGATGTAACATTATGTATATTTACTCTTGGATCCCCTAAACAGAACAAGTATTTTATTGAAATAAAATACAAATATTGTATTCACTGTGTCGGTGTTTAGATTTTAGAATTCCATAACTAAATAAAAAAAAAACAAATTTAAATCAAAACACTGTTTTATTCCACTATGAGATTGTTTATGTTATTATTATAACGTTTTCAACTACAATGTAGCCATCATCAGTAATAACACAATACAGTATTGTAGTATTGTGTTATTACTGATGATGGCTACATTGTAGTTGAAAACGTTATAATAATTAAACAATCTCATAGTGGAATAAAACAGTGTTTTGATTTAAATTAAATATTTTCCTTTAAAATGCATTTCCACAAAGTTACACTCGAAAATATAGATTTTTTAAAAAACAAATGTTTTCTTCTACTTTATTATTAAAAAGTTTTACTGAATGGTTTATATGTATTATATTTAGCATACTGTTTTTTTTTATTGTGTATTGTCCTTTTTTCATGATTATTCCTTGTTGTTTAAATGTACTGTCTGTCATGCAATTTCTACAATTTTATTTTATACATGTAAAAGGCTCACGCCATATATTGTAATAATAAATAAATAAATAAATAAATAATAAATTATGTTTTTTATTGAGAGAGACGTCTTTCGTCTTATAAGAATATTAGATTGAAAATGTCCTTATGAAACGAAAGAGGTCTCTCTCAATAGAGTATATTTAGTAATTTCGTTACTAATATTCTCTTCTACTAAGTATATTGATTTTTAATGAGAGAGACGTCTTTCGCCTTTCTAGGATATTGTTAATCTTCTACTACCTAAATACCGACACAATGAAAAGGTTTTGAAAATTTTCGAGTGCCCTACAAAATTAATGTTGCATTGTGATAGCATGATTTTTTTAAATTAAAATAATGAAATTAGCTTTGTCAACTGCATTTAGCTACGCTCAAACACAAAAAAGCAAAGAAAAGTAAGTATTCCAAACATATAGGTAGAGACAAAATCAATCAGAAACCTCGATTGGAAAACCATGTCTACACAATGCAACATTGTGTAAAATCTAATCGAAAGAAGTGAGAAAGGTGTCCCAACGCTTACGAATTGGCTCTAAGCTGGCTTAAGTGATCACTTTCGGTGTCGACAGCTTTCTCACTTCTTCCGATTAGATTTTACACAATGTTGTATTGTGTAGCCATGGTTCTCCAATCGAGGTTTCTGATTGGTTTTGTCATCTACACCCAAATCCGGTTAAACAATAAAAAAAATTGTAAATATTCTAAACATATTGTAAGAGGTACTACCTGTAAAAGGCAGGTATTAAAAAAACTTTATATCTGTTATACCTATCAATTATGAGGCATGCCACCAATCCCAAATATCTTATTTTTTTGTTGGCACAGAAAAGACATATTGCGTGTTTATTAGTCTACTGGCATTCGTGAATATGCTGTGGTTGTTTAGTAAAGTTTTAGGTTTAGCTTAGTATTATTTAGAGAAACAATGAAATTAATTTATTTATCATAATATGTAGATAATAATATGCGAATGTGATAGTTGTAAATAGTATGGTACGGTGTGGTAGTTAGGTTGATGTCGCGGTGTCAAGTGGATGTAATTAACACGGCATTATCTGAGACACAATATGACCTCTTTGACACAAAACCGTCATATTATCACTACCACTCATCATCTATCAGACGAAACGAATACATAAACACATATTGCACATTCTCACAAACATAGAATAACTCTTATTCCAATTGTTAAACGTGTCTAAGTGACCTCAACAAAATATCGAAAATTCGTTTGTAGTCGATCGCCAAGTGCATGTTTGTCTAGGGGGGCTGAATACAATTATTTCATAAAAACTCTATGTTTTAGCACATGCCTACTGCCCATATAACAACACTTGATATTTATTTGAAGAATTCAAAGAATATAATAGCATGATGGAACAAAATTCACATCAATGCTAAGTTAAAATTTCGTTATACTGTTGAGTAAGTATACAATAAAGCAAAAAAAATTAGTATACTGTTGAGTAAGTATACCATAGAACAAATAGTTTTGGTAAACTGTGAAGTATAGAATAAATAGATTTGATATACCTTCTCTTGAGTAAGTATGCCACAGAATAAATAATTTTGGTAAGCTGTTGAGTAACTATACCATAGAACTACTTATAAATAATTTTAATATACTGTTGAGTAAGTATACCATAGAATAAATGATTTTGTACCTAAGGTATTTTTTACTTAACCAGGATTAACTTTAGATATGTCAGGTCTAACTATGAATATTCTTTATAAGTCCGGCTGATACAGTACGTAGGTGCACGGCAATAATAAAATATTATGACTATATATATACTAAATGACTATATATATACTAAAGTATTAGGAGTATTTACTCCTTATATATTTGTATATGTACATATACTTTGAGATATTCATATAATTATAATCTGTATTTCATACATTTATATTCGCAATAAGGCGCCACTCTGTTCGATTGTGTTGTGTACGTACTTATTATCAAACTAGCTTCAAAACCGAAAAAACTACAAGGTGTGTAAGGATATTAATATGTCGAAGTGGCGGTCTGTCCACTTCACCTACTCCTCGAAGAATACGATGTGAGGAGATATAGAAATAGATTACGGTCCGTTTAAAAATTAATTCGTTAGCAAATGTCTCCCGATGCTTTTTCAATCCAACTCTTAAAATTAAATTAGCATTATTGTTACAGGTTTTATTTGATCTTACTCTATGCTCGATTACCGTTGCAGACTACTGTATGTCAAATTGTTATATAAAAAGAATATTTTCGTGTCCGCTGTTTCGGTGAAGATGTTAACCATTATCAAACTATTATTTAAAACTGATTTTTCTAGCAAGATTTTTCTCTGTAACTTATTTTCAATAACTCAATGTTTTGTTCTAAAATAATTATCATTCAAATCACAAGCAATGCTATGAACAGACTATAACAAACTGATTTTTAATAAATAAACTGTAGGTTTTAAAACTTATACTAATTCTACAGAATTAAGTGAATTTGTATAAGAAGTTAAGAGTTTAAACAGCTAAAAGAGCACTCTTTACTCAAACTTGCTCCGATAAATTAGCATACATACATTTTCACAGACAAACAGACTAAAATATTGATGTGGGCATTATACTAGGCATTAACCACTTAATATGCATTTAATTAATTAAAGGTGCTTATAATTTGCAGCAGGTTAATTATTTTTCAAGAGATAATTCGGAGAAGGGCTACTCCTGATGCGACCTTAGCCTTAATCACACATACCGAGGGTATACAACCAAAATGCACTAAGTCAGTCTAGTGCTACAAAAGTTTTCAAAAACTATTCAAGTAGTTGACATATTTCCTATGTTTAAATTTGTTTGCAAAGCCTAAAAGTCACTTACCAATATCATCTTAATTAAAGTTCAAACAATACATGACGAATTTGTATTGATCTTAACACTTTTTTTTTCATTTAACTGCCACCATGTCATCTCAAAACTGAAATGACTTAGTGCATTTTGGTTGTATACCCTCGAATTACATACATACATACATACAAATGGTAGACGTACAGTGTACATCCCATCACGTTGTTTCCTTCGCGGAGTATGTAGCTACAAAAAACCGAACGCCACTGACTCCTGTCTTTTAAAAAAGTTTTTTGCTTTCGTCACTGTCATACAAATAATTTTAGGAAAATTAATTAATAATCCAATAAATTCGATTTGAAACGCGCCGTTTTGTGGATAACAGGATATATTAGAGTCTTTAAACCTGTCTTGACACCTTTCAGGATTCATGATCGATTTAGAGCTGTTTGTATGAGGTTGAATACGTGTATCTATTGATAAAGTGCCCATGATTTTGATGGTTGGTTAATTGTGTGAATTTTGATTATTCACACAATTAACCAAATTAAAAAAAAAATCAAATATAATATGTTTCGCACCTTAGAATGGATAAGTCAATAAAGAATATTTTCGAATTTTGAGCAAATTACAAATCGAAAGACATTCGTAAAATATTTTTTCATAATATTACTCTGTCGTGTATCTACGCAATTGAGTGCAGGCACTTGTACCTATCGATACACTTAATATTAATGTTGTACCAATGTTACCCTATTATTTTGTGATAGATTGAACTGTACCCCACTATTGAAAATAATGAAAAGGGAGACAAATACGTAGGTAAGTCTAAATGAATCAAAACTCTGTCTTTATAAAATTGACATTAATCGAAAGACATTCGTAAAATATTTTTTCATAATATTACTCTGTCGTGTATCTACGCAATTGAGTGCAGGCACTTGTACCTATCGATACACTTAATATTAATGTTGTACCAATGTTACCCTATTATTTTGTGATAGATTGAACTGTACCCCACTATTGAAAATAATGAAAAGGGAGACAAATACGTAGGTAAGTCTAAATGAATCAAAACTCTGTCTTTATAAAATTGACATTAAGTCTGTTTGTTTGAATTATCACTGAGGATATGGAATTGATTTCTATGAACATTATTAATTCATAACAAAAAAATATACAAAAATTAATTATATCTATCTATAGGTACAATAGTGACATCTCCTACGAGTGAAAAAATATAACATTCTGAATCAAAGATATTGTGTATACGTGCTTTGTGTATGCTTTTAACAGAACAGTATAAAACTTACTGAAAATTGTGGGAAAATTATTCTCTGTCTGCAATCATCCACGTAAATGGGATTCTAAAATGAGTTACCACCAAAAATATTCAGCATTATTCAATAATTTAATCGATAAGTAAATTAAGTAAAAACCTATTCAAATTTGGCGAAGTTTTTTTTACTACAAAACCTTCGATTGTGCAAAGCTCACCTCTCATAAAGGTTGGGTTGTGGGTTTAACTCCCGTCTGGGAAGCTACCAAATAAAGTAACGTTGTATTTTCTAAGCTTTGTAATATATTATGATAGTTTACATATTATAAAAATAGTTTGACACCTGTGCAACACCTGATCTAAAAACGTCAGTCACTATAATTATACAACACATACTCACATAATATTTACTTCGTAACATTACCGTGCGTGGTTCTATACAACTCTGTCCTACACGGGGAGCTGTGTATGTTTGCTACCTCAGTAGGTACTATTTACTAACGAGTCAGTCTGTTTCTATATGTGCCGGGTGCATGAGCTCGTAAACATTACGTTTCACCTATTAAAAACATTAATTCGTATCAAGTAAACAATTTAATACAAGTGTAATCAAAAACAATAAAACATTGAGTGAACAGTTTAAATTAAAAAAGTGGTGAGTTGAATTTCAATTAAAACAAAAATAAAATGTTCGAACGCCGTCGGAAAATTTTACACGTTTGAGTTTTCATCACGTGAAAAAACCGGCATCAAAGTCTACGTAAATTTGTAGTTAATTGGTTGCTGTTTTTTATTATTATTTTTTGTGGTGGTTTGGGTAATCATTTTGTTTGAATTAATTTTCTGTGTTGTTTTAGCGCCGTTTAGCGATTTTATTTTTTGTGGTAAAATCGTGTTTTTCACGTTGCGTCACTCACATGTTTTGTTGTCATGGTTACTTGAATACTTACAAAATCAAATCGTGCCCATAGAGATTACATATTGAAATGTTTTATAAATTTATTTTACCTTCCGGTTTTTTGGTTACATGGTTTTGTAATCAAAAACCCGGAAGACATTGGAATTCTTCTACTTTCTTCACATAATTTTTGTGCGTCTTGTATTGCCTAACTCTATGTGCAGAAATTGTGAATACATATCTTCCAATTTGTTGGTTAGTTTTTTCCCATCAAAAGTGTGTTCACTATTATTAATTTGTTTGGAAAAAACACCATGATAAGGTTAATATATCTACCTAATTTAAAAACAAAACCTAAGATTTTTCAAATCTCTAAAGAAGAATGGTGTTCCTAATTAAATTTATATGCGAGGTACAATGCATTTTCACTGGATCATATTTATTTATTTATTTAAACATACACGGCAACAAGCCTTTTACATGTTAACAAAATACATATGTAGTAGACACAACAATGACATAACAATATATTAAATAATTTATAGTGTCGAAGATCAAACAGTAATCAGGGAATACTATAATAACAATTGAAATAATAAACAAAAGAAATAAAATAAAAAAAATATCATTATAAAATCAATAGATACATTATAAATTTTAAAATTATTCAAAGTAAAATTATATTTAAAGTAAAGACAAGACATTATCTGTTTAGGATTGAACTTAATAAAATTAGTCAGCTGGAGAACATGTAATTATTAATTGAAGAAAATTCCGTCACAGAGGAGTGACCACTGCTTCTAGTTTTTGTTTAAATTTATATAATTCCTAGATTTTCAAAGCGTAACATTATTAGAAACAAGTTGTCGTTAATGGAAACGCAATTATCCATTTCATAAAATCACTTAGTTTAATAGATAAATACAAACATATTAATTTGTTCTCGTATATCCACATTCCTGTGTATATTTTTGCAATTACTTTTCATGTTTTATGGTTATGTAGTATTTAAAAACAGCATTGAGTGTGACCATTACCGTTGCAATTAAAACATCACAACAACAATAAAATATAGATGATATTAGAAGAGTGAGTGGATGTGAGAGGAGTGTTGTTGATGGAATGCGTGTAAATAAGTTGCGATGTGGAGCAAATGGATGGTGGGACGAAGACGAAGGGATGTATTTATGTGAGAAAGCACAATCGTCTGAGTAATTGCATGAATGTGTACAAAGTGAAAGAAGTAGGATGTAAGGATAGATCTATATGGCGTTGTGTCCTCTCTGCATACCCCACTTGGGATACGGCGTGAGGGTTTATTATAGTAAATAAAAAAATAATTTTACATTATTTTAGGATAATTTCTTAGCAGAATAACAAGTCTATAAAAACATAAACGTTATTAATTTACTATGCAGGTGGAAACATAATAATGCTTCAAGGATCACATGAAATATTATTCAGACATACCTACATATTATGTACATTCCCTCATAAAACTATCATCTCAATGTTAATTATTATTAAATTTCATATGGTAGTTTAATGTTTATTGCAAGCCTTAAGTCAGATCTCTTAAATAAATTCATTAATTTATACTGTCACGGTATCTTCTGTAATACATAAAAAAATAAAAGTTTCAATTTAACCATAAGCTACTATTACAAATTGTTCTAAAAGACTCAGAGAAGAGTGAAAATTGTTATAATTATTTCGTTTCGGAAACATCACTATTATTTATTTATTCTTTTTGCACTTCATCATTATATAACAGTGTTAAGAAAACAATAGGTATATAATTTTTAAAAAAAAATAGGACGAACTTAGAACATTTCTTAACTAAAACCATGCCCTCTCCCAAATTTTATAAGTAAAGATTTTCCCGTGAAGTCCCCGGCAAGTCTCCCACTCTTTTATATCAGTTTTAAGTGTCCTGTAAAAGACAGGTGTTAATTCGTTAATTCATACTATAACTGTATCTCCTGTGGGCCTAGTCAAAACAAATTTTAGCGTTACGTCTTCGTTTCGTTTTCGTTCAAACGTGGACGACGTTGCGAGAACGCGTCAATTTTCGTAGCTAAAATATACAAGTAGCGTTCTCGCAACGTCGTCCACATTTGAACAAAAACGTAACGCTTAAATGTGTTTTGACTGTAATAATTATACTTATAAAAAAATAAATGAAGTTTCAATTTAATGATTAGCCACTATTACAAATTGTTCTAAAATACTCAGAGAAGAGTGAAAGTAGTTATAATATTATTATGTTTCGGAAACAACACTATCATTGAATGAATTTAGAACATTTCCTTACTAAAACGATACCCTCTCCCAAATTTTAAAAGTAAAGATTTTTCCGTGAAGTCCCTGGCAAAGGAACATTATCTCCCACTTTTTATACCAGTTTTGAGTCACTGTAACAGGTGTTCGTTAAACATAACGAATAAGGCATATTATTATCTTTAATTCAGTATTAAGATATTTATTTATTTATTTATTTGCAGTTAGCCTGCTAGCTACCCCACTTGTGAAAGATACAATGTATACTATGGGTTAGTTGGAAAATATTGCGCTTCAGCGATAAACTCGCCCATTGCACAAAATTATATACATAGATACCTATTCTCTTGTTATGATACCATGTTTTTTCTTCTTCTTTGTATACTAATTTTGTGCAATAAAGAATATTATTATTATTATTATAGTGGTGTAGTAGTAATAGTAGTGAGTGTGAGTCTTGGCACGTAACCAAGACCTGCTATCTCAGTAATACAGTCCGGATTTTGGCTTTTGGCCGTTTTGGCCGGGGTTTTGGCCGACCAGTCCTTCAGGCTTCCCATCATGGCACCTCTTCTGTGGACAAATTTGTATGTGTAGAAATTTAATCGGATAAATAGAAGTCCCCAGACTTCTGAGATATCCGGGTGGAAGGTGGGTCTCTTTCAATGGGAAAATGTGACTAAATTGGCGCAGAGATGCTCTAAATGACTGGTTATTAACCTGTGTTCCCGATAGGAAGGTTGAACGGCGAAATGATAATGATTATGAGTAACAGTAGTAGATATAATTCATCCTAATATTATTGAACTCTATGAAAATCTAAATAATACGTATGGATGTTTATGTTTGATTATAAATTAATTAAAGGGGTATCAAATGCTTGTAACCTACATCTACATCCTTGGTATCGCTCAGTTCCAAGACACAAAACTTTTCTAACTTGATAACAAATTAAAGTGTATTTATATCGGCGATGGATTCTTGAAACCTCGTATGTGCATTTAACAAAATTTTACGGGAGATCAATAAAAAAAATTGCTGGATGACAGTCTCTATATGTCTTATTCGTTTCTTAAAAGGTGTCTCAAAAATTCTATAGTACCTACGTTGAATTTCTATACATGATTCGAATAATTTAACTGAATCATTTTATGTGAGTTTTCACCTATTATCCAAGAAAATTTCATGTGAAGTAGATTTAATTTCTCTCAATAACTTTTTCCGTAGATATCTCAGCGTATCTATAGGTTATTTCATCGGTATATGCGACTATAATAGACGGGACGAATAGTTTGGTAACATTTTGAATATCATTTTCGAAAAAAATGTCATATGTGAGGTTTCGTGTTGTACCTATATACCTAATTATACTTTTCTAAGTAAGTCACATAAATAACTTTTCTTACGATAACATAATATATAATAATATAGTACCAATTTACTTTTATAAAGTTAAGCCCTTTTACTTGGAAGTCCTTGAAAAGGGTAGTTTGATAAATTCTCAGAATTATTGATAATGAAAGTGTGAAAAAAGTTTAAACTATTATATCGATCCATGCTAAGTTTACCTTTGAACTTTTTGTGCTGATAATAATTATTCAGAGCTTTTTAGGGTTAATAATTTATTCATCGACTGTTATTATTACAAAGCTTTTCCGTGACAAATTTATATTTTTTATTCATCAATCGACTATTAGGTGTTTCATGTGATTGTAAAAGTTGTCAATGTAAATAAGTCATTTGAAGTAATCTGTTATACCTATGTGTGGTAAATGTTTTCCTCCGATATTTTAAGTGAAAATAGTACATTTATAAAGAACATTTTCAGTGGCGGTCTTTACTTTTGCGGAGCCCCGAGCAACGAAATTTTGTGGAACCTCTGAGACGATTTGGTATATCAATGTTATAGAATATGTTTTTTTTTCTTTTTTTATATCCGTATTTATACATTTTTACTGAAACCGCTCATAGTGGTGACTAGTTATGTTGAAGGAAAATATACTAATTATTAATCGTATCTAATATTCATCTAGACAATAATTATAAAATGTAAAATATAACTATCCAATTATCCATTATTTAGTCAGTTGTGGACTGATAACAATTACTCTGCAAATTTCAATGGACAATCACTCCAATGCGCAATGGCCTCAATAGTCTGTTACAATGGCAACCATAGATAATGCTCAATTCGTGGAAATTGTACATTTTGTATAGTTAATGCATTTTTATAAACGAATAATATTGAATGTAGGATGTTCAGTTGCCATGAATCTACTTTGCTAAGGTCGTAATATTGAAAATTAAATTTATTAAATACTAGCTGACCCGGCAAGCGTTGTTTTGCCATACACTAATAATACATCGCTATTAAAAAATAAGAGTTGATGGTAGAAGGGTGAAAATTTAGGGCTGTATATATTTTATAATGCCTCACCATAAAAAAAGTTTGCATGTTTCTTACATGAGGCTGATCTGCTGGCTACCCCACTTGTGGGATATGCCGTGATGGTATAGTATAGTATAGTATACCATAAAAAAATAAAAATAAAAAAAATTGTCCAAATAAAATAAAGTAACTTTTAATTTAACGAGAGATCTACAAGTATTACTAAAATAACCAATATTATATATACATATTTAGATTTTCGTACTAATATAAATCGCAAACTGGCAATACGCAACATCTTTTCTACCATCAGATTAATATTATAAGACAAGCACGTACAACGATTCGTCTGACATAGTACGCGACCTTCCTTGAGAATTGGTTCCACCTATCAAGACTCGTGATTCTCAAACATCTACGTTTTTGCATATTTAATGAGAACTGTCTATTTAAGTATAATGTTTATACCATCACGGTATTTCCCTCAAGTAAGGTTACCAATAGACTGCATATAATTAAAAATATTTAATAGCAAATATCGAATACCTATATCGAAATTGAAACTTGAAATATTTATTTATTTATTTTGGTCAACGGAACACTACAGACAATACATATATGTTTAGTACAATAATACAATAATCAACAACAAGTATACAATGCAATGTCCAGTTTATAAGTGTTCATATATTATTCTGTTAAATCAAATCAAAGCCCAATTGGTTGTCATACATAATTAAAAACAATAATAAAAAAGAAATTAAGAGTAAAAACACAAAATTAATAATCAAAACATCACACAAAACATCACTTAATATGTTTTATGTTCACCACATTTAAATGAACTCATTGTTTTATTTAATTATTTATTTTTGACTTTAATAAACCTATTTGAAACAATTCGTAAACATTGCGAAGTTTTTTCTCATTGCACAAACCCAATGAATAAAAAAATCATAATAAATAGTCCTTACAGTCAAAATAGGAAATATTCCAATTTATCGACTGTCCACAGTTCCACACATCAACAAGTCGATTTTTTTATTTAATTGTTAACACATAAAATTAACTTCTCTCTATCAAATCCACAAACAATTAATAACCATAAAATTTACACGGTTCTCTTTTTATATTAAATGTGTATTCACTGTGTCGGTGTTTAGGTAGTAGAATTCCATATCGAAATAAATAAAACAAGCGTTTTATTCTACTATTGATTTATTCGATGAGAGAGACGTCTTTCGTCTTATAGAGATTGACAATGTCCTTATAAGACGAAAGAAGTCTCTCTCATCGAATAAATCATTAGTAGAATAAAACGCTTGTTTTATTTATTTCGATTAAATATTTTGTTCATGAAAAAATTAAGGTACATACCTACTTTCAATTCCACAAATAAATTTTTCGATTTTTTTAACTATTGAGCGGTACAAAGACAACACAATTCCTCTAACAACTAACAGTGCGATTATTAATAATGGTATATTTCACATTTTGTTGTGTTTTAAAGTATAATGTAAATACAACAAAAATTACAAAATTCGCGATTTCTCGACTATAAGACATTTCGACTTGTTGAGTTGTGGAACTGTACAGTCGATATTATATTGACAACTTTGTAAAGAAAAACTTTGTAACAGAAGTTCTAATGAACTTTACTAATTATACAGAAGTTTATGTAGCTATATACAGTACCATGTACATTGTAATATTCTCAGCAGTAACACCATAGCAGCGGGGGTCAACAGAAATAATTGTTTGCACACAATGAATGTAGCGATGAGTGCGTACATAATATTATACGGATTGCAGATTCTTGGGGAGAAAAATAGTATTAAAAGTAATCATAAACATACACGTAGTCGACTTAGATTTTTTTCACACACTACCCTTGATTACAGCCCTATGAAATTTATTCCCTAAATATCCCGAAATAGATAAAAAAAAGACTTCCACTCTCGTCGTCCAAGAGTATGCTTCTTTTTAGCCTATTACTATTCGCTCATGGACCAAAGCCTTAAATCCATTTTTCCTTATTCTCAAATCTCAAACTTATCTTCATTCGATATCGCTATCGTATCTTCTATCTCTCGTTAATAATAAACTACACAAATTTTAATTTAATTCTCTTTACAATATTATGAATCTGATACCTAAAAGTGTGAATCACTGTATATCATCATGGTAAATTGAATAAACGCTAAGCAGAATGGATAATGTATCTCATACAATATTAAGCAACTTATTCATACAAATAAAATAGGTAGTGTATAATATGAACTTCAAAACTGCGATTTGCTGTCAGGTAGATAATTTTCTGTACATAGTACATACAGCTGTACAGGTATTCCTATTATAAATATAATAATTAATTCGTTATAAAATATTCAAATAATTAGCGTGGGACTGAGTAATACATATTATTATTATAACTTTTTTTATTATTGCACGTACCTACTAACTTATTCTTACTGGTTTAATTGTTATTACCAAAGCTGAGCTGCATTAACGGTTAATGCAATAACGAGTAAATTAAGTTAAAATTGTGACTAACTTTAAAATTGATCTCAATTTAACTGTTATTTTAACACCCAAAGCCTTCGAATAATTAAGTCTATAATTTAATAAATCTTCATTGGTCAAAAAATCAATACAAACATTCTATGAGATACAATATTACAAACAAGCGAGGTACTAAATTTAAACCAAAAGAGCAATTTGTTGTCGAGTAACGCTCTCCTGTCAACGCTAGAGTCTATCTTGTGAAGTCCCCGTTAAATAATAGGGCTTTTATTCTTTTCTTAAGTTTTCAAGTGTCCTGTAAAAGGTAGGACAAAAAGGAAAAGACTTCGATACATTAAGTCTATCCGGTGGAATCTCCGATAAAGAATAGGCCTCCAACTCTTTTTCGTTAGTTTTTGAATAATCTGTAAAAGGCCGGTATTTATAAAACATCACTTTTAAGACAATTTAACATCAGTTCTGTAATTCAGCGATGAGGGCTTCCGTCCTGAATGTTTTAACTTTTATTAACATGGAAAGGATAACTTGCATGTTTATTACAAGCAGTTGGTCCGCTGGCTACTCCGTTTATTAACTCTACCATCACGGTAACCCTGGTTGGTACATAGGGTTAATAAATTAAATGTGTTACTTTCTCAAGTGAGAAGGTCCCCTAGCGAAAAGGCCAAAGGTCAAATATCAAAAAAATATCTCCTTAAAATGAACTGTAACATACACGTGACATATTTAAAAAAAAATGTCACATAACAATCAACAAATTTATTTTTTTCGTTAACGAATTAATAATTAACTTAATTTGATTAATGGTGGCCAACTCTGAATATTACATACACATTCATATCATCATTCATTTCATATCATCATAGTTATATACAAGTATATTATTGTACATATGTACGTGAATAATGTAAGTACCTTTAGAGAACACACCTGCTGTCTATGTTAAACTTCATCTCGGATTGTGGCGATAAACTTTAACTAGGTATCTGTCTATTTATCTATACCATCACGGCATATCCCACAACTGGGGTGACCAGCAGATTGACAATTTGTAATAAATATGTCAAGGGGAGGCCTCCTAATAAACTCTGCGTTCTCCCTTGAAAAAGTAATTTGTTTCATCGAGTCTGATGCTCTTGAAACATCCAGGGGAAAGTAGCGGGATATTCCTTAACATTTTTAATGAACATGCAACTTGTCCTCTAGGTGCCAATAAAAAAATTGACATTCAGAAAAGGTGCCATACCTCATCATTGCTGAAATGAAGATGATAAATGTCTTATTCGTCTTGTACACTATTATTATAGCATTATGACCATCAAACCAGCTGCGTGTAGTAAACATGCTAACAGTCCACTTCGTTTTAAGAAGAAGAAAATAGACATTCAGGATGGGTGGCAAACTTTATTGAATACGAATACGCGCCTTTTACACTCGAAAACTTATAGAAATGACTGAGAGAGCTATTTTTGCCGGGGAATCCATGGAACACAAATCTATCTGTATATCATGAGTATATAAGACATTTCAAAATAGTTTTCAGATAATATACATACTAATCATGACATTACACTCAAAAGGATAGTAGGTTATGTGTTATATACCATTATTGAAACACTTTAATTATAGTAGGTACAAGGAAGCCTATTAATTTATTATTATAACTAGAAATTACTCAATCATCAAAAACTAACATAATGATCTTAAAACTACTAAAATTTAAGATATATAGTTGTAGTTATAATATTGAGCTCACAATATGATTTATACCATCACGCCAAATACCACAAATGTGGTAGCCAGCCGTCTAACTAAACACAAAAAACAAGCTAGTTGCCATCTTCGTGCCAATAGCGTACCTAAATCAAGAATGAAACAAATTCAATTGAAACAACGTGTGAATAACTGTTCCATACATAATACCCCGTATATAATACAATTAGAAGTTATGTAGATATGTAATTACTTGAAGTATGATGAGGTTGGTTGTTTTTGGCAATTATTGTAATTATGTTAGATACACGTCCTGGTAAATAATATAACGTGCGAATATTATGTATTCGTGCATTGCTAATAAAATATAAATAGAAGATACTATATTGAACTGCCTTAGTTCCTGCCAGTAGCGTGTCTTCTATACAAGCCAAATATAGCATGAAATTTATCAGTTAAAAATCCGGTCATTATTTTATGGATTTTTTGACACAATTCGATGTCGGAGACCGAATTTTACTTACTAAGATATGTCGATGTAAATCGTATTTTTTTTTTGAAATTGGGAATATTGCCCTGAGCTTAAAGAGTACTCTTAATCAAGCCTTGAGTCGATTCATAAGCGTCGAAATTCTGTATCATGCATTCCTAAAGGAAGTTCACAAATGTATGTGTTTTGTGACTAACACTGTGAAATTATAACTAAATAATAATAATAATCTGGACAATTTATTTAGCGCTGTTTTGTGGTACAAACCACCGCAAGGGCGCATTGTCAGTTTTTATTTTAAATTTATTTATTGTTATTATCAAATTTTTATATATTTTATGAATTTAATTTAACTATTGAAAAAAAAAATTATTGAATTTGTAATTGTCACAAATTTGAAATATGAAACAATTACAGTTATTGAAATAGAAAATACAATATTTCATTCATTTTGCATAAATTCATAATATTATTTTCACCTTTACACTTTGTATTATTCAAGACCAATCACTCGTTTGCGAGTGATTTAGATACTTTATATTCAATAAATAGTTTATTTATACGTATTATTAGTTTATTCATACAAATACATAGGTGGGTCTATCCAGTGTGGAAACTTTAAACACGCCACTGCTTCATGGTATCTATTAACAGATTATATGAAATAGCAGTTTCTACTAATTATCACCAAATACCTATTGCACCACCAACAATTATGATAATTAAATGCACATATATAGGTACCTACCTAATACTTATATTTCGCAACGTGCTCGCAATAACTTTCCAAAAACTCTTCATTCATTCATTCATACCATCACGGCATTTCCTACGAGTGGGGTAGGCAGTGGGTCAACTGTTTGTTACAAAAATGCAAGTCAACATCTTTGTGCCAACAACATTAAAGATATTCAGGATGACTGGAATTCAAGATGTAAAATGTATAATGTCTTTACTTTTTCGAATACCTACCTTTTTAGGACAATCGAAAACTTTCGGACATTGTTGGACAAAATAATTTCCATCACCTTATTACTTCGGTATAATACCAAATTTGGTAAAAAAAAATTGTTGCACTATAAAATATCATGTATGAGGAGTTCAAAAAGCAGCGTCCACATAGCTGGATGAAAACGTAAATCATCAATCTTCAATCATTCGGAGACAATCTGGAGCATTCTCCGAAGAAATATTCGATTTGTCACCGAATTATTGAGGAATGATGATTGACGTTTTCATCCAGCTTTGTGGACGCTGCTAAAGACGATAAAACTAGAAATATTGTTGAGACTGTAGGTTAGGCTTTTCTTGCGCTAAACAGCTCATAAAAATAGTCAATAAAGTTTTCCATACACTAAAGTTTTAAACTCTCCCTCTGTATATTGATTGTATTTAATTTGAATGTATACCTTTTATGTAATTGTTTTTAATCAATGTACAGTCATGTACAGTAAAGAATGAATAAATAAATAAATAAATAAATAAATGAGTCACGAAAAAGATAGTTTAGTTAGAAAGTAAGTAAATTATTTAACTGGTTTTAAGTTAGTGGTGCCAAGGACAAGGTGTAAAGTTCTTAATTAATTATATATAAGTATACAACTGTCATTTATATTGTAATAGGTATAGGTATATGGGTACAATATACAGCTATGCGTCACGCAGCAAGGAAAGTGATCATGAGTCATTTGTATCATGTCATGAGTAGGTACAAGGAATATATCAAATTTAAATTAAATTAGAAGAACGTGGAAGACATTCCAATAATATTCCAGCTGGGTTACTCGCGCCACGATCTAAATACGATCTTAATCATGTCTTGATCTTAATCTCTACGATGCGCAAAAATACGAGCATGTCAATTCCGCGGTAACTAGGGGTAGTCGTTATCAACTCGTAGAAAAAAAATTAGAAAAGTAGAGAAAAATTTATTTATGTATTTATTTATTCTTTACTATACCTACATTGATAACAAGCAATTTAACCCATAAATATGACAATACAAATACACTCAGTATACAGAGGGTGAGCTTATCGCAGAGGCGGAATTTCTTCCAACTTACCTTTTACATCTTTTTTTTTTAAAAAAAAGATATATCTGGGTTTTGTTTGTTATAAACCCAAATACAACCTTATACACCTTTCACAGTAAGCTACTAAAAGCTTGTGTCGTGAAAGGGGAGTTTGCCGGCCGGCCTTTATAAGTATAGTTGAAATTTTATTGTGTTGTCGCATTTGAATAAGTAAGAATCTCATCATAGTTGAATTGTAGATGTTAAATATCTTATTCGTGCTGTTTCACTTCATAACATTGAAATGATAATGGTCTCTTTCCTACTTGTACTTAAATATTGCACATCTTATATTCCTGATAAATCTGTAAAAGACAATTAAACCTACAATTAAAAAAAAAGCAATCAATGTTCTCCAAACCTTGCAGCGCGCCAATGTGTTTAGCCGTATTGGTTTGCAACTGCCATTTCTCAAACTCCTCTTATCCCCCATTCCCCCGTTTTAGAGCCGTATTATATTTTTGTTTTTGCCAATGGCCCACTGTATGTTCATATTCTTTTTCTGTTTTAGAATGTTATTTATAGTGAGTATGATTGACTCATTTGATGTTTTTTTTCTTTCTGTCGTTTTGTAAACGTACTGATTTATTTGTAATATCCGCAAACTTCACTGGTCAAATATTGATTTAATAAATTTATTTGTAATATGTACCAAATGGCTGTGTGTTTTGCTTGGCTAGTGAATAAAATTAATAAAAAAAAAAATTACCAATTTTATCTTTGAATTTCAAGTATATACAGTATAAGCTGATGCCTCTTAACGCTATTTCTATTAGGTAGCTATTAATATAAATGTCTAGTACCTAAGTAGTTGTGAATCGTGATACGAACATGATACATTATAACATTCTTCAAGCACATAAACTCTTTCCATTCATGTCTTTTACTGTTGTCCTTGCTGATTCGCTTCGCTGGTTGCCCTCTGCTTCTCTCACTACAACAACATGGTGATTCGTATTGCATTGTATTTCCTCGGTTCACTGGCGCTTATTATATCCATCTAGGTAACTACTATAGATACCATTACTTATGTAAGCTCTCACTAGCTTAAGATCGGGCTTTGCTCCAAAAGTACCTACCCATAAGTAATAATTACTAGAGACCTGAATTTTTCGCGTTTGCAATAAACCCGATTTTATTGGCGAATTTTGCACATTTTTCAGGAATAACGCGAATATTCATGTTATAGATAAATAACACCGAAATTTCACTCTTTATGACATTTTCGCAAAAAAATAACAAGATATTTTATTATCAACAAAATAATTGTATTATATCTATTGTGTAATTCTTTAAAAAATAAATAATTTTTAATTAAATCCAATAATCAAGGATGACATTGTACCATTGGCCTGTAATTTTTCAATTAATTTTGAATGTTAGTTATATAAATTATCATTTACAGTGTAAATAGTACTTGGCATTTTAAATTTTGTGTTGATTCGTCTTAATTTATATTTCTTTGTTGAAAAAAACATACATTTCTTAGCAATAACACTATTTTACTAGAAAAAATAACGCCGATTTATTGAAAGTAGCATCACTTTACTAAAAAAAAATAGCATCGAAAAATTCAGATCTCTAGTAATTATGTACATACGGATGGACATGGCTTGAGCACATTGAATAGGAGAGCATGCATGAAGAACTGTATAGATATTTACTTTACTTTTTGTACGGCTTCGGCTTGTATCAATCTTATTAGCTCAATTGCTGCTTTCAATAGTTATTCCAAATTAAATATTTGGTTCCCGTCCAGAAAACCATTGTAATTTTATGACAATGACAGTGAGTTTTTGGTTTTAAGAAATATTGTAAAACCTTTAGGGAAATGAACGGTTGTAATTAACTGTGGGGAGATTTTTGTCGAGGGGAGCCCTTCAAGCAATCTCCGAGGCCTCTCATATAAATAAAGTTTTTGTACGATGAGTGTGGATGACATAGGAACTACCATTCCTGAAACATCCACGGGTAAGGGAGGTTACAACCCTTAATGTAAAATGCAGGGCGTTGGGTTTCCCTGTAACTTATTTGGCAAAATTAATATAGTAGATTTATTATATTCATATGTACATGGATATTTTCGAACGCAACACAATATTTATTAAACTAATATTACATGCGTGCTATACATAAGAAACAAACATATGATTGTTATATTAGCACGCATCACTTCCTATAGATACTTATGCAATAAATTCATAATTAATAAATATATTTTTACTTTTACATACGCAATTCTATTCTTATTTTCACTACATTTTTTATATACGCAATATGATATTTTTTATTAATTTATTTTATTCTTTTTTCATATCATCATTCACTTTATTTGCATTGCATTGCACATTCATAAGACTACCCCTTAGTTATTTACGTATACAGTTTGCATGTTTGTTACGTACAGTTGGTCTGCTGGCTACCCCATTTGTGGGAAATTCCATGATGGTATGTTGTATAAATTGAAAATAATCAAATTTATTACTACTACTACTTTACCATTACGGCGAATCCCACAAGTGGGATAGCCATTCTGAATATCCAAAAAATAGGATATTCAGAATGGGTGTCAAATCTCATCGGTGATTTAAAATGTGAAATGTCGTTATTCTCTCGAACACTTGCCTTTTGCAAAACACTCTAGAAGCTTCGGAAGTAGTGTGAGACCAATATTCTTTGCCAGGTGCTCCACGGAGCGATGTTTTGTAATATAATCAACTATACTATTTAGCTCTAGCTCTAGATGATGAATACTTCTTCTTTCTCTTCCATTTGTTGTAGATCATCGGTCTGTTAGTTCGGAAGTTGTTGCCTCTTGTGATACTGAAGACCAGGTGTCTTTTCATCTTTTTGGTGGTCTTCCTCGGGGTCGTGAACCGACTGGTGTTGGTGAATTATGGATACAATCAACTAAATTTGATCTAGGTACGATTGCACGAAAACAGTAAAACACATTTTACATTTTTGACTTAGACATTATTAAACGAGTGTCAACCCTTTACATGTAGTCACGTTATATAATAATATTATGATCAGAATCTAAAGTCGTTACCGTGTTGATTCAAGTGTAAAGCTGGCGGGTGTACTGCTATAATAATATCCCTATCTATCTTACGGAAGTCATCATAATATATTTAATAACAATAAACCAATAAACCACTTGTGCTCGTAGAGAGGGTGAAATTCAAAATAATGTTTGGTTGTCGCGACTTTTATACTCTTTAAAATACATACAGTAAAACACAGGTGATAGTTAGGGGAAGAATATAATGAAAAGTCAGCTGGTATGTTTAAAGTATTGTACAATGACAGGTGGGCAAAATGTGAATGGATATATTTTCATACAATGATGGATCTAGGTAAATGAAAACTCTTACACCTTGTGGAGTTCCCGGTAAAGAATAGGTTTCTCACTCTTTTCTGTTATTTTTCGAGTGTTCTACTGTAAAAGGCGAGTGTTTGTTCAACATCACGTATTATAAAACATCTTCAATTCAGCAATGAGATACACCACCCATCCTGAGTGTCGTAAATCTTATCGAAGACAATTTGTTGGTATGTTTCTCAGTTTACTAGCTAGTTTACTTGTGGGTAGTGATGTGAGAAGAGAAAATTCTCCAAAGAAATTTCTCGAGAACGAGAAATTTCTCCGAGAATTTCTCCTCTGATGGAAGAGAAATTTCTCTCCATAATTTTTCTTATTGGTATTATGTACTTTTCGCAGCCAACCTGATTGATCCCAAATTTGTGGGACTGAGTAAGACCCAAATCAGAGGTTTTTAACACTTTTTTCCATGTACGTACCTGCAATTTTTTTTAACTTAAATATGGGCATGTGGAGTGTCAAACATCAAGACTTTACATCAGTTATAAGCACTTATTTCTATGTAGGTACCTAACATTTTTTTTCCATAATTAATTGGTGATAAATTGTCTCAACATTTTTACATTGTTATTGATTGATTGAATAAATTATTTATTATTATTATACTGTTAAATAAAAAATAAAAAAAATTCTCGGAAAAATTGTCTACTTCGAGAAATTTACCGAGAAATTTCTCGGTAAATTTCTCCAAAAATTATTTCTTGAGAATTTCACAACACTACTTGTGGCTGTATAGTTTAGATCAATGGTTCTTAACCTTTTTTTCTCCAATTCGCCACATTTAGTGAGCTAATTTTCTATTCTCCACCTGACAACTTCGTCATTTCCCACCTGTGGGGAATTCCCCACAGGGTCTTTAAGAACCGCCACTGGTTTAGATAGAAATAAAAAAAGAATGATATTTTGATTAGATAAAAATAAGCAAATCAAATGAAACATTATGCGTATTCACGGCATTGCAAGAATATTCCTACACAGATATCAGTAGGAAAAGAGAGAAGATGCTCGTTAGTATTCGTGGTCCAACCTATAGGTCATGCAGACTTATTGGACACAGGGAAAAACTTTTTCGCCTTCAATAACTTCTGTATTTTTTTAGTAGTCTAATATCCCCTTCAAGTACCTAACGACACAGCATAGACAAGAAGGCATATTCCCATTTCTTCCCTTACCTTTTTGCACCATTTTTTTAGTGTGTGGCCGCTGAATCTAGAGTGCTCCTTCGGGGTAGTATTTCTCGCTTCAATGCGACATGCTACCCTGTTTGTGCATGTGTGTGTCATTAAGGAGATACGTATTATCTCCTGGTATGGCATGACGTATATGGTGGGCGCTGCCCTTTAAAATTCACGTCATTGTTTAAGCATTAGGTATTATAAATATCATATAAGGTATAATATATATTATGTGACATGAGATATGATTTTGATTTCATGTTAGAGCTCAATCAATGAAAGGTTTAAGTGACCTCATTCTGTGGCATCGTTACGTTTCCTATCATTTGTTTAATCTACGTCAATGAATTGATAGGCATGTAAAAAAATACAGAATTCAGCAAATGAATCGGAAAATGAAATATTTCATCGTTTGCTCTAATTTCCATCCTTTCTGCCTACCCCGCTTGGGACACGGCGTGAGGTAGATAGATGTTTGCTCTAGCAACCACTAAGGGAAAAAGTAGGAATGTGACAAATATATCGAAAGTATCAATGTGATTGATAAAAAGATTTAGTGTGCAAAAATGGGTTTCATGGGTTATTGGGGTTGGATTAATGTTCAACTGAATAATTTGACTTTCGCAAAAAAGTCTTAAATCGGCACCGATACATTTTTTAATGAATTTAGATTTGATATCAACCAACAACATCCACCTCGATCAACCAACTATTTGTGTTCTGTTTGTATAATTATAAGAGGTGTCAGGCAGCTCACCATGGCACATCTTGTGTGGACAAATTTGTTGGTTTAGAAATTCAATCAGATAAATGGAAGTCCTCAAACTTCTGACCTATCCAGGCGTTCGGTGGGTCTCCTTCAATGTTTGTATATTGTCTTACTCTTTAACACCGTCTGAATAAAGTCTATCGACAACACTCATCTTTGAGCTGTGATATATTATATCTTACAAACGGACTTTTTTTGACCAGCCAAATTGTATATATCCTCAAAACACTACTTTCACCCAGTCGACTATTACTTAATCCACAGGTAAATATTTAAGCCCGTTCGTATATATGTATGTCCTGAATGGAATTTGTAATTAGGAAAAACAGAGGTAGGTACATAAAATAATACACACTACACGAGGTCTCATCTTCTAGGCAGGTTTAAGCTGAAAACATTTTATATATCTCATTTATTGACAGAGGTATTAGTGTCAACAGATTTGTTTGGAAATTCGGTACATATATATTGTTGATATCATGATGGAACATTAATAATAATAATAAATAAATAAATGAAACTTTATTGGTATCCAAATATTTATTTTATAAGTACGAACTTCTACAGAGAATTTCAAAAGGTAAGCTTACCGCATATGGGATTTCTTCCAGCCAACCCGGAAAAAGAAAAAATACTGAAAAAAAAAATACATGGCTACAGAAACTTGAATCGTGGTGTTTCCAGTTTTTTTTTATAATTTCCTCTTTTCTTAGAAAATTATTTATGCTATCTAACAGTCTTAATCATTAATTATTTTCTGAGCGAATCTGTGTAAAGCCACACTAGTTACTAAATAAAATTTACAAGGCGAACCCCTGGTTTTAATTAAAATATTTATTTTATATTGCTCGATTACCAACGATATAAAAACGTTTTCAGAGTCCGCAATAAAAACGTTAAATAATTACATATTGATATCATTATATTCACCAGGTGCTCGCTACCAGGTACCGTGTGGAACACAGGGAGTAGATACATTGTGAAATATTCAAAACAGAGTGCAATATGGTAGCATACATCGAGGGTAGAATAGTGTAGAGCAGTGGTTCTTAACCTTTTTTCACTAATTCCCCACTTTTTAGTGAGCCTGCTCTTCATTCCCAACCACAGCGTAGGTCTTTGACAAATTCAATGTGAACATATGCAGTGTTTCTCAACATATTTCTTAAGGACGGCCGCGTGTTGAGTAAGAGGAACCGACGTGCGTGTATGAGAAACTCTATGAATGTGAAGGAAGCGAAGGAAGTGTGTAAAGATAGATCTGTTTGGCGTTCCGTTCTCTCTGCCTACCCCACTTGGGACATGGCGTGAGGGTATAGTATAGTAGTATAGTATAACATATGCAGTGTTTAGTACGTAAACTTTAACATATACAGTATTTAGTTTGCTTGTAGCTTGCAAGACAGCTTGCATGTTTATTATATGCAACTGGTCTGCTGGCTACCCCACTTGTGGGATATGCCGTGATGGTATAGTAGTAGTAGTAGTATTTAGTACGTAAACTTTAATCTATGCATTTTTGTGCTGTGGCGTGTGAATAGAGTGGACGTCGGTTAGATATGTTTTTATTACATTTTACTTATCTGTGATATTCCTAACCCAGCAGTTTTGTCACTATTACCCAAACATGGCATACAATACTTACCTACCTCATATATTGATTGTTTATAATAATAATAATAATAATATTTATTTGTCAGAAATATTCACAGAAACATATGTAGTTACATAAATTTATTAAACATTGCACTAAATATATTTAAATCACCCTTAAAAAGACAAGTCTTGTGTAAAGGGGGATACATTCCCTGAAACGATATAGTATACTTAAATTAAACAATTTTCCAGTTTAATACATACTTTAAAAGTTTTTTCTTTTTAATTGCTCGAAGATTCTTATAACACTTATTACATATAAAAATTATTATTATTATGTTATAAAAATCAGACCGTAAATAGTTGTGATTTGTAAAGTAAGTCAACATTTGGATGAATGTATTAGATTTAGAAATACAATGGATTTTTTGTGGATGGAAACAAATGCACGAAATTCCCCACCTAGCAACTCTGCCATTCCGCACCAGTGGGGAATTCCCCACAAGTTAAGAACCACTGGTGTAGAGTCCGTCACGTGAGGGTGAACACGGGGCACTATGCAATGTCCTATTTCTCGCAGTGTCCTAATTTATATTACATATTTATATTACAGTCAGTGGACTGTCATGTGCCATTCACCACCTGTTTAATGACTGGCACAGAAGTCGCAAACACAGATTATTAATTAGATAAAATTATTTGTTTGATAAAAAAAAATATCTATCTACTTCATCACAGAATCTACCACATGTGGGGGTAGTCAGTAGACTAACTACATGTAGGTAATAATTATGCAAGTTGTCCTCTACGTGTCAATAAAAAAATAAGATATTCACAGCATCGCTAAATTTAAGATATTAAATATGCATGATATTTAACGAATAGTTACTTGTATTTCACAGTACACTCGAAAACTTACAAAAAGGAGTACTTCTACTTCTACTGTATATGTGTTTAGTGCATTGTATATGTGTATCACCGTGTTAGTACCCATAATACAAGATTCATATCTTAGTTTGGGACTAGCTCGGTCTGTGTGAATTGTCTATACGTGATATACTACTACTAATCCATCACGGGATATCCCACAAGTGGGGTAGCCAGCAGACCAGCTTACTTACTTACTTCCGATGGCCGAATAGCCCTTGTGGGACCTTTGCCTCCGAAACAATAGATCTCCAAGCCTTTCTATCCTGAGTAATGGACTGCCAGTCGTCTTTAGCCAGCAGACCAGCTGCATATAATAAACATGCAAGCTGTCCTCTCCGTTCCAATATAAAATTAAGACATTCAGTATGGGTGGCAAACGTCATCGCTGAATTTAAGATGTAAAATGTCTTAATTTTTTCGAACATCTGCCTTTTACAGGACACTCGAAAACTTATGGAGAAGAGTGGGAGACCAATTCTGTACCGGATGCTCCACGGGATCAAAATCCAAACAGGAGTAACCTATTTTTTGTTAGATCAGATACACCACTCTATGGTGCTCCTTCCACCTCGTGTTTATTGATTTTCCTTTTATTTATTCATATCCATTTCCGATAATAATAAATAGATATTATTCTCTTGTAGATAAAAATCAAAGTACATTATTAAAGCTCACAAACGCTTTACGTTATTAGTCTATAATTATATATAAGTATATTTATTACATATTTAATTTCCATTACAAAATATTTTTTCATAAACTTTACATAACGATTATTAAAATTATAAAAAGCTGTGGAGAACCTGGCAAAAAATCGATCATCACTCTTTACCGCAAGATTTCGAGTGTCCTGTAAAAGGCAGGTGTAAGAAAAAATTAAGACATTTTATGTCACAAATTCAACGATAATTTTTGCCACACATCGTGAATGGCTTATTTTTTGTTGGCATGAAGAGTACCTACAGCTTGCATATTTACTACATGTATTTGGTCTGCTGGCTACCCCGTTTGTGGGATATACCGTGATGGTATCTTCTTCTTCTTAAAGTGCTATGTCAGGTCCCCCTGACGTCAGTTATTACCCTTGTGTAGGTTTCTCTGCCCTGCGCTAGCCTAGACCTCTTCCACCCTCTGGATTCCGGTCCACTATTTGTGATAGTATAGTAGTTTTAATAAGAGATTTAATGACTCAATAACTTTTCCGTGGATATCTTAGCTTATGTAGCTATCGTTAGATACGATTCCACGAGACGAATAATTTGTTCTTTATTTCATTTTTGAAAAAAAAATACAATTAGGAGGCTTCGTGGATCGACGATGTCATAATTAGGTATTTAAATCACGTGTGTACAAAATACAAATAATATAAAAAAAACACAGATTATGTTTCTCCGTAAAGAGATACACATCACACCTTAAAAATGCATTGCAAAGACGACTTCTGAATATAAATGTCACAAACATGATGACAAAAAACATTACGACCTTGGCAACCTGGCCGACCTGTGATTTATATATCATTTTATTTGATTGATATGTTTTCCTGAACTATAATAATCACTCTATGACATGAACATTTTTTTAACGAATATAATGATGTCTACAATTAAATAATTATGTAATATTTTGATAAACATTTATTAACCCTTTGAGGTCCATAGGAAGTACACTTCTCAAATATATAATCTCAATTTATTTTTTACCATAATACGAATATCTCAAGTTCAATTGTTTGCGAATTTTGTTTTTACAATTAACCATTGTATGAGGTTACATAATGTAAATTTAACACATGAAACTATCATATAAGACTTATGTAGAATACTTATAGGTATGCTAGAACAATACCTACACGTGAAGCTATCATTGTAGTTTATAAGAATTTCGAAGCTTTCGGAATGTCTCCTGATAGCTTTATTGAAAAAACACACCTCGAGATCAGGATGGGTTTCGGGTTCAAGTCCCGTTCAGGGCAAATAAGGTGACATTGTCTTTGCTAAGCCTTTTATGTGTTAAATTCAACTTATCATATTTTTTTAAGGTTTGGTGATGTTTACTGTCCCAAAGTATTAAAATATTTGCTTGAAAAATTTACGATGGTGAAATCGAAAAAAAATGATATAATTTCTTCCAGCCAACTCGGAAAAAGAAAAAATACTGAAAAAAAAAAACATGGCTACAGAAACTTGAATCGTGGTGTTTCCAGTTTTTGTTTTATAATTTCCTCTTTTCTTAGAAAATTATTTATGCTATCTAACAGTCTTAATCATTAATTATTTTCTGAGCGAATCTGTGTAAAGCCACACTAGTTACTAAATAAAATTTACAAGGCGAACCCCTGGTTTTAATTAAAAATTTACGATGGTGAAATCGAAAAAAAAATGATATAACATTTTTTTATTGCATTAAAAAACACCAAATTATTTTTTAACTTAGTATCTTTAAGATTTAAACCAATTTCAGGTCAATCTATGTAGGTATTTAATATACCTAATATTTATTGTGATAGTCCTAATATTCCTTTTATGGACCAATGAAAATATTTTTCGAATATTATTTATGATATTTTTTTTCCATAACCTCGATAATTTTTGTTATTTCATTGTATTTTTAGTTGTAATATTTCCATTTTGACGAAAAACAGAGATTGATATATAAAATTACGGTCCTGAAAGAGTTAACTTTTACGAAGGCTGTAGTTGTTGAAATGAGGTACCTACCTATACCTAATACTACTTAATTCGTAAATAATTGAGCTTATTCTATCAAATGTTATGATTTCCGTAACTTCATTTCTACAGCTAGTGATCATTTTGTTAATTGATAAAGATTTCACTTACCAAATAAAACATTATATAAATATTTTTTCTAAATATTAATTTATCTACCATACCAACTGAGTTCATCTGTATTCTAGAGGTATTAGAGTACAAAACAATTCGATCCCACAAAAAAATAAAAATAAGTTTTCAGGTGTCCTGTAAAAGCCAAAAATATTTGTAAAACATCATGAGCAAGACATGTTTTAACATATTCAATTCAGTGATGAGGTATGCCACCCAAACTGAATGTTAAATTTTTATTATCGCGAAGAGTTGAAACCTACATGCTTTTTTACATACAGCTAGTCTTATAGCTACTCCACTATGCATGCCGTGATGGTATCGAGAGCAAGATGTATATTTTTACTTTATTTTGACAATAAAATTTGATTTTTTTTTTTAAATAAAATATATTATTGAGCACTGTTTAATCTCCACTATGTTAGGTTAGATACCGAACGTTTTCGCCAATACTTGTAGGCATCTTCAGGGAAACTTCAGTTCAAACTGAAGAGGGAAAACAGTGAAACTGAAGTTTCCCTGAAGATGCCTACAAGTATAGGCGAAAACGTTCGGTATCTAACCTAACATAGTGGAGATTAAACAGTGCTCAATAATATATTTTAATATTTTATTTAATAAAATTAAAAATGGATTTCCACAGCGTAAACACAAAAACTCTTGAATTATTAATAACATTTGTTGTTCATCAGCATGTTGTTCTTCCAGTAAACGCTTCAATTATTATGTATGTACTTTATAGAAAGTACAATATTTTAAATAAATATAATACCTAAAGCAGTTTTAATTAAATAAATAATACATAGTATTATATAATGTTATTGTTAGACCTCCGCAATGCCATTTGCACTATCTCATATTGGATTGATACAGGAATGCGTTATACGAGGAAGAACATTAACATAAATTTCTATGCAAATCATGGTTATTAAAATACAATAAACTTAATTAAAACAATGGAAATGTTGCAACACATGTTGTTGAAATTACGGGAAAATAACGGAAAATGTAAATCTCTGTACCTGATCTCGCGAACGAAACGGAGAATATAATTATTTCCTATAATAGATTTATTTAAACGTATATTAAAAAATAAGGTACCTATCTGGGTTTTTGTGATAAGCTCAAATACAACCTGATACAACTTTCACAGTATACTAAAAGCTTTTGTCGTGAAAGGAAAGTTTGCCGACACCTGGGATCGAACCGCGCACCTCTTGTAGATGAGGCTGAGATTCTATCTCTAGGTTATTTTATTTATTTACACAATTTATTTATACAATATACGGCGTGAGCCTTTTACATGTTAGCAAAAAAGTGTACCTAAGGAACAACAACAACAACAACAACAACAAAAAACTAAGTAATCACAGTATATACAAAACAATACACCACAAGACAAGATTAACAACAAGATAATGTAAAAACAATAATAAAATATTGTATATGAATAAGGTCAATATGAATAATTCTATTTAGGTTACCGACCAACTCGATATATTTATCTTCATCGCCCTCAACGCTCCTCTCGGGAGCACAGGGCAGAAACCAGTCTCCTCCATTCAGAGTGTCTCTGTGCCAATCGCGTTACCTCTTCCCTCGACATTCCCTTCTGGTTTAGTATTAGTAGTAGTATTAAATATAATACGTGTTTTGTAGATAACATAATATTATATGCATAGACAATTCACATAGATCAAGCTGGTTCCAAACTAAGATATTATGAATCTTCCGTTATGGGTACTAACGCGACAATATACAATGGACTAAACACATACACATGTAACACCCAGACCCATGACAATTAGAAAAAGTTCATCCTTGATTTTGCCCTGGCCGGGAATAGAACCCAGAACCTCGTGACTCAAAGGCAAAAGTGCCACCTCTGCTCCACATCGGCCGCCAATTGTTGTGCAAAAACGAGGAGATCGTGAAACATTTCAAATTCCTATACGAAATTGAAATTTTGGCGACGAGGGACTAGAAATTAGAAAATCATGAAAACTGACCAACATGGTTCACAGAGTCTACAGATAAAACAATAAAATAATCTTAACTGCTCTTGCATGTTGATATCATTTTATCCTGCCAAGTAAATAATCCTTGTGGTATGTACTTAGTTATTAATTAATTAAGACATTTCTATGGCCTCCCTTTAATTGTCGGGACTAAAATGATGATGCATAACTCACCTACCTTTAACACAATCGTCTTGATATCAAAATACTAATTTAAACATTAATTAAACACTTCATTAGTCCCCCTTCAAAAAGTTTCTTGTTACATGTACCCTAATATAAAATGTATACTTTTATACCAACTGTGCGCATCCCAGTTAATTTTATTTATTAAGAGAAATGAATAGTAAAAGTTCACAAACTTTAGCCAAAGAGAGAACTGCTCTTTCGTTCATAAAGTTTCCGACGTCCTTGACCTCTCTCTTTCGCAATATAGATCCATCGTTACTGTGTCAACGAACTTTAAAGGGTTAAGAATGCCGCGAGAAGGGATGACTCAGCTGACGAAAAAATTTCATTTTTTATTATTATTTTGTTTTATAAATTTATTTGCTACCTAGGAAAATGCTTTTTGTAATTGTATTGTATATTTTATTTTATGAATGTATTTGCTTCTCTCAACAAAATAAAATCTTAACTAATAATTTCTAAACTTATTTCAAAATAATTTCTTCCAATCAACTGTTTCAATCGATATTTTGTCTAATGTAAGTTCTGATACTTCTATTCGTTCAGTTAAACATTCGTTCCTAATCTTCGTATATTGCGTTAAGCACAAATTGAATTCCTTGGTGTTCCAGTAAAACCCAGTTTCCAACGCAGATTCATGACTTAGCACAGTGCGTGATGACTCACATCAAATTTCTGAACATAACAAACAGTAGACGTCCAGTCAGCAAAATTTAAACGGCTGTCTGCCAGAGCATGTAAATTATTTTGATCTATATATTACATAAACAATAGAAACATATTAATACAAATGTACTTATCTTAGCTTTTTTATTAAGTTTTTGCTTTCACTCCATTACCATTCCAGATTTGTCGTTTAATGAAAATGTTTCTTGTTACAGAATGCAAGAAATGATAATGGACACATCCTGACACAAATTTAACCATGGCTCAGAGCATCTCACTAACTTTGGAGGCACCATCCATCAGCCAGAATGTGCCTCCTTCCCTGCTACCGCCATTTGGACACCAAAGGCGTTCAGCAAGTCAGCACAACAAAAGCAGGAAGAGTTCAAACACACTTCCTAACAGATCGAAAAACAATTCTAGGAATACATCTACACTGAGAAGTCAAGCGGACGTGATAAGATATGTCAGCAGCAAGAGAAGCGAAGAAAATCTGTACGATAACAATCAAATAGAAATGCAACAAAGATTATACTTCCATAGTGTATTCTCACCTGGAGTACATTCAACACCCTTGTATAGAAATAAGAGCGAAACACACAATAACCTTACCAAAGAAACATCTTCCAATTCCCTCAGTAATATGAACTATAATGTACAAATATCTCAACAACTTCCTAATTTTTATATTAATGACTATGAACTATTTAAATCTTCAAATAATTGTAATGTTCCCCCTGCGGAATTACGTGGATCATCAGTGCCCACCATATCTAGTAAAGTAGAAAACGCAGACAGGAGGTCCACAGTCTCAACGGATAGAGTAGAAAGTAAAGTGATAAAGAAGAGAGGAATGTGCGGAGTTAGTTGGGTATTAAGATTAGCTTTCAAAGATTCCAGCGTAAGTAAAGCGTATAGGAAACAAGTGGGGTGGATAGTTTTAATATTAATTATACTTATTCTCATTGGATTTGTTCTGGTGCCGTTTTCTAGTCATTTTTCAAGCTATCACCTTGTCAAATTTACGAACTTTACCCAAATTCCTCCAAAGATAATCTCCGATGCGAATATAACGATGGAAATTATAGTGAAGACAACAACACAGGAGCCAATGTATTCTGAAGATGCCAATAGGACAATGTATCCCGTTACGGAGGACTTACCTAACGTAGTGCTTATCCCAGACACAAATTCAAAGGATTTCAATAAAAGTTCCAACAAAAAATCAAACCTTAAGACTGAATACATATCGTGGAAAGAGAACAATGCCAAAAATGATAACCTCACCAATGAATTGATGGGCTTCTGCAGAGGATGCAGGAAAGACCTGGATATTTGCATAGCTGTACCTGATAGTGGTGTACCGGTGTGCAGACCTTCGAGAGACCTCAACGATCCTACAGGTAGGTCCCTACATTGTATTCTTAATATATTACACTGATTTAGAAACAAATTTAAAAATAATATTTATTTTTAGGATGTGGCGGTCTGTGTGCTTTGGAGATAGAAGCCTGTCATCTGCTGAATCAGAAGCACTCTATCTATACCTGTCGCCCTTTGGAGACATTGCAGCCTTGTGAGACGGATGAATGGAGATGCAATAACCTCCTGTGCATCCCACAGAGTAAGAGGTGTGATGGACACATCAACTGCTATGACAGGTCCGACGAAACTGACTGCAGTAAGTGCGATATGTTATGAGATTATTTTATTTAATTGATTTCTTCCAGAAATAACTGACTAGGCACATAAATTAATCGAATTATGTAAATTTATGTAAAAAAAAATACAAATTTGGTTTTACAAAATAAACGCCAACTCAATCAATTAATCTAACTTCACTTCGCGCGTTGTATGATCGAGATCAAGACAAGATTGAGATTGTATTTAGATAGTGTCAAGAGTAACCCACAGAGTTAACGTCGTGTTTCAATAGAAATAATGTACCTTTTGGTCTAATAATTAAAACATAATAATATGCTTCCGATGCGATGCACGTATTCTGAACAAAATGTCATACTTCAATTTAATTACAGAATCGACCTCTCAAAAGACATATGAATGAAATTGAAATAAATATCTTTAATAAAATGTATGATTTGCAGTGTGTGACTTAATGACTAACTTCCAATGCGGAAACAACACATCCTGTCTGGATTTGTCCAAGAAATGTGACGGAAATGTGGACTGCTGGGATGGAAGTGACGAACTTGATTGCACACAAGGTAAACACAATACATTTACAGGCAGAGACCAGTTTTATTGAACCAGTAGATACTGCTTATTTAACAAGAGCCATCAAAAGTGGCTTGGAAAACTCACAAAGCAATGTGACAATTTCTTCAACAAAATAATTCATGCCGCCTTGGTTTTTTTTAATACCATCAATTGAACTTTCAAATCCTCATTTTCTTGTGATTCTGTGGTTTTTGTTTCCCTTTTTAGATATAAATTAAGTCATAAAATCTTATTTAATGTGACTTTATTTCAGCGTGTCCAGATGGCCAATTCACTTGCAGCAATGGTGAATGCATCCAAAAGAACTTATTCTGTGATGGATTAGCAGACTGCGCTGACAAGACTGATGAACCCTCGGGATGCGGCGGAATCTGCAGGAAACACGAATTCAAATGCACAAACAAAAGATGCATCGCCAAAACTGAAGTCTGCAATGGAACTGATAATTGTGGTGATATGTCCGATGAACTCAACTGTCCTAATGTTAGAACTTCGTGAAATGTCTTCCAAAAACAAAAGTAATCTCTAGAATAGTCAGTTGTTATGTTATATAATGTGAATATAAAAAAAAAAAACAAATTTTAGTAGATCAACTTAAAAAATTATTGAAAAAGAATAATACGTAACCAATATAATGCCCTTTATAGGATAAACTAAAATTCATTTTGTGTTTACAATCACTTATTAAACTTCAATGACATCTGAATTAGTTTTATTGTAGGGGTCCTTTTATGATTTTGACAGGTATATAAGATTACAATAAATACGTATTAGAACAAGGGAGACCATTATCGTCCCAAGAGTGAAACAGCGAACATTTTTTTTTGTCTCATCTTTTTTTTTGGAACATGCTTCCAAGAAAATTAGTACTGTCTTACCAGTCTATACTATAAATGTCATTGTACGTAAAATATTTCTTTCTTTACCTTTATGTACCCTTGTTTTTGGGAAAAACACATTTTCAGACAATATTAGGTCTGTATTTTGATTTATTTAAATGTCAAGCAAGCGACTACAAGTTTGAAGAGTTTTGTTTTATGTCGAAAAAAGTACCATCAAAACGCTCAAAAATATGCATAATTATTATTTCTTAGAATATGAATGAATATATAAATATACTAATTTACGTCATTGATTCTACTTCCTGTGTAATAATGAATGAAATAATTTAATATTTTACTATTTGATTATTTTACAAGACATTTCGCAACAAAACATTAGGTACCTATTAGGTACAGAATTTTGTTATAAATATTATTGTGTACCTATTTGTGATGATAACAAAAAGATAAATTTATTATTATTATTATATATTCATTCCTTCATTTATCAGTTGAGTGGGTTAGTATCAAAATCGGACAAATCCATAAATTTTATTTTTTGAACTTTTCAGAAATATTCTTCGTCCTGAGTTCTATAGAACTACATTTTCCAAAACAGAAATGTGTGTGAAAAATATTGAAGAAAACCAATGATAGAATAGAAATCGGTCAAAATAAATTATTTGTATTTATTGTTTTGATTGATAAGCTTTTCGATATATTATATTTTATTTGTGTAAACCTTACTTTTAAAAGGCCAGTGAGCCGTTGATGAATAAATAAATAAAAAATCTTGTCAGTTCTGGGTTCTACTAACATTTTTCTATAAATAGATTTGTCCAGGTTTGATAACAAACTACTCGTTAAATACTCATATTATAAACAGTTCAAATATTTTGAGACCATATAGGATATAAAATAAAGGTTCAAAGCATTACTTACTTTTCAATTCCCATTTTGTACATACATACAAACACACTAAAATATTGATGTGCTGTTTGTTTGTGTTAATATTTTTATAATTCAATAAACTGACGTTGGCTAAGTTCACATTTGTACTATAATTTTTACAGAGATCTTTTTAATATATATACCTAGATAGATTTCATTATTTTATAAATTTCGAAGGGACTTAAAAAATCATACAATCTAATATTATTAGTTAGGAGCAGTGATGATGTGCATTTTGCATACGCGCAGGAGTATTCCTATTTTACCATAGACATAAATAACCATAGACTAGTTGTACAAATAAGTAAAACACTTAGTGAATGAGTATACTCATACATGTGCTCTGAATATAGTAGCACATTGTGAGTGGTTGAGTCGTAATTGGTCATAGGTGCTCACCTATTGTATGATGATTTAATAATGATTTACAGATTTTATATATTATAAAAAATAATATAATTGTGGATTTAGCCAATGAGAATTGGTAAAATAATAAAAATTATATTTTATTATCTAAGTAACAATTATAGTAAACAATACAACAAATAGTCGATGGAATTGTGAAACCTCCTATGCATATGTATTAAAATTTTATAGGAATTAAAAATAAGTGTTTTGCTGGATGACATTCCCTATGTGTCTGATTCGTTGCGTGGAAAGTGTCTTAGAAATTATATAGTATATTGAATTTCTAGGCATGATATGAAAAATTACACAGAATCATTAAAATTACAAGTACATTCAAGTTTTTGAGAATTATCAAAGAAAAAGCAAGACGTAAGAGATTTGATCATTTCTCTCAATAACTTTTTTCTGTAGATATCTCAGATTATTTCATGGATAGATGCGGTTCGACGAGAAGAACAATTTGTTATCAATATCTCACATTTTTAAATTGACACATGGGAGGTTTCATATATCCATCGATGATGTGTTGCAAAGATTGTATTAATATATAATTTTTAATAACCTAAATAAAACTATATTGTGTACATAGATATATATCTATAAAACATATATCATACTGACTTGTTGTTGATAGTTTATATTGTGACCCGTTGGCCTATAGTAGATAGATATGATATTGTGAAATTAATAGGTATGTATTATTATTGCGTTCTTTCAGCGAAAAAAAAAACTGATATAGTTCTTAATCAAATCAAAAATTGTGCATGTCTTGTCTCCCTTGGTGGAAAGAACCATTGGTCAAAATGTCCCTTTCGGGAGGAGAATAGTTTTCACACTATGGTATTGGTGACCCCTAAACTCGATGTCTTGGATCCCCTAAAGTTTCTAGACATCATATTTTTGCTTTTTTGTATCAAATTTTGTTTTCTTTTTCTCATGTATGCATTTCGGGTTCATTTATCATTTTAATAAAAATATTTTTTTTTTTTTTTTAAAAAAGATATCCTATCTGGGTTTTTGGTTTAAACCCAAATACAACCTTATACACCTTTCACAGTAAGCTACTAAAAGCTTGTGTCGTGAAAGGGGAGTTTGCCGGCACCTCGGATCGAACCATGGACCCCTTGTTCACTTGTTCAAGTCCGAGACTCTACCTCCAGGCTACCGACGAACCGACGACGAATATATGTACTGGTTTTCCTCTTCTTTTAGGAGATTTTGAAGTTTTACAGTAGAATTTGGCCATTCGGCCATTCAGACTGCCCACTATGACCTATCAGTGAAGATATTTTTTTTTTATATACCACCACGGCATTTCCCACCATCAGTGGGGTGACCAATAGACTTACAGAATGTAAGGCACATACGGATCATCCTCTCATTGCCATTAAAAAATAAAACATTCATGATGAATAATGAATAAGACTTTCATGACCGACCGACCGACATCATTGCTATAACCCTACTTGCGATAGATGCCATGTTGGTGTAAATAAATCATTGAAAAAGCCATTGATTTTTTTACTATGATAATATGAGTGTTTTTTTTTGTATTATTTGACAAGATCATTACAACTTTATTAAATAATAAAATAGGTACATGGGAATATGAAAGCAGGGCTGTATCTTCAAATATCTTGCTGTACCACTTACCTAATCATTATCATACCCAGAAACTAATTTGTATTCATTCAAAGAAATTAATAAACAAATAAATAATAATACAGACAAGTCTATGTATAAGTTTTTTATTTTATCCTCATCTTCATCATTCCAAAAAATTGCAAACTTTTAAATTTAATTATTTGTTTATACATTCTTTACTGTACATTGATTACAAAAGATTCTGTAGTAAATATATGTTCAAATTAAATACAATCAATATACAGAGGGCAATTTTATTGGAAATGGTACAATCTCTTCCAACGAACCCAAAATTTAACACCGAATACTTCAGCCACAAGCAAATCAAAAGTATTGTTTAGTGCACCATCAGATGATTCCATCAAGATAAACTGTTGGTTCCATAAAAATTAACTGGCTGTTTCATAAAGATAAACAGCCAGTTGCTTAAAAATTATAGTCTCTTTAAATATTCACAAAAAAGAGCTTACTAGTAGTAACTAATGGAATTTTGACATTCCAGATTTTTTTAGTAAAAAGGATTTTTGTATGGAACTGGCCGAAATCTGGAAGTGATAATTATCTTTTTGTTACTGAATCAGAAATGCAGATCTTGGAAATACGCACTAGTGCCATAATAAATCGTCAATAGAATCAAGAATGCCTTAAATATACCTTCCTCACATTTTTAGATGAATATGGTTTGTTTGTTATATGTAAATCCAAATATACCCTTAAACTTCCAAATGAAAATAATATCACCTACAATTATTTTCTACAGAGAAATATATAATGTTTGAAATAAAAAAAACTCTTAAGGTCTTGGGAATAAAAATCACAAAACTATAACATTGAAATTATTATATTTCAATAATATGTAATTATAATATTATTAGCAGACATGGGAGAAACAAATGAACACAAAAACTAAATCACCAAAGGATCTAGAATGGAAACAATAATTCATTGTATAGATAATTTTTACATGAAAAATTAAATTAATACTGAATAATGAAACATGCTCGCTGATTACTTTCGCAACATTGCCATATCCAATTTATTTATCTTAAAATTCAAAATCACTTTCATTACAATTTATAATATATTTAAAAATAAAATGGATATGGTAAAATTGCAAATGCATCAGTTTGTAATAGAATTACCTACTACGGATAAATAAAATAGCTGATTTAAACTTAACCGAACACTATGAACATAATAAACAAAAACATATTAAACCCAATGTCAGCAAAAGAAGATATTTTTGAAAGACAACGCTCTGTTGGCACAAAACCATCTTAAGGCTCTGGGGTTAAGTACATTTTCATACTCTCGAAGATCTACCTCGAAGAAATGTCTTCCGAATAAATGTATAATATTGAAATGAAATTCAATGTTGACACTGGGATTCATAATATTGTCAATTATTATTTGTTTCAAATTGTTTGATTATTGAGTATGATATATACCAAATTCAGTCTTCCAAAACACAATACATTCCAATATAATATTATACCTAAATAATAATAGGAATGTTGCACACATCTGCACAGATTAAAAATGTTGTAAAAATTGTAGACCTAAGGTACAAATTTATAAAGAATCAATTTTATTTTTTCGAGCAAATATTCGTAAAACACTACGAATGAGACATTTAAATATCTCTTTTGAATGTCTTTTATTATGGCATGATGAGGTAGACCTGAGTGTTTATTACATGCAATATATCTCCATTAGTTACCCAACTTGGGGGAGATTGTCATGATGGTATACTAATAATAGTAACTTAATATTTAATTGAATAGTGACCTGGTTTTGATGTAAAACTAAAACCAATTGTGTTTTCTTCCATATACAAACATGGAATTTCACAAAATTAACGTTGACTCAATAAATAAAAAGTATTAGAACCTAGTATTTCATTTTAAAATGAACAGCTGTGTGCAAACATTAACCAACAAAAAAAATACCTACAAGTAATTTACCAAACTAGTAAAACAAAATTATGACAAAACTAACCATAAACAAAACATATACCACATCTTTTTTTATTATGTCATCGGGGTTCTTTATCTTTTATTGCTCTTGAGTTGGTATGCGTTGTATATTAAAAAATAGTCATTTTGAAGACTGTTGATTTACGCGAATTCTTCGGGCTCCCTTGGTGCGTCCAGATCTCTGTAATGTATGACGGGGCGGAAGTCATTCCCTCCTCCTCCCCTTTAAAAAGATACCACACATTTAGCATCGGAAAGATAACAAAAATATTATTTATAGTTTAAGTGAGTACCATATTTTATGAATATAATTTTATACAACATAAGTTTGTACCATGTTCTGTGGCTCAAAATGTGTACAATATTAGTTCGTAAGTATGTACCATGTTCTCAAAATTTGTACATCATAAATATTATGTACCATGTTCTGACTCAAAATACATACAACATAAATATGTACCATGACTCAAAATGTCTACAAAAGTAGTAGGTATGTATCATGCTCTATGACTCAAAATGTCTACAAAAGAAGAATTTATCAAGCTCTATGACTCAAAAGATGTACAATACAAGTGTGTACTTTGTTTCATATTGTTGCTGCATACTTAAAATGATGCACATGAATAATAAACTTTTTTGACATTACTAAATAAACTGTTTTTCATAACATTAAAACCATTGTTCAAATTGATTTTTGGAATTGAATACTAATATTTTAAGAATAATGTCACACAGGAATAAAAATTTCAAACAATAATTTCAATGCCCAAATAAACAGATACCTTAGACTCAGACTTATAGCATACCTAAATAAAAATATTCGCACATGTATCATTTTAAATATGCAACAATGATGTCTTGAAATTTATGTAACACAAGTGCTTCTTAGAATACGGTGTTAAGCATTATACATGACATCCAATATTTAACGTACAAACAGCTTCTTGTTTAAATTTGTGTATTATTCATTTGTAATTCTACTTTTACAGATTACCTCAAGTCTATTTTCATAAAGCATATTTACCTCCCAGAGATCGTGAGAGAAAGAAAGAAAGACAAGGAAAGGAACGGGGAGGGATGTAGAGAGAAAATAAAAAAAAATTGATATTTGTCAGAAAGTTTTATTTTGAAAATAAAACAAGTCAATACATTGACACAAATAGAAAAAAAACTCTTGTCATAGAAATATATTATTTATAATATAATTAATGGTTTGCAGGTAAAAAGATTCGGATGCATCATTGTTCATTTGACAAATAATTTCGAGAAAAGAAATATAGATTTACCATTTACTGGTGGAGTTTGTATACCATGTATTGGTGAAGAAACGTACAATATGAATGTACATGTTATAACACGTGTACGTATGTATGAATAATGAGGATGTTCAGAAAAATGAAATGTCTCCGTTCTCTGGGAGGTCTAGATCACTGTAAGTTATCAGCGGACGGGATGGATCCACCATTGTGCTCCTGAAATATACATTCATTCTGTCAAAATAACACACAACAACTAACATTAAACAAAAACAATATACATATTACTCAACAAATACAACAAGGACAACAAAATACATTCTTTAAACAACATTCACCAAAATATCTCTACGCCATATTTAAACTTGCACGGCATGTGCATACTTTCTGCAATTAATTATTTAGTAGTTTTCTAATTCATATCCTTCCAGAATGAAACATTGAAATAATTGTGTCAATAAGTTTATGTGTAAGCTTTTTTTATAAGATCAGCGCCCACCAAATACATTGTGCTGTCTCTGGAGATGTGTACCTCCTTAACCACATGCACAAATGAGATTTAATGACGCTATGAAACGAGAATTACTGCCCCAAGGAATTACCCAGCCACACATCAAAAATATTTGTGCGAAAAGGGAAGGGAAGAAACGGGAAAATGCCTTCTCTCTATGCGCTAACATTAGGCACTTGAAGGGGATATTAGGTTACCAAAGAATGTAAAAAAATTTTTGAAAGCAAAAATTTTTCCTTGTGGCAATTAAATCCACAATTTCTACAGGTCTAAAAATTGAACTACGAACAGTGTGTGTGTGTAAGCTACATCTTTTAAGTCTTAAAGTATGATTCCACACCTCACTGCAGACACCGAACAGCGACGTCAGATAGCACTCAATTGTCACAATGTCCGACTGCAATACTGTGCACTATGGAATCATATGAGAACACTGTAAAGTGAATCAGCAGCAGATGACATGAAATTGTGCAAAAGTCATCTGCTGTTTAAGTTGGAGCTCTCGTACAATTACTTAGTGCATAGTACTGCCATGGGTTGTTATCATGTAATTGAGAGCGAGTTGCAGTTCTGAGTGATGTTGCAGCAAAGTGCCTAAATGTACCATTAAGGAAAATCAAAATACTTAAAAATAACAAATCATACCTGTTCTTCATTAAATTTATAAAATAAAACTAGTGTCATTATTTTCATGTAATTTTATTCACAGCAACAAACATAACAGAATATATTTTACTTGTCTATATTATAATGTTGTTAACAAAAATATTTCATTTAACAATAGTATGAATAGTTATAATATTAATGATTAAAAAAATCTCCAGCTTCAACAAAACCAGTGATTAACATAATATTATAAGAACATTATTATAATAAAAAAATATATAAATAATGACACTAGTTCTGTATGAAGGAATACAGTTCAACATCTAACTAATGTACAATGCAACAATGTAAGTTAAATTACCTTCAAGACTTTACAATAATAACATGGTGAAAATTGAAAAAGATTTGCTTATATGTTTGGCGAGGTATTTATATGTATTCATTCATTGAGTAAAAAATGTGTACAACTTTAATACAATCAAAGAAAACCATAAATACCATCAAAGACAAGAAATGTTGGTTATTTGTTGTATTCAAAAAACCTATTTCAAACTTTTAAAGGCAATTTTGTTAAACTTTGGTTCATTTTGTTAAAAAAAAACTTGTCTTACTTAATTATAATCAATATAATTTGGCACCCAAGGCAGAAAACATCCATCTATGAATGTATAATTGTTGTACATGATAAAAAGAAAATAATTTAGCATCCACTTCCGAGTAAGGTTAGTTTACAAATTGTTAGAATTGTACATTAGTGAGAGTTACGTAAAAACAATTTTGCGTGAAATAAATCATAGGGCGTACCTTCCTCTGCCAAAGCCTCGCATGTGTCGGGGCGGAGCATAAGAGGGTGGAGCATAAGCAGGTGGAGCATAGTACGGGGCATGATATCCATATCCTCCTCTACCGTATCCTGGATAACCTCCACCTTGATAACTGGAAATAATAATACAAATTAGGTTAGAATATAGATGCCAGAACCACCTGACCTAATAAATATAGTGAAATTATACAAAAATATTATTACTTGTTTAGCATTTATACAATACAGTTATTAGGCTATCAACCATTTAGATTCATATGTTACAAGTGAATTAAATTGTGATTTCTTCAATTTCTATCCACATTTTCCGAGGATGGATTGGTGACACAAGGCGATATATAACCAGTTAAGATGTTCTATCACACATAGTAACTTGAAACAGGAAAATGTATCATGGGTAGAACATTTATATTAACCAGCCTAAACCAATTCATGAAACACCATTCCTATTTCCCTCCAAAAGGAGTCTGCACAATCGCTGCATTGTACAAATGGGATGTATGTTGAATAATTAAACATCACAGTTGTGTAAAATGAAAAGAGAATGAGATAGCACACATACTTTGGAGGATACGCAGCTGACTGCTGTTGTGACTCAGATTTGCGCTGTGGAGGCTCAGCCAACTGAGGTCTCTTCACGTCCCTCAGGTAATTGTTAAAGTATTCTACTTCCTTCTTCACTTCCTCCACCTGTAAACAACAGAAACCACATATATTACATAATATAATAAATTATGCATTATGCCAATGTTATGACAATCAGTTTCGTAGACTAAAGTTTCATCATCAGGTGCTTAGCTATACTAGTATAGATTTTAATTTTTAATTTCGGTACAATGAAATCATATGAATTCATTACAAATCACTCCCAAAATAATATTATGATTTTTATTTTATTTTTATTTCTGTATTTTTTTATATGTATTTAATATGGACCTGAGAGGCTTGCACAACCCACCTTTAGATCTGGAATAAAGATTATTATTATAATAAGTAATTAGTTACAAGAAGACATACATTTTTTTTAAATTGAACAGTTTCAAAGTCAACCATTAATGTATTGAGCATTCGACATGTTCAATTCAATAGTGATGAGGTATCCAACCCTAGATATGTGAGAACATAGGTTATGATAACATACCCCACCTCAACTAGAATAGGGGTTAGGAATTGTTTTTGCAATGTTAAGTCATTCAAACTCCTCTCTGTAGAAACATTTACTAGTCTCTGTGCAGACTATAAAATGTTTTACTTGCCTTCTCAGCGTGTTTGTTGAATATATGTTTCCTGATGAAGTCCGGTCCTTTGAACTTCTTCCCACTAAGAGGACACAACCATTTGTCTTTAGCCAACTCCTGCGTGTTGGCCTGTATGAACTTCTCCACCTCAGCCTCACAATCCTTGGTGCCCAGTTTCACTAGCTCCTGCTCGTCTATGGTAGGAATGTCCTGCAGGAAGGCAGACATCTTGCCTTCAAATGTGCGAATGTATTCTGTTATTTCATTGGCTGTTATCTAAAAAAAACAAAAAAACAAACATATTTTTTTACTGTGCACTTTATAAAAAAAAAACACTGAAAGATGGATTTTAAGTCATTACAAGTAACTCCTCTGTGGTATTTATGGTTACATGGTCGCAGTGACACAAGGGATGTAAGGTCCCTTGACCTTTTAAAGAAAAAAAAAAAAAAAATTTATGGTTACTGGCAGCTAAATTATAGGTGTTCAATATAGTATGCTTTATTTTATTTATTTTTATTTTACAAGAAACACTCACAGAAATAGATAAATTTCTGGCTAGTTCTAAACTGTAGTGTGTTTGCAGCATGCGCATTATAATTAAAACTTGCAGACATAATCATAGGAAATTAACTAAATTAATATTGACAATAAAATTGATGTGGCTCAGGAAGAAAGATAAAATAAATAAATAATTAGTCACCTTATTAGTGGGTGCAGGTCCTCTGGCGTGCATGATACCACATCTATTAGGCATCTCATCCTCGTATGGATATTCACAATGATTGTAATAATCCATGGAGTGCACTATCCTCAAATACAAGATGAGACGGTCCAACACCTTAGTCAGTTGAGGATCTCTCTCCACTGTTTCTGTTCCTTCACCGTTGTTCCCTTCTGTGCTCGCTCCCTCTCCTGTACCATTGCTGGTTGACAACCCAAGGAGTTCATCTTCTTCTGCACTACCCTCTTCTATGAGATATTCGGTGATGTTGTGGAGGACAGGATTGGAAGAAGCGAAACCAAACTAAAGAACATAAATTTAAAATAGATAAAAATCAATATTATTATAAATATTTTAAAATCAACAGGATATATATGTTTAATGCATATCACAGCACACATGGGATAATCTGACTCAAAATGAAAACAGTAATATACCTGAACATCCTGATTGGAGTCGCCCTTGGTCTCCCAGAGGCCTGCCTTGGTGTCCAACAGATGGCAGAGTCTGGCCGCCAGTCTAGCGTCCGCCCGCACCACCTGCTTGTGCAAAGTCATCCCGCTCACAGGACGCACTCTGCGAGACAGGTCTCTGTTCACTATGGCACCCAACTCACAATCACGTAACTGTCAACAAAATTAAATTTGTTATTTAAATTATTATTGGGAGTCTTCCATGCATCTTGAGGGATGCATCTTAATATGAATTTAATTATCTCGGTTTGACGTTGATGTTGCTTGAAATTAGAGATGAAACGGATATTCAAAAACTACGACAATTTCCTATAATAAAATGCAATACATTAATCTTTGTGAGGTAAATATCAATAAAATGGCTTATAATTATGAGATCTTTTATTTAAAGTCGGAAAATTTACAATTACACAATATACAGCTCTTGTTCTTCTTCTTATCAAAGAAAATATTTTGAATTAATAGTCAACAACTTAATACTCAAAATTAACAAGTGGTAAATTATCGTGAATAAAGACTAAATTTTCAGTGTTCGCAGGCAACAAGCGATTTCGCTCGTTGCCTGCAACGAGACGATGGTCCGAATATCCGGCCGCCGAATATCCGGTCATCCGGCCTCGCAGCTCGCCGGATATCCGGGATCCGGCCAAACAACTATCTGTTTCATCTCTACTTGAAATATTGTTATACCTTCTACTTCAGCTCATATCCATCCACTGCTGGATAAACACTTCTTCAATGTATAACAGTATAGGTGTGTCAGTACCAATGTACAGATGCTTACCCTAATATTGTTAAGATTCCAGCAAATCTCCTTGATATTGACTTCTCTCATGAATGTGACCCATCCTCTGCGGAACCACCTTCTCTCCGGCAATGGATCCGCCAGAGCAACACGCAGGAAGCCTCCGTACCTCTTGCACATCTAAAAACAATAGATTTATATATTTAATGATACAATGTAATTTGGCAAAAGTTCTTTTTCTATTAACGATGGCATTTTCCCGAATTGAATGCTTTTGCCTCAATTCCAAATTTACATTCACGACAAAGCACCCATATTATGCAAATGAGTTATAATTTTATCTCAACTAAAATTGCAAAAAAATCAATATTCAGATTCCCTAAATTTTGCTCAATAAATAAAAAAAACTTATTCACTTCAAAAGAGATACTTCCTAATATTCTGTCTTAATAAGATTCACACTCCAGAGCTATAAGGTCTTCTACCTTTTCAGATTTACTAATAGTACTACTACTACTACTACTACTACTACTACTACACCATCATGACATCTCTTACAAGTGGGGTAGCCAGTGGACTAGCTACATGTAATAAACTTTTACAATTACAGATAACTATAAAGTAAAAAATCTTGCTTAAAACTTTTACAATTAAGTTGTATAAAAAACTCACGGCTTCAACTTCAGCCTTGGTGATTGTGGGTGATAGGTTTCTTAAAAATATGGAAGTTGTTTTATGCATGGCTCTCGGCTCCTTCTTGGCTTCGTCTGCCTCTTTGCCTGTCACACTGTCCTCCTTATCGTCCTTCTTGGGTTTCTCCTTTTCCCCACTGTCTTCCTCATCATCATCGTCATCTTCCTCCACTTCCTTCTTCTCAGCCTTGGTCTCTGTTGGTTTGTCCTGTTGTTGCTTCTTACTACTGGTGTCTCCCCCATCCTGCCCAGGAGGTTGTGGCTCTGTCTGTTGCTCCCCACCCTCTTCCTCACTATCTGACGAAGAAGATGAAGATGAGGATGATGAAGAGGAACCACTGGAGCTGTTGGAAGATGTTCGACTCCTCTTATGTTTTACCGGTTCCTTAACTGAGAATACAAACAAATGATATTAGTTACCATTATTTTCTAGTCAGATTGACGTTTTTGTATAATATATGTAATGTTGTAGAGGTTTATTTTCAAACAACTTAATTGGTATTATCCTACAAGAAATAAATGTTGTTACCTTTTTCAGTCTCCTGAGGTGGGGGTACAGCTGGTACATCAGAAGCATTGACCCTAGAGAAGAGTTTGGCCTGCTCTTGCAGTTGCACATGATGTGGATCTATTTCCATACTGAGTGGTACTGTGTCTTTTGGTTCTTCGGGAGCAGCAGGTTTCTTTGCATCACCCTCAGATTTGTCCTCTGCATCAGAATCTGGAGCCTCTTTTTTGACATTGTCAGCGCTGTCAGAATCCAGAATAATTTCCACAGGTTTTACTGTAACAAGAGATAAACATAAATTAATTAAAAATACTATAAAAAGTGTTGTGCACCGTAATAGATTACGTTTTCTGCTAGTATAAAATTTTACTATTTTTTTTAATGATTAAATGACCAGTTTCGACTTACAAAGTTCAACAAGAAAAATATATTATTATTCAATACACGTTCGACAAAATTTCAATTTCTGTCTGAGATGAGTGACAGCCCGAGTATCTTATTTTTTACTGGTACAAAAAGAACATTTTATAAGTTAGTTAATATTTTGACTACCCCACTTGTGTGAGGTGTCGTGTTGGTATAGAGAATGTATTATACTGTACCATTAGGATCTACGGTGGGAGTTGGTTTTGGCTGCTCGTCCAATACCTTGAGATCCTCATCAGTGCCTCCCTCCAACTTGATGACCACTGTATCCAGTAGTTTTATTATTTGATCAGATAACTCCACGTCCACTGTTATGTTCTCCAAATATTTGTTCTCAAATACATCCAGAAACACTTTCAAACGGTTCTGTAAAACAAAACACATGACACAAATCAATTTGTGGTCTTCGTTATGATAAAGCTAATTTCAATTCGAAAATCTTGGTATTGAAGAGAATTACAGTACATTACATTAGGTTATGACTCATGTAAATATTTTCATCTTTATTTACAAATAACAAATCATTGATGCATATTTAAAATGACGCATGTGCTAATATTTTATTAAGACGTGTTCTAAAAGAACTGTTTATAAGGGCATTAAAATATGATTTGAACTAATATTGATGTGTGATATTATTCTTAAAATTCTATGTTTTCTAGTGTAACTTTGTGGAATGACATTTTAATTACTATTTTTATACATCTCATTGCTTCTGCAGAACCAACAGAAAAGGAGGTGGTATCATTGTATTTATAAAATCGAAATTTGCATTTGAAAAAATAGATTGTAATAATGACTATTGTGAGATAATTTGTGCAAAAATATCCGTTGATAAATTTTACTTTTACCTATTAGCAATATATAGACCACCTAATCTCAATAAAAACAATTTTATAAATGAATTAAATGAAATAATATCTAATAAAGTAAAGGACTCTGAAAATATTTTATTTGTGGGTGATATTAATCTTAATTTGTTATCTGATCAAGACAATGCTGTAATGGAATATGAAAACATGCTAATTAATAATCAACTCATTAAATGCATAAGTGATATAACAAGAGAAGTAGTAGTAGCAGGACAAAAAATAACATCGTGTATTGATCATATTTTTGTTAGAAGTATAAATAAAAAAGCTCATTCAACTGATAACTTACGGGCATGTGTTTGTGAAAGTGCAATAGCAGATCATTACATTGTGGCAGTAATGATAAAATTTCAATCGCCCAGAGAGCAGTTTAGTATAAACAACAACAACTCCCAACCAACCTCGAAATATATAATATCAGAAAAAAAATGTGCTCATCTAATGAAGAAAATTAATTGGAATAATATGTTAAAAGAAAAATCGGTAAGCGAAATATATACTAGAATTAAAGAAACTTTCAATGAAATATATATAAAATCCAAAGTACCAGAAATGAAATTACCTAAAAAAAGACCAAACCCGATGAACTTATGGATGACAGATAATCTTTTAAATGAAATCAAGAAGCGAGATGCCTTGTTTAAACGTTGGAAAAACACTCCAGCTAATAAATCATATGAAAAGGAATATAAAAGGTTTCGAAATGCACTTAATAAACTAATACTAAAAGCGAAAACACTTTTTTATGGACAAACATTTAATAACTGTTATGGTGATGCAAAAAAAACTTGGAACAAAATAAATACTGTCTTGGGAAGAAAAACGAGAAGTGACTGTGATGAAATAATACAAAAATATATTTTAAAAAATGAAGATATTGGGACAACACTAGAAAATTTCAATGAAACCTTTACTGATAAAGTACACCAAACATTACATGTATGCAATTATAGAACCTTTCTAACCAATGACAAGCCTGCACCTTATTCTATGTATCTCCAACCCGCAACCAGTACTGATATCACAAATATTATTAAAAATATGAAAAATTCCAAATCTCCAGGTTTTGACAATATAAGAATGTGTGACTTGAAAAGTAACGTGGATCAGATCGCCCCCATTATCACCAAACTCATCAACAAAATCATAGAAGAGGGATACATACCAAATGAATTGAAAACCGCAATATTAAGACCTATCTATAAGGATGGACGACATAACGATGTTTCTAATTATCGCCCAATCAGCATTTTACCAGCCATTGAAAAAATACTAGAGAAATATGTGTGTAATAAATTGAAAATTTACATAGAAAGAAACAAAATTATCGATCCATGTCAGTATGGATACCAAGAAAAAAAAGGAACTGAAACTCTTCTTCAAGATTTTGGAAATTTTATAAATAACGCTTTGAATAAAAGAAATCATGTTCTTGTAATCTTTATAGATTATTCGAAAGCATTTGACACTATTAGCCATGAAAAATTATTAAAGTTTCTTGAAGTGATTGGGATCAGGGGAAAATTATTGAATTTTTTTATAAATTATCTAAGTGAGCGAAAATGTACCGTCAAAATAAAAGACAAACTAAGTACTATAAAGACAGTTAAATCTGGAGTTCCTCAAGGCTCAATTTTAGGCCCTATATTGTATTTGATTTACGTATCCATGATAAAAAATATTTTTAAAAATGCTAAACATTATATCTATGCTGATGATACCGCGTTGGTAATGGCCCATGAAAACATTGTAGAAGCTTGCAGATTACTTCAAGACGACTACAATACCTTAGTTAAATGGTCGCATGATTACGGCTTAACAATTAATACTAAGAAAACTAAATTATTACATATAAAAACTCCTCACAGTAAAACATTGCCATATCCTGGTATAATTTCGCATGACAATAATTGTATTCACTTCAATATTCAAAATAATTGTAATTGTAATAAAATTGATCTTGTAAAATCATACAAATATCTTGGGGTAATAATAGACTATAACTTTAAATGGGATGAACATATTAGTAAACTATGCAATAGATTAAGATCAATAGCCGGGAGACTTCATAAAGTAAAACATTTTGTTCCTAAAAAAATTTCTAAAATAATTTATTTATCTTTAGCAGAGTCCTTTATTCGATATGGAATAACCATTTGGGGAAACACAACTAAAACAAATCTAAATAAAGTACAAAGCATACAAAATATTTTAGTTAAAATAGTCACCAACTATAAATCCATCCCAGGTAGGCACTTTGATGCTAACAAAACGTATAAAGCTAACAATATAATGACTTCTAAGGGAATATTATTACATAAATTGTTATTGTCTAATATTTTTAAAAATAGTTATAGAAATAGGTTACTACATATTCATAATACTAGATTTACTAAGAATGAAGGGTTGGTTATTCCCAAAGTTAACAATAAATATGGCAGTAGAACACTAGAGTATCTAATACCGAAAATAATAAACAAATTACCTAAAAATATTAAAAACAACCCTAAAATGAGGAATTTGAAAATATCAATAAAACAATGGATAATAAACAATATGGACAATATAATTGATAATATATTATAATAATAGAAATGTAATAGATATTAAGAATAATAAATTATATTTTTAAGATATATTAATGTATAGTACAAATAGTTTTTACGAGATTGTATAGAATGTAAATAGAGAATGAATAATTGAAAATTATTGTAAAGTAATTTAATAATTTGAATTTGAAATATGTGTTACATTATTAAGATATACCGTAAAGTAATTTAATAATTTGAATTTGAAATATGTGTTACATTATTAAGATATACCTACCTATTGATTTAGCGTAGAAATAGTTTTCTATGATATCGTTTTATTTAACCTGTGGTGGCAGGGTGAAGGGGCGTGGGTCGGTTTTGTAGTGTTGAGTTGTTCCCTCCGCGGAGGTGTGGATATGTGCCGTGCCTCGCAGGTGATGGTGTCGAGGGTTACCTAGTACCATTGGCTACCCTCGATACCATTACTTTGTGGGATATGGCATGTGCCTGCATTTCTGTGGGGGGAGTGACTCGGAGCTGCAGAGCTGACTTATGCCCCTTTACCTTGTCACCACAGATATGGAATATAGAATAGAAATAGTTCTTATGATATCATTTAATTGTATAGAATTGATATAGAGTATGTATAAGTATGTATAAATAAGTATTATTGTAAAGTAATTTAATAATTGTTTTATATTAAGAACCTGTTGACAAGTCAACTTATGACTTAACGGGACCATGTTTATTTTATGACTTTAATTGATACCAATAAATAAAAAAAAAAAAAAAAAAAAAAAAAAAATAACATTAAATTTTAATAGTCGATACAAAGAATCAGTTAAAACAATGGTTAAAACGTCATAAAAAGCAGTTTATTTTAAAAATTCCAAAAAAAATATTCATATGCCTCATTATCAATATGCAATGTAAAATACACTTTTTTGTAATAGAACTCGACTGTATTTATCAAGAGACGACCATAGTCTATGGTCTCTATTTGAGTGTTTGCATCAGATATTTATGAGTATTTATCCGTTTCTCTTACTTACTTTGAGTGAATTATGTTGTTCTTCTTTACGTTTTAATGATTCCTCTGGATGATATTTTATCTTGAACCTAAAACATCACACAAATTAATACCAAATAAGGATAAAACATGTTTTATTTCTTTCAAGTAGATATAGCAATATTGAATGAGTCAATAAAGTGATCCACACATCCTTTGCAATGATATGGATTGAATTTTTGTATGAGAAACTTCTCAAGTCCAATAATAGTAACAACAACGATGGCATTGTCCTCTAGGAAACATAGGCAAGACAATAACAATATCCTAAACAAAGTATAATTAAACATTTGTCAAAGGTATTTAATATTAATTGTAGACTTGTGAAGAAAAATCTACATTAATCGGGCTATTGTTAGAATATATTAAATACCTTTGAAGGCAACACTGCAATAATGAATGTAAATAAAGTATGTATGAATATAAAATCTTCTTGGTCTCACCTGTAAGTCCCAGCAGGACATATGTATAATACCTGAGCCTACATATCGCGACGCTCGAGGCATTGCGCGCCCCGAGCTTTTAACGAAAGCTATGATTATTATTAAGTAACGGGTAAAGATATTCGCGGGCATACTAAAAGTATTACTATATATTGTATTGCTATTGTTTGAGTATGGTGCAGCAGCGCACTAATCATTAGTTACGTAGAACTCTGTGGTTAGCCGCCAACAACACTGTCGGGACAAACGTTTCACATATTAAAATACATTACTAGAGATTTCAAGGGCTTACACATTATATCATCTTATTATTATTATATTGATTCACATTGCAATGCAAAGTACCAATTTAATATCATTAATTTATGAGATAAGCCATTCAAACCTCTGATAAGGCTATCAAATATAATAACAATATATTTTTATAGAAACATCTCAACATTCAATCCGCTCACTTCAATATCAAACTCAAACAATATCAACATCAAAAACCTTCAATTTTAAATATAGGCTGATTGAATTACAAATTTGGGAGCATTAACTTTTAATTACAGCATACTCCAAAAAAATTAATCCACTGATTGCTGTATGGTTCTTTTACTGGTCACAAAGAAAATTCAGATCATTCGTCTTTTACTCGGTTTATCAATTCAAAAATTTCCATTTGGTCCCACAATTGAAGAAATAAAACAAAGGATCTCATACAATAAAACAAGTTCGCGTTATGTACTGAATATCATTAATTTTTGGCACTCCATTCACGCTTGCATATCAATACTCAAAATGTTCTCACTTTCCTCTTTAATTTTTGTAAACATCTATTACAATGTCATTCTAGAAATATTGAGTATTTCTGTCGTCAAACTTATTCACATTAACAAATTTCAAATATATTTGAGATAATAGTATCTTAATGACTGCGTACCATTCTTCATCCTTGTGCGCCACAAAGAATTCGTTGAGTTGTTGTCTCCTAAATTCTAATTTGTACTCATTGTATTTCTTGATTGCATCCTCATCTGTGATTGAGTCGTCCTGTGCAGCTAAAAAGGCTTTAAAAGACATCATGGCTGGCTGTGTTTCACTGGCCGCTGCACCTCCGATGCCTGGCTCCCTATAAAAACAATTAATATATTTTATTAATCATCTATACCATCATGACATCTCCAACAACTATAATAGTTTGTACGCGACTAACTTCGCACTCTCTAAGTTGTTTCGGTGTGTTGTGAGCGCAAAGTTAATCGCGTACAAGCTATAATGAAGATTATTATTACTATTAAAGCCACAAGACAAATTAAATTACATCTGGACATGGAGAATAAGTAACATGTATACCTGACTGGTGGTTGGTGTGCGTGTAATCCATAAGCGTGAGCTGGGTGTGGTCCATATGCATCATGCGCCCAGCCGTAGGCTCCATATCCATCATGTGGTGGTCCATATCCCCTACGGTCTTCCGGCCAGTCGGGTCCTCTGGCTCTCTTAGGTGCGGTACCCTCCCCCCTTACAGGACTGTAGCTTCTGCCCCCACCACCTCCCCTATAGTCTCTGTACTCGGCACGTCCTCCTCCACTCCTGCCCCTAATCACACATGTAGCATTTATTCCAAAATATAATATAAATTAACAACTAATATGGAGCTCGATAAAATGCTACTGATAACACAATTGTTAAGATTTGTAAGGATGGTATCCCAGACTTACTCCACATTCATAACACAAGCATATTATCTTGTATAAGGCCAATTAATTAATTTCAAATCCAGATTGATCTTCAAAAAATTTTTTAACCGTTCTCATTAATTAAATAAAGTTTCAATAAATAGAAAAGTAATACAAACAAGTGTACGAATACAATACCCCACCATTACAACTTTAAAATACACTTTATTATCAAACAAAAAAGGGGTATATAAGAAAAGATATAATTAAGGTTCTGTCTTTTCTGGCAACCACATGCAAGGGATGCAGCGTGAAGGGATAGGACATGAGGTATTAAGTGGATGCTATGCAGAAACTGTTGATTTTCATTTCACTACAAAATCTCTCGTAAAAATTAATGGTTTCAGCATTAATATTATATAGGTTTGTTTAATTTCAAAGATACAGAGAAAACTACCTTCGTGTTCATTAAATGCAATTAGCCAACTGATAACCCCATTTATGAGACATTTCATTAATGGTATATTAAGATAGATATAGATATATATTATCTTTCATCATGTATAATTGGTATTGAACTGGACAAATTCATTTTTTCTTATCATTTTTATTAAGGGTCCCGTTTAGCAAAAATGGTAAAATCTTCAATTTTCAACAAATTTGATAGAAAAACTGCCAAAACTTGTTGACCCTTGCGAACATAATATTGATTTGATAAAATAAAAAAACAAATATTTATTACCAATATTACTTTTTAACTAAAAAATAAATAAATCGCAGACTGACGTGATATATTTAGATACTCTTTGTTATATCAAAATACAAATTATTTGTAAAAAAAATATATTTTTTATTCCTCCTATCAAGCATATAAATACTATAGATTTTAGTAAACTTTTTTAGTATGCAAAAAATCAAGGTCATGTGGTGATTTTTTGTTCCAGAATATGAGAAATTTTATCAAAAAAAATTTTTTTCAATCGGTCAATATTCATGAAAAAAACAAAAAAAAAATTATTTGTTCTATAATTGTAATAACTATTTAATTATTCGTAATATAAAAAAAAATGTTGAAAATTTGTAAGATTCTCGTGCATTCATGTACCAAACACACCCCCGAATTCGATTTTAGAAAATATGCTTTTTTAAAACAAATACAATGAAGCAAAAATCAAGTTTTTTTTGTAAAGTTAAAGTTTGATATTGGTAATTAATATTTGTTTTCATATTTTATCAAATCAAAATGTTTGTAGGGTCAACAAGTTTTGAGAGTTTGTGTACCAAACTTGTTGAAAATTGAATGTTTTATCGTTTTTGCTAAAGGGGAGGCCCCTTAATTTGTAATAAAATGTCCAAAATCTTAAAATTATACCCGGATTAATTTCCATTATACAATTAATTATCTACATCGTTTCCCACAATAATTTCATTAGATATCATTATTTTTTAAACGCAGTTTCTATTAAAAATGTTCATTTAGCTTTGTCACACTCATGCATTATTATAATGAAATACATAATATTATGTGTATTAATCAATTATGCTGATGCGGTAAAATGAAAAAAAAACATGCAAAGTGTTACAGTACCTGTATGAGTCTTTATATTTGGATGAGGACCTGTGGTTAACTGAAGCACCGCTACTATGTTTCGATCTGTGAATAATGTTACAATCTAAACATACACACAAACAACACCTCCAAGCGATGATTATTACTAATAGATAATAAAATTTGCAATAACAGGGTAAATAAAAACAAAAACCACCCATCATTCATTCTCTCCAAATTCAAATATGATTCATAAGATAAGCAAGCAAGCAATGTACATTTCATAAAAGTTAGAACTTCATGCAAAACAATACAAAATAAAACCAACACCATTGCGATGGGGAAGAACCATGCTAATCAGGTAATTTTTAGAAAGCTTAAAAAATAAACAATCCTGCAAAACAAAATAGATATTTGGGAAGCTTACGTAAGTGAGGTTAGGTGAGAGGACATTTTTTATAATCTAAATATTTTAAAGAAAACTCATTTTACATCGATAATATGTATAAAATCTCACCTGTCCTGCCAGTCCTCGCGTCCTCTGGACCTTTCTTCCCTTCTATCGCTTCCTCGATAGTTATTTCCTTCTGTGCCGCCAGTGCCCGCTCTCTCGCCACGGAACTTATCCCGGCGTTTTCTATCGTATTCATCATCACTATCACCCATTTTACACAATAATTACACTAATCACAAATAGAACCAAATAGTTCCGATTGACAATAAAATTGTTACTGTACTATATTACAGTGAATTATCCGCACTCTCACTAACCCACTTTCACAACGCCGCCATCCTACTTTTTACAAAATTTCCAGCCATATTAAACCATAAACTAAATCTATAACTCAAGCGCACCATAGAAAGCGCACACACAGTGTTGCCATTACGAATTTTGAGAAAGACAACTCGCACGACATCCCTCTGGCTACCAGTGTGCCCGTACGAGTACATGAAGAATTTAATTTATAAAAAATCGCCTGGATAGAAAAGAATTTATATTTTATGCGGAAATTATTACGAAAGCTTGGTTTTACAAAGTGGAATAAGATTTTTTCTGATGAAATGACTTATTTGATGTGTAATTTATTCCCAAACTTTTTTTTTTTGCCACAATTTCCACGCTTACGACCTTTGATTAGAAAATTGAAATAGGTATTATCATTTCATGCGTCCATATTTTCCAAATTTTATTGATGAATATTTTTGTAATGATATTTGTGAATAAAATAATATTAAGTAACAACTTCATAGAGTTTGTAACGCGTCATTATCCCTCTGGCTACCAATGTGCCCGTACGGGCACATGAAGAATTTTATTAATTTTAATGCACCTGGCTAGTTATGAGTTTAATGTTTATGCTTAAATTGTTTAAAAAGGTTGGTTGTCTATGATAGAATTAGTGTTTATCTGTTGGCAACCTTATTTGAAGCGTCATTCCATTTCGAAGTTTGGAGTTTTGCCGGCACGTGCGATATCTGTGTTTACAAACTTTGATTATATATATTTAAAGGTAAGTGTTGTTGTTTATCTCAAGCATATTTTTTTTACATGTGTCATACCTTATTTTATATATTTATTACTGTTTTAAATTAATTAAATTGATAATGTCAAAAATATTTCAATAAAGATACGTGTTCCCGAGGTGGCACATTGGTTGTCAAGGGATACATTACACACGCCATTTATTTGTATGGGAAAAATTTCGTGTATTTTTAATTTGGTGAAACGAATGATAATACTTAAGTTATTTACTAAAAACCATTGTAATAGATGAAAAATATAATTTATTTCCAGATGGCACGCCAACATTTAACCCTTAATTGGGCCCCGTTAAACTAAATGTAAAACGTAAAAGTTTTTGCCAGATTTATATTGTTAATTAGGATAGAAAGTAAATAGAAAAAAAATATTTCTTGTTTTCTTTTTTTTTCATACATAAATCTAATGTGGGAAATATTTACCTTTTGCTTTTATTCTGTTAAATTTCAAAGAGACTGGTGGGAAATATTTTCCTTTTGCTACTGTAATTGTCTTATAGTTTGGAACTAAATAAAAAAGAAAGTAACTGGAAAACATTTTTTATTTAATTTTAAAACTAAAAATTACAAAAAAATATAAAACCTAGTGTACTAAATGAAAAAAATCAGTATATTACTACTCTCTTGGTAAATGAAAATTTTCGAAGCAGGGAGTAACGCATAATGATACTTTACAAACTTTGCATTCATATTTAGAACGTCTTTCTTTTGCACGTGTGCTGCAAAATCGACACCTCTTAAATGTTTTGAGAATTGGCATATGGCATCCAACATCCCGGAGTCTGATTGCATCAGGAACACCATGAACCCCTCCCTTTTTTGTCTTAAAAATACATGAAGATTTCTTTCTACTTGTAAAATTTCCCACAAGTGCTCGGGCTATTCGCAAACGAAAATCTCGATGAATATTTCTTTCGGCAGAATGAGAATTTATATACAATATGTAACTGTTCACTAGACATGCCTCTAGTAAAAACCAGAATATCCTATGCCAGTTTTTTCTAGACTTCTTACCTAAAGGATATGAGGAGCGATAGTGGTCAAAAATATCGACTCCTCCCATGTATTCTGTGTATTTTTTAATCGGTAATGGAATAAACATTTGTTTTTTAGTCCCATCTTTTTGCTTTCTATTTATGATACATACATCTTTTGGATTGAATGCTGTGGTGCAGACGAACACATCCTTTGTATCTCTCCATTTCAGAGCAGCCACAGGGTGCGAATACTGAAATATGTACTCTCCTGTAGCAAGTTTGTTGTCTTTACTTTTACTCACAATTGGATCAGGTAGACCTTTTCTGTTGCTACGAATAGTACCAACGGAATAAATTTTCTTTTCATATAATGCTTCAAGTAACGGCAAACTTGTGAAAAAATTATCATATGCAACTAAAGTATTTTCAGGCAATTGTTCACACAAATCCATGACTACTCTATATCCTAGGTTGTCCTCGCTAGTTGGTCCATTCTTCCCAGTATAAATTTGAATTTGATAGAGATAACCTGTTTTTGATTCGCACCTGGCCCAACACTTATATCCCCGCTTGATGGGTTTTTTCGGCATGTATTGCTTTAGACAGCTTTTACCCTTAAATTTTATCATTGCCTCATCAACACTATGCGTTTGGGATGGTGCACAGGCTGCTGAAAATGTTTTATTTAGCGTATCAATAAGTGGTCTTACTTTGCCAAGTTTATCATAGTTGGGAGAACTTCGTGGCAATTCTTTTGTAATATCAGTAATGTGTATATTTTCGGTTATTTTCTTAAACCGTTTCAAAGTCATTACTTTGGAAATGACTTCGTTTCTATAAAAGTCATCAGTTGACCAATAAAGCTGTGTATCAGACATGGGATTGATGGACAACATGATGATAACCCCAATGTAGGCCAACATTTCGTCCTCAGTGACATCATTCCAATGTTTTGAGTTGATTTGTTTTGCATAAATATTTGTATTAGTTACTAACATGCGAATAGACTCTTGAGGAAATAGATCATAAAAATAATCAATCGGTTGATTTCTATTGGAGTGTATTCTTGTCGGTTGCAATAATGAATCAAATGTTTTGGGACAATATATGCCATCAATGTTTGTAGACCATTCTCTATTTTTATTTAAAAAAAATGAATAGCTTCGTCTACTTGGTTTATAACTTTCAGCTTCGACTTCTTCCACTGTTTCCAATGACGCATCTTCTGAAAGTGAAAAACAGATATGTTACGTATAATAATTATTGTGTATAGTAAATAAAATTACCGTTTTTAAAATATAAATTACTAATAATAATCTTCACCTGTTAGTGTGTCCACATGCTGCATCATATTAAGTCTTGTATTGGTGATGTCTGTGCTCATAACTTCGTTTATTTCAACATTATCATCAGAGCATAAATCATCATCAGATGAATCCCTCATAAGCACTGCTTCAATTTCACAAACATCCAACTAAAAATATTTAAATGCATGCAATAAATATACAATCAGTAAAATCTAGTAATAAAAGCGGGTAATTTAGGATAATTTGTGCAATTCTGTATGAAGATTACTTTTTTTAGTACAGTTATAATAGGTAGTATAAGGACAATAGGCAAATATTTCCCACAAGATTTATGGATGCATAATCTATAAAATATAACAGATGATAATTATAATTATAATAATTGTGATAGAAAAACTCAAAATCTACCATTATATTAAAAAACATTCTACTTACCGTATTTTTCCGAGACATTTTTAATAAAAAACTACACACCAAGCACTGTTTAACGCAAAATGACAGGAAAAAATCTTCCCTCCAAATGTTAAAATTGATAACCAAAGATAATGCGGTTCAGTATAAGATTGCGCATAAACGATGAGTATACAAATATATTTAGCTTCGACCGAAACGCATTTTGTGGCAATTACGTTCCTTTTACAAGTTTAAATCACCTAAATACGATGTGGGATGTATTTTCATTTGGTCCAATTAAGGGTTAACCAGCGAAGATATTTGTATGTTGCTGGAAGGAGATATTTCAGAGGTAGATGAAATGAGCGATGATGAGGAATTCCTGGAGGTGGAGTACCTCGATTTCAATGAGGAAGCTCCCTTGGATGCTCCAGCATTATCCACGATGATGAGAATGGATGTAGAATTACAGGTACACTATTATTTTTATAGTATGCATATAAATTATTTACAATATCTTCCTGTATCTCTGTAATATATATTAAAAATTCAATCTATTACGAACTTAATGTAGAAATTCAAACGAGTCCATAAATATATCTATATTCACCATTTGTTTTCTTTTCCAGTACGTGGAAGAACAAGGTGAAGAAGGAGAGGGGCAGTAGAAGGCAGAACACTTCGTTGGCTGCACAGAACCCCCGACGTGGTTGACTCTTTTTGCAGCGTTAGTTTTTCTGCACCGAATAAAGTTTTGTCACCGTTACAGTATTTTCATATGTTCTTTCAGACTGATGCAGTACTGAAAGCAAGTGGTCGTGGTTCATATGACTATAGATGTGAAAGGGATTCTAATGTCTTTGCTGTGAAATGGCTCGATCGTAAACCGGTTCATGTGGTATCATCATATCTCGGAATCGAACCTATCACTACGGTGCAACGCTGGTCGAAGGCTGATTCAGCCACAATTGGTGTGACTTGTCCCGAGATTATTTCCATATACAATAAAAATATGGGAGGGGTTGATCAACACAACATGTTGGTGGAGTTGTACCGAATAGACATTAGAAGTAAGCGTTTCTACCTAAGAATTAATTTTCACCTAATTGACATGAGTGTCGTCAATGCATGGATTCTGTATAAACGACACTGCAGTCAATTAGGTGAAAAACCAATTCCATTAGTAGAGTTCCGATCAAATCTTGCTAGAGTTCTGATGTCTACTTGGGACAATTCTCAGAAGAAGAGAGGTCGGCCCTCAAATGATATCGGGTCAACCACGCCGAAATGAGCAACGTTGTCACCTAGGGTTATGGCCGATGGTCAGGGACATCTTCCTGTGTTTGATGAAAAGCGGCAGAGATGTAAGCACTGTGTCCAAAGAAAGAGCAGCATTAAGTGTCAACGATGTGGTGTGGTTCTTTGTTTGGTCGCAGAACGTAACTGTTTTCTCGATTTTCACACCAAATAATAAGCTAATTGGTTTATATATCTGGTGAGAAATTCAGGAAACAGTTGTTTATTAATTTTTTTTTATTACATGCTATATTCATTAGATACTTATATTATAATTGTGTGTTGAATTTATTTAATTAATTTATATCTTAATATCTTACAAAAATTTTAACACACTCAAAATTATGCAATATTGATATTGAAGGGCTATATTTATATTTTATATGTACTAAACTTAGATTAATAATATATAAAAAAATGTATTTTACATTTATTTAAGCTTATTTCAATTTATTTTATACATATTTTTGTAGAATATATGTGAATAAAAAATATTTAGTAACTACTTCATAGAGTTTGTAATGTATCCCTTAACTACCAATGTGCCTGTACGGGCACATGGAGCCCCCGCAAAAATGGTAAAAGGTAAAAAAAAAATTTTTTCACCAAAAATCACCAAAAAATATATAAACCCAAAATACATTCAAAGAAAAATTCCAGGACTAGCCAATTTAAATTGGTAGCCAGAGGGTTAAACTGCCGATATCATTGTACAAACAATTAATGGGCCTCCCTTACAAACGGTAATTAAAAAATTATTTCACCAAAAATCATCCCTTTTTTTGCTTATTCACAGTATATATGAAGAATTCTTTCAGGTCTCTTCAATTTAATTTGGTAGTGAGGGGGTAAGTATATAGATTTAGGAATAAAGTTTGTAGATGTTTAAAAAATTTCCTATCTGGTTTATGATACCATACGATAATAATGAATCATAAAACACAGAAACATAAATGTAGCATGAGTGCATGTCATAAATGCATACATCACGCAAGATTTTACAAAAATAGTAAGAAATAAAGGAATGACTCACAGCATGCAAACAATCTTTCATCTATTAAAAAAATTAAGTTCATTGATCTGATATATCTCTCATCATTAAATGTTTATTATTACTTTTTAATCTGATGGTTGTTATTGAGATAGTAGTGTTGAGATCAGACATATCAGCTTAGCTGCCTGTCTAATAACAAACTATAATGATAAAAATCATTTCTTTAAGCAATTTAGAAAGCACAGAATTAAACATCTTATCCATCTACATTGTACTGAACATCCAAATTGTCCTCTTCCTGCCACAAAACAACAAAAAAAACATTCAGGGTGCGTAAAAAATCTAACACATATTTTATCTAAAAAAATTTTTATTGTATAAAACATTATTTAAAATGAACAGCCAACTGATTGTAATCATATTTCCTAATGAGACGATCCCTGCAGCCGGTGAATACCCAACGTCCGTTAAAAGAAATATCACGAATAGGATCACAATCAGAACCAGTGAGTTGAACTCTAATAGATCGATGATCTAGTGAATGAATAATACATGTGCCGTCCTGTTTTCCAACCAAGAACTTATTACATTGTAAACTATGCAAGCTCAACACTGGACTAGCAGACTCCCACCATTCATTCAATTTGGAACCATTCTCGGAAGACATCAGAATTACCTAAAAATTAAAAAAAAAAACATGAGGCAGGACTGGAGGTGGTGAATTCGCTGTCAGTGCTGGAGCCAACTGAAGAGGATATGATGCATCCCACGGGTAAAGATTTACATACATACGTAAAGTAAAGTAACTTGCAAAAAGTGAATAACTACTTAAAGTGCAGAAATAATTGCCGGGATAATTGGAAGAATGTTTCCAAGAATATTCTATTCCATAATCACAAATAAGTTCTGCATATTCTAGTGATAATTTCGCCCTCTGAATATTGAATTGTTTAAGTGAAATATTATGATACTTTGTACTGATTAATGTTGTAACCAATATACAGTGGAAAATAAAATAAATAATGTTGAAATAACTTTATTTCTCGGATATTGCAGGAGTCCAAGGACTCCTATTTATCCGTTTAGGTGATGATTTATTAAAATTTTAATTCTCTCTAGCTTAATACCATCATGCCAATGTTGGCATCTCCGATCCTACCACGTCAGTGGGCGGGGGACCCGGCTGACGTAGCAGATCCCATCTTGAGACCCACTCATCCACGAATGTCTTAAAGTGTGTATAAAATAAATTAATAAGATATGTTTGTGAATGTATGTCTTGTATATTCTCTTATTTTTGTATCATAATTATTTGTGAATTTTACCTTTCCGTTTTCACAGCCGACTAATATATTCTGTTCAAAGTTTGTGACACTATTGACAGGAGAATCTAGTTTAGTAGTAAAGATGATTTGTCTTAAAGCAACATGAGCACAGATCACAGAACCACTTTCACAACCAACTGCCACCAATTTGTCTTCTGTAGCTACCTGAAAAAGAAAAATTACTAAATTGTTATTTACTGACTACCCTTATGGAGAAACTGAGATAGATGTATATGTAATTAGTTATATTTTTCTTTGAGTGCCTTATTAGATCCCCTACTGGTTGTCACTCGTAGACCGTCCTGTCCTGCACTAGTCAAAACTTAATTCGAGTTGATTTTTGTCCGTTATGATGTTTCACAGCTAGGACACAGTAATATTATTATTTAATTTAAATTTTAAATACAAACTGTTGACAATATCACATGTGGTAACTCACTTCTCTAGGATTATCAGGTGTGTGTGTCTTTGATGTGGTCAACACACAGCAAGAGTTTATAGCTCCATCAGCTGAGAGGACATCTCCTAAACACTTCCCTTCACCCACATCCCACAATTTTACTTTACCATCTCTGCAAATATATAAAATAAAATAATAAAATTTAATTATTCAGATTCAAATAAAATCGTAAATTATATGTAATAAATTATCATAAATGGACACTTAAAATCTCCCATCTGATATATTTAATTTTGATCACAAAAATTTTATGAATATTATTTTATCATGGGAGTAAAAAATCAAAGTATCTATTTATACATGGAGACTTGTTTGCACTGAGTGCTCCCGAGAAGAATTTTTTTTTTTCAATTCAATTCAATTTTTATTCAAGAAATATTTTTTAACAATATGTATTCACAAATTCAAAATATAACTATTAATTTTTCCGTGGATATATATTCGTCCCCAGTCAGCCTAATTATGCTGGTATAAGGGGAGCATTACATTATTACTATATAGGTATTTGCACTATTTATTACAGTTTCATAACAGTCTTAATTTTAATTCACTATTACAGTCTTATTTTTATTACACTATATTACTATACTTATTTTAATTACACTATTTTAATACAGTCTCATTACAGTCTTATGATTCTCACTCTCTCTCTCTATAGCCCACTCTCACTCACGTCCATCAACGATATGCCTCTTTAAACTTTTTGTGAAGGCTGCTACGTTTTTGGCCTTTCTCATACTTGATGGCAGTGAATTAAAGACTAATGCAGCAGAATATACAAAGCTCCATCTTGATCTCTGTGTTCTGGGAATTGTCGGTCTTATGTGATCTCGTTGTCTTGTATCGTGTTGATGTACGTCAGTGTTAAATTTTATATCAATGTTTGATTTAATGTCTCCTACTTAAAGGGTGAATAAAGAAAAATCTACCTATCTATATCATCACAGCATCTCCCACAAGTGAGATAGTCGGAAGACTAACCACATGTAAACACAGTTTGTTCTCTGCGTGAAAATAAAAAATGAAGGCATTCAGGATGGGTGTAATATACCTTACCACTAAGTTAAACACATTAAAATCTACCTATCTATATCATCACAGCATCTCCCACAAGTGAGATAGTCGATAGACTAACCACATGTAAACACAGTTTGTTCTCTGCGTGAAAATAAAAAATGAAGGCATTCAGGATGGGTGTAATATACCTTACCACTAAGTTAAACACATTAAATGTTTTATGTCTGATATTTTTCAACACCACGCTCAAAAGCTTAAAAAAGAGTAAGAGATATATTCATCGCCAGGGACATGGAACTCCTGAAAACTAAAATGATAAGAATCTTACTTGCTCCCTGATATAACATTCCTCCCTCTGTCTACAATGTCCACATCTGTGACTGCCATAGTGTGGCCTGACATTGTCACAGGATTGATTCCATTCTCCGCACTCCAAACTTTCAATGAACCGTCAGCACCGCCTGTTAGAACCACAATACCAGATGGGAAAAATCGACATTTGTAAACAGGACCTCCGTGACCTTTGAGGTTTAATAATTCTTCACCTAAAAAGAAATTTATAAAAAACAATAAACGGAAGTAAATACAATTGACTCTAATAAATATTTAAATATATTTAAAAGAGTGAATGTTTGTCTATATATTCTTTATATATTTTATCTCAGCCTTTGCCAGAGCAAGATTAAAGAAACTAACACTCTCTAATTAAACTGTGATCGGTTGAGCATGCTTCTGAATAGAAAATTGTATACAAGTTATAGGTTTCTTCGTTATATGTTATTTTACTTTTTTATATTTTCTTTTTTGTTGTTGTATAACTTTTTGTTAAAGGCTTATAGCCGAAGCTTCCAACACCCTTGAGACGGTTGAAGAACCATAAAACTACACAAAAGCATTATCCATCATCATCAAAACCACATTACAATTCTTATTCATCATTGAACATTTCACTATCTGTACTATGTCAAAGCATTTTATTCCAATTAAATTCATTAAAAAAAAACTTGTTTGCAAATATCTTCACTTACCCGTTCTGCTATCCCACACAACCAACTTGTCATCTTCTGAAGAGGATATCACCATAGCATTCTCTGCTGCACTAACAGACAGTACAGCTTTATCATGGACACTATAGGACTTCATAGGAGACACAAACGTTGTGATGAGATCACTCTGAATATGTTTAACTGTCAGCATATTTGTTGTATGATTTAAGATGCTGAATTCCGGAGTTGATACACATTTTGGCTTACCATCGGGAGGCAAAGCAGAGGAAGTAATTTTTCCATGAGAACTAGGCTCTGAACGGTACTTGACTGAAATCCAGGCCTCTGAGTTTGGAATCCTACAAGAGTAAACATGGATTTGAAATGTTTTTACAAGCGCTGAAGCAAAAACCAAGTACCTTTTTATATTTACCTCAAAGCCTCATTCCAATCACATTGAATAAATACTAAAGGATATGATATTCCACTCATTCTAGAATCTCTGATAGCGCCCAAAAATAAACCGGAAAATGAAGAGTATTAAATTGTAAATATTTCAAAATATTAAACTTTTGATTTTTCAAATGTCATTCTTGCACGTTTTCTATGGATTTGATTGCCAAAGTTTTAAGGCTGTCAAATTTGACATAAAAAAGGAAAGATATTTCAAAAATTTACAAAAAGTCTTCAAATCTTATACTTGAAAATCAATAATTTTCAAGTTTTAGCAACGATAAGATAACTTATTAATACAACATTCCTACGAAAAGTTTTATTGAATAATATTTATTTTAACATTTGATACTAGCTTCATGTTACACTTTAGGGTGAAGCTCGAATGCTTGAAATCTATGGTTTAATCTAAATCCAAAGATAATTTACAAATCTGTCAACGACTTGAGTGAGAGTTGTGTTATTATTTGCGAAATAATCGTTTTAGCATAAACTTAATATTTTTTTACAGTGTATCTTTGTGTTCGCTTAATTTTATGTATATTGGATGAAAAAGTAATGAACAATTCGAATGCACGAAGATCAAAATGCATTTCTCAATACCAGATACACAAGAATTCAACACCGACAATGGGACCACTTATACGGTGATTATTTTGTTTACAATATAGCTATGGGTGCCCTTATCTCATTTATTATTAATTAACCGTATCATCTTTATTGTCCCCTCCTATTTAAATACACGGAGACATTGAATAGCGCGTATATTAATGTGAAAGTCCTTGTGACAGGTCTGTCATTACTAAAAACATTCTCTCATTTTTTTACACTTTATTTGGGCGTTTTTAATTGACATGCGGTAATCTTAAATTTGGGAAATGATCATATTGAACCCAAATAGAGCGTCATTTGTGTGACTCATGAGTTACAATTAATATGCATTACACAGAAACATCTGACTGCAATATTATAATTTGTTATCAATCAGATATTTATATATGATGATAAGAATATTTCTGCATTGTGTTAGCAATTAGCTAATGTCCTTTTAATTACTATTTTACAAACAATTATCATTATGAATGACCATGCATAACACAATTTCCATCACATGTACAACTAAATGACACAGTGTTGAGTTTTATCTCTGCCTACTACTATGTAATGTGAAATATTCTATTGTGTTTAATTTAATTAACTATGGTACATGACAATGTATAATCAGTCAAATGAGGATGAGGTCTGTGATTGTACCAACACAAAAATGTGAGATAACAGCATGGGTATTTTCATGTCTTGATTTTCAATTGAAATGAAATCATATTATTATCATATTTTTTTTTTTAATTTCCTGTTTCCTTGTATTCCATTCGTATTCTTTGTGGTTTAATGTTTTAACGAGTTTATTTCAGCAGGAGTCTTGAGAAATTGTGCAAATAAATATTCTCATAGATCATGACTAATGGCTGTGTAATGTGTTAGTCAAATACGAATATTATGTTGCATCTAGCGAATCAATATTAGATTAATGAATTTTCTACTTATATTCACGTAATTAAATAGTTTTTCTCCCGAGAAGTGATTGTCCATCTAATTTTGGTCGTTTTACGAGAAAAAAATAAATTATTTGCATTTTTTCATGATCAATGCTGTACCATAAATTGACACCATACCTAACCCAATCTAACCTACAACCAATCAAATGTTAAAACAATAATTTGTCAATACATGTACTACCTATAGCATAAAATAACACCATTTGACAATCAGTCAAATGTAAAAATTGATGTATGATACATAGAACGCATACAAAAAAATGCAAATAATTAATATTGTACTAAATAGATCCAAAAAACTCTGTATTTTTATTCTTCAGGTGGAATACTACATATTGTTGTTTACTGATGCGAAATAATATATATCCTTCCATTTTATGAATATTATGTATATATATTGTCGGCCGGTGTGGCGCGGAGGTAATGCTCTTGCCTTTGAGTCACGAGGTCCCGGGTTCGATTCCCGGCCAGGGCAAAGTGAAGAATAACCTTTTTCAAATTGTCGTGGGTCTGGGTGTTACATGTATATGTGTGTAGTGCATTGTATATGTGTGTATCGTCGCGTTAGTACCCATAATACAAGATTCATCTTAGTTTGGGACTAGCTCGATCTGTGTGAATTGTCTATGTATGTTATGCTATGTTATGTTATATATTTTTTTCTGTCTCTTACACTTGTATTAGTGTTTATATTATTTTTATCTGATTGTTTATACCAGTACTTACCTATTAGAAATTAATTGGTAGTACATAATATGTTATTTCTTTTTTTCTTTTTGTATACCTATTGTTTTTCTCTTTATGCATTATTTCTCTTGACTGTATTATTTGTAAAGGCTGATACAGCCGTTTATTATGTAAATAAATAAATAAATATCTACATATAAATAATCCAAAATAGTTTGCATTTAGGTATGTCAATGTTATCTGATAAAATTCCATTTCTCTCGTTTTTTTCCTATTTTAATCCGTTTGCACATTGCATCAGCATTAAGCTGTAATGATATGCAAAGATAATTTAAAGAGAATATAATATATTAACTTAATAGACCATTAAAGGTCACGTGGTCTTGTCTATGGATTTGCTTTTGCTTGTGGGGCAAACAGTCAGATTGCGCAAATCATCCTTGTAGGATGTTATGCCATAAGAGAAAAAAAAGAAAGTCAGACGACAAAATAATAACAAAATCGACACTGACAGTTTTTTTGATTATTAGGTATTCTTTCGGCGTTCCACCTAATATTACACCGTAATCGTCTGTTGTGTTGGGATGCCTGATGCCCCTCAATGATTTTTCTGTGACGTCATCCTTTAATGGTCTATTGTACCATAAACTGGATAATGATATGCCCTTTGTAGGCATTTTTCAAATTTTTCATTTACTATGAAGGGTTATGTCAAAATTGTAAAACTACTACTACTAGACCATCACGGCATATCCCACAGTGAGGTAGCCAGCAGACCAGCTGCATGTAATAAACATGCAAGATGTCCTCCATTTTTTTTCTGTTACTTTTCAAAGCACAATGTTGAATGAGTCTCCTTCATCTAGAAATATAAAAATATTTGCGCATGCATTGTTTTAATAGTGTCCTCATTGTGATTTTTTTATTCTCAGGGCTACAACATCCACATCAACGGTTTGTTTCACTGCACGGTGCGCTACAAACAACTACACAGTCTACATGAACAACTAAAGCAGCAATACCCCTCCCTACGCCTCCCACACTTCCCTCCTAAGAAGATACTCCCCCTTACCTCATCACAACTCGAGGAAAGGAGGCAGTTGCTCGAGAAATATGTCCAGTCTAGTAAGTTTTTTTTTCAAATTTTACAAATCCGGCAAGATGCTAATCCACTTTATTTATTTGTGTGGGACGTCTTTGGTTTACAAATGACTTGTGTTAATGGATTATTATGTTCTACTGTAACTGTTTGAGTCCTTTAAAATACCTCAATAAAAAAATAAACAACATCCCAGTAATAAATTTTCAGTTTATAGCGAAGTATATCTTAAATTCAGCGATAAAGTTTGCCTACTACTACTACTACTACTATACCATCACGGCATATCCCACAAGTGGGGTAGCCAGCAGATCAGCTGCATGTGAGAAACATGCAAACTGTCCTCTTCGTGCCAATATAAAATCAAGACATTCAGGATGGGTGGCAAACCTCATCGCTGAATTTAAGATGTAAAATGTCTTAATTTTTTCGAACACCTGCCTTTTACAGGACACTCGAAAACTTACGCAGAAGAGTGGGAGACCAATTCTTTACCGGGTGCTCCACGGGATACCTCTAAAGTTTGCCACTCATCCTGAATGTCTTGATTTTATATTGGCACGTAGAAGACAGCTTGCATGTTTCTTACATGCAGCTGGTCTGCTGGCTACCCCACTTGTGGGATATGCCGTGATGGTACAGCAGTAGTAGCAGTAGAATTAATAATTATGTATCTGCAGCTGATAATTAAATAACAATCTACGAGCTATTAGTTCTTTCCAGTTTTACATTTAAACTATTTGGCAGAATACCGAATAATAGACTAAATATTCGGTATTCGGCCGAATAGTAAAAATGTTGCCGAATAGGCAGAATACCAAATAGTTGCCTAATATTTGTTGCATCTCTAGTTAATACATACATAATAATTTACATGTGTATTCATTAGTAACACAACACAATTGAATATTATTAAATAAGTTGCTGTAATGTTGATTGTAGTCAAATAAAATAAGGCCTTACTATGTAATGAATATGTTTTTTTTTTTCAGTTGGTCAAAACTCAGTTCTAAGCAATTCAGACCTAGTCACGGGATTCTTATTGACAGCACAACAGGAGACTCACTGTGAATTGCAATGTGATGTTCCTCTAGATGTATATCTTATGAACGGATGCAGAATACCTATCAATGTCCTTTCTACTGAGAGGACGGACCAGGTGCTGGAGAAGGTCTGCACACAGGTACATCTGCCGGGAGATTTGGTGAAGTACTTTGCTCTGTACCTTCTCCAAGTGGACGGGCCAGGAGAAATAATTGTGGTGAAGAAATTAGAAGACTTTGAATCACCATACATATCACTCAAGGCACTTAGGACACACCATAAAATAGTTTTAAGGAAAAGGTATTATTAATTAAGAGTTATTATTTACTGAGCTATCAATTACCTATCTCACATTTAGTTCTCTAAAAGGCAGTTGTTCGAAAAAATAAGACATTTTACATCTTAAATTCAGCGATGAGGCTTGCCACCCATCCTGAATGTCTTGATTTTATATCGGCATAGAGAGGACAGCTTGCATGTTTATTATATGCAGCTGGTGTGCTGACTACCCCACTTGTGGGATATGCCGTGATGGTATGGTTTTAGTTTAGTTCTCTAAAATTTGTATTAATCTACATTTAGTTTCCCTTAGCTTATCTATACTATCACAGCATATACCACATGTGAAGCAGCCAATAGACTAACTGCATAATTATTATGTAACATACAAATTTGTATTAATCTACATTTAGTTTCCCTTAGCTTATCTATACTATCACAGCATATACCACATGTGAAGTAGCCAATAGACTAACTGCATAATTATTATGTAACATACAAATTTGTATTAATCTACATTTAGTTTCCCTTAGCTTATCTATACTATCACAGCATATAGGTACCACATGTGAAGCAGCCAATAGACTAACTGCATAATTATTATGTAACATACAAATTGTTGTCTACATACATCAGATAGTCAACATTGAATAGGCATACCTTATTTCTGAATTTAAGAATACTTGCCGTCTACAAAACACTTGAACACTTACTGAAAGTAGTGGGAGGCCCATTATTTTTAGTTTTCCAATTTAGTTATTTATGGCACAAAGAGATAAATTTCTGTGTTATTTACATGCAGGTAGTCCACTGACACGTTTCTGGACACCTCACCTCGGCCTTCTGTTCTGTTCTCTGTTATCTGTTCCGTATCTTTTTACATAATTGTTATTATTTTATGTTTTATCAATAAACATACTTTCAAAAGGGGCATTAAAGAGAGAGTGTTATTCAAAAGATTCCCACATGGTGGTTTTAGCCATTTGGCCCTTCAGGCCTGCCTAATGGCCCACCTGTGAGGACAAATTTGGTTTAATTATGCGGATAAATAGGAGTTAACAACTCCTGAGATATCCGGGTGGAGGTGGATCTCTCTTCAATATTCCCTGCTAGTGGAATATGCAGTGATGGTATAGATAAATAGATAATATTGCAAATTGTGATTATGATGTGATAACATGCTTTATGCCTTCCAGTTACTGGGATCCCGTATACGACATGGAACTCCTGCTGGACAGGGTGTCTCTGGAACTATTGTACCATCAGACAGTGGCTGAGGTGCACGCTGGCTGGATAGCAGCTCCCTCCAGCGTGCTCGATAGGCTCAGATACTTGGAGGAGAACAATCAGAAAAGAGAAGTTAGTGAGATTTTTAATTGCGATAAATATTTGGAGTAAAAAATAAACTACTAATACCATTATTATTTTTTACTGCGCACGACCATAGTTTCGACACAGATTCTGTCATTTTGCAATTTGCGATATAAGTGCAATATTTAACATATTTATTTTAATCAATAACAAATACTTACCTGCATTTTGTGGGACACAAAATCGATATTGACCTAAGAAGATGAAAGACGTCTCCCTCATGTCTGTTTAATCTATAGTAGAAAGGAAAACTTGTTTCAATATGTACAATTATAGAATTCTACTACTTGTGCACCAATACAAAAAATCAAATAAAAAAGTTGTTCTTTTTTTTCATATTTACAAACATTGTGCCCTCAATAATGTTTTTACTATGTAATTTATATATAGGCCAAATACAGTGTTCATTATTGCCATAGTGTTTAGTTTATTGTTGTTATATTTTCAGTACATGGAATTGGCTAGGACACAGCGTCACTACGGATGTGTGTACGGAGGCGAGGGCAGGGGTGTGTGGGGTGGAGGAGAAGGTATGGCACGCATCCTACTGGGTAGCCAGGGGGTAGTGTTACTCACAAGGGACCACAGAGAAGTCACATTCAGGGTCACACGTTGCAAGTGCTGGAGGATCACCACACTAAGGGTAAACTATATAACATATATATTGCAGATTCAAGTTAACAGGTTTTTCTGCAATTCGTGGACTCAATACTATAAAAAACAGGCTTTGGAGATCGAGCGTTTAGTGTTGCGGGTCCCAGATGTTGGAACAAGCTGCCTCTGTGTCTGCGAGAGGAGGTGAATGGAGAGAGTTTTAAAAGAGGGCTGAAGACACACCTTTTTGCTGGGAGTTTCGGGTGATGGATACGATATACAGCGCCCTTGAGGTCATGTTATGAGTAAACGGCGCTTTACAAATTGTCCATATATATGTATAACTAGATATCTCAAAATCAACAGTTTTGATATAATTGATAAACCATGACATTACACTCAGACTAGGGGATTCGATCCCGGCCCTTTTTTCTAATTTCGGGATTATCTACAGTTGATCCCGGGATTGTATTGGTAATGTAAAGTGGTAATAAAAAGTCAGTAAACCATGTCAAAATCAGCTTTTTTTTTGTTTATCTGGCAATGAATTAAGTTTTGAATCTGCAAAAAGTCGGTTAAATAAAATTATGCTTCTTCTTCATCTAAAATAAACAAACAATGCACTTATGATTAATAAAACTAACAATTTAACTTTTTTTATATTTTTAAATTGTATTCTTGTATTTGTATTTATTTCATAGTTTTAACCCAGAACAGTTTTAGTTTTGTTGAGCAATATATTCTATAATGTTGTTTGTATGTACTATTTTGGAATATTTTTTTTTAAATCAACTTAGTTAGACTTATTTAACTTAACCCATAATGAAAAATACATACTACAGGGATCAATGTTTGAACTCGTATTTTTAAATTAAATTGACCAGAGACTTTATGAATTATTTATTTGAATTAGGTCGGTGAGTGATTTTTTGATGCTATTTTTTAAAATATCAAATCGCTCAAGCATTGTTAATAGACTATTCAAACGCGATTTGCAGTTAAACAATAAATTAAGCTCTCTTCCGTGTTCCTTTTCAATAGGTATAGTTTTGAAGCATAGTATCATTCTTCAAAGATGCTCTTTTGAAAATAAGAACCACTACGAACTTTCTTTACGACTTCATTAATATTCCAGTCATTGTTTTGAATTTTTTGACACAATTGGATGTCGGGAACTGTTTTTTTTTATATACAACTTTCAAAAATTTCAAAGTCATGTGATAAGCATGACACAGAGGAATTGGGAATGTTACCTAGGTTTAAAGAGTACTCTTAACCAAGCCTAAGTCGATTCATAAGCGTCGAAACTCTGTGTTGTGCACTCCTTAAGGAAGTTCACATATGTATGTGTATCATATACAATATACCTACCTAGTTAATACCTATTCAAATAGGTTGACTATGGATGAGTATGATCAATTGGAATGATTAATCTGGAGTAGTTCAAAATATGTTTGATTCCAGTCATTGGTCAAACTCACCATTACCGGTTTTATAGATTAATCCTGAGTCCAGTTCTTCATTATCATCATCCAAATCATCAATAAAAGGCGATAGCCGTTTATGTATTAAATAAATAAATAAATAAAATCTTCTTCTTCTTCTCCTTGGGCAATTATTAGTCCCACATGGTGGTGGGGTCTGCCTTTCTTGTTTTGTTACGCCACTTGGTTCTGTTGAACGCATCCTCATGGGAAACATCACAGCTCCTCATGTCTTGTCTCACTACTTCACGCCATCTGGGCTTTGGCCTTCCTCTTGGTCTCTTGCCGGTAACCTCGATATATTGAGCTTTATTGCCTACGTACTCAGGTGGTCTCCTGGCCACATGGCCATACCATCGCAATCTGCTCTCTTGTATTTTATCCGAATATTATTATTATTGGATAATTTATATTGCGCCGTTTTCATGATTCAAATAATCTCAAGGGCGCATTTACACTATTATTTCACATTATAATTAATTCTTTACTACTTTTATGATACAAATTTGGTTAAATATTATTGTCACAAATTTTATTTAGTTTGTATGTTTCTATTTTGACAATTTATTATTTAAACTTTAGCACAGTAAACACTAAAAACAATATAATTAAATATACTACACTGTATTTTAGTCGGAATGAAAAAAAAATATAAAATTAATTGATGTTTAACTATTATTTTGAATTTAAAAGAAAGAGAAGTTGTGGGCTCAGGCAGCTGCAAGAGCGCCATCTTCCCAAACTCTTCAAACCCAGGATCTTATCAAGCCTTGTGACCTCGTACATCCATCTTAACATTTTAATTTCGGCAAATAAATAAATAAAATATCATCACTGATAGGTTCATTTGCAGGTATTTTTCTGTACAAAAAATCACAAACGGCTAAGTGAATACCGTGCGCAAAACAAACTAGGTGCTTTGCATTAACAAGTTTTCCAACTGTAATTTGGACTATCAGTAACTAATGCCACAATATCGTATCTAGTGAGATGTCGAACTCAGAATAGCGCTCTTTTAAGATACTAACACAAGCTTCAGCTGTCAGTGATTCATTGATGCAACTGAGTCCCAAATTCTTGACTTATTGTATAATTGTATTAATCCCGAAAATCCTGGGATTTCTTAAATTAAATCCCGGGATTTTTGGGACTAAAGTATGACCGGGATCCCAGGATTGAATCCCCTAACTCAGACATTACACTTTACATATATCATATATTATTTAAACACTTTGATTACAGTACAAGGAAGCCTCTTTATTCATAATTTGTTAATAAAACATGATATAGGTATAGTTTTTCTTCGTGTGGAATAACTATATCAGTGGAATAACTATACATCTTGTTTTATTTAAAAATTGTTAATATGATCTTCCAACAAAAACCGTCGGTCGATAAATTAAACTTTCTCTTAATTCATTATTCTTTCTAAAAAAATCTCAAACATTAAAGGCAAATATTGGGAACAAAACTACCAAAATTCACCCTATATTATAATTAAACCTTAGGTAATGAATAAAATGATTTTTTTTCCAGAATGATGAGGTGACTAATAACACTCAAAATGGTCACTCGGAGAATGGCGCATCAGAATATCCAGAACGACCCCAAATGGAACTGTCTTTTGAGTATCTGGTTAACAAAGATAAATTGCAGTGGGTGTCCATATTCAGTGACAGAGGGATGTTCATGAGTGTCTGTTTACAGGTAAGTACATTAGGGTGTCCCTTATTTTTCAAAGTTTTAATTTTACAATGCATAGGCTCTTATTTTGTTCATTTGGTCCTAAAACACTCAAAAACCAATTTTTATCTTATTCGGAACAGTGCAACCCGTGCCGACTTGCACGGAAACATCTTCATAGAAGTTACTTCCCAGGGGCGGTGAGTGCCCGCTGTTATTGTCACTCAGGCTCGGTTTTTCTGGTAATTACCGCGGATTTTTTTATTTATTTATTTATTTATTTCAATTTTACAGGATACATACAGTTGATACAAAAAATACAATGGTCTATAACATATTTAGCAATAAGCAAACCAGTGAAGATCCCTATATTACCCTCATGTGCTCTACAAACATACATAACTAAACACAACAGATAAATCAACAAACAACAATTACAATAGAATAGAGTAAATTATGTAAAAAAAAAATCAATAGAATAATGCTCACAAAGCAATAATCGTAGGATTAAACAATAAAACAATAAGCAATAAAAACAATACAATGAGTCATGAAAATAAAATTAAAAATATAAAAATATCATATAAAATCTCTCAAAATTTAAAATTCAAAATTTAACATCATTTAAAATTCAATATTAAAATTTGTCATAAGCAAATAGGAATAATAATTATCCAACACATGCAAGAAATAATTACCACCTATAAAACAAAACATGCAAAACCACATAGAACAAATACTAAACATAAAAAGGATTGATTTAAACAATACACGACATTAAGGGCAATCGAAACACAACGAACAAAATAGCAATAAAAAAAAATTTAAAAAAATAATGTGGAAATAGAAATCGGAAATTTACAAACAAAAGAACAAACAAAAGACCATACAGCAGGTCACCGTCATCCCTCAAACAAATTTAACACCATCAACTCTAATTAGGTGGAAGCGGAATCAATGAGGTCCTCAACGCATCGGACACAGACAATTTATATTTCAAAGATGTGAGTAGATCTAAGAAGTAATATAAAAAGTATTTTCTTGGTTGGTGAAGTTAATCAATAGATGACAGGTGCAAAATAACCGTCCAGTCGTCAAGTTCTCGCAGTTCTGTCTTTCGACATATGCGATATTACATTGAATGTTAGTGAAAGCAAAAATCTAGTCATTTGCGTATGCATTACATTCTGGGAAAAGGCTACAATACCTAATAGAGCTATTAATAATCGTGTTAAGAGGTCGGGGAATTTTTATAAGGTCTGGAAAGAGCTGCCAAAAAATAGCAAGAAGATTCAGGATTTTCATCGGCACCGTGAGGAGAATTTCCACTTGAATTGGATAATTTATACGATATTGTATTCGCCGATGCTCTCAAAAGACTAAAAATCAAAGAAGAAAATAAATTATTGTAAAAGCAAAGAGAACCAAGACGTACAGGATGCATAGCGGGTGTTGACAAAAAAAAATGGCTGAAATTGAAAAAAAAGCAAGGCTGAAAAAACTAGCAGAAGAGGAAAAGAGATTAAAGTGTATGGTTTCAGAGAGCTTGTTGGCACCTGCTGCTTTACACAACTTTGATATGCCTGAGAGAGCCTCTGGGATCCACATAAAATTAAAATCAGATCTACTGGCGCAATGCATCAAGCACGATGGATGACAAGAGCTATTTACTCTTCAAAAATATGTTTATTGCAGTCTCAGTCTAAAATGGGCGCTAAGGACAAGGAAACTTTACTAGATGTTTGTTTGTTTACTGTGGTAGTTCATGTAAAGTCCTTGCTTGAATGTTGTTTGGTGTTGAAAGCGCCGAATCAAGACTTGTGTTTTTTAAAAACATTGAATGGTAACGAAAGAATTGACAAGCTGATTTCCAAAGCGACATAAAACAAGTTCAGTCAAAATTTAGTGATATTTGTCATAAAAAATAGCCGTCCTTTTAACTTTTATGATAAAATTGATGAGCAGACCAAAGGGACCACTGTAGAAAATTCACAAAAAAGAAAACTTTGGTGATTTCGGTAAGAGATATGAACAATCGAAGGAACAGATGCCTGGCTCTCTATATGTTAGGTAGTAGAGCTCAATTTATTTAATATGTTATACCATGTTCTTTTTATGTATTCTACAAGTAGCCTTAATGTTTTCTTAGGAAAAAAATTGAGTTATTTTGTATCCGTCAAGAGCAAAGATTTAGTTTCACAACTAATACTTGACAGCAATTTCCTTCAGAAATCGTGGCATTTGTGGAAATTTAAAAAAAGATATCTAGCTTAAAAGCAGTGAATGACACAGCTGAAAGAGCTGTTAAACTAATTCAAGGCTTTTATGGTTTGATAACCGCAGACGAAGAATAGAATCAGTTCTTATGACGTTGTGTGCATGAACATAGAAAAATGTACATAGACTGTAAAAAAAGAGACTTTTTAGAGGATATATATAAATTAAATAATATCAATTTTGTAACTTTTTTTGATAATTTTAAGAAATGCTCCATATAAATTTGTGTTTTCATCAATATTTAGCTAACATAGTGATATTAAGTGATGATCTACAGCTAAATGTAAAAGATGCTTTAAGCAGCTTTTTTCTAAAACTTTGAGGCTCTGTCGGCACGGGTTCCAATCAACGTAGAAAGCTTAAATTCTGTATTTGGATAAGTAGTAGGCTAATAAACACAATTAGAGGGTATGCGTTTTAAAAACTGAATAAAAAAATTTTTCGACCAAATAAGGGACACCCTAAAGTACATACTTGCGAGATCCAAAAGCAAAAGTTCATCTTAACTTTATTAACCTTCTTTTTGGGGATACAAGAAGGAACACGCCTTTTTCATTGGGGCCTCATTTGTGTTAATATCTTTTTCGCAACGTACATATCATTGTGTCTGTTTAGAGATAATAAATTTCAAGTTTTGGGATTAACTGTTACCCCGATGTGTAAAGGTGGTTTTATGACACAGAGAAGGTGACCTGCATATTCATTACATGGAACTAGTCTGCTAACCCACAGATTTAAATGTTGAAAAAAAAATACAAAATTATCTGCAAATTAGTTCATCTGATCTGTTCTTGACCAGAGATTTGTGAAAAAAATTATTTGATTTGATGATTTATTGTTTTGCAGTCTATAGTAGAAGAATTGATGAGACAGAAGAATTATGGAGGTCTTTTGGGCAATGGACAACGCAGCAGTACCATCTACAGAGGCACCTGCAAGAGGAACAGTCTCACATACCTAAGGAGGGATGGCTCTAGTCACATCATCACACCCTCTTCCTCCACTGATACTCTCAGCTCTGGGGTAACCTAAACTACCATAATATAATAATGTAGAATATCATACATCATTACTTACCTTCGTACTTATCATTTTCCCAGTTCAAGAAACCAACATCACCATATTTTCCAAAATCTGTTTTTTTTTATGTAAGATCTTAATTTTTATGTAAGGCGTTATAAGTATTTACTTGTTCCGGGCTATGAGATATTAAAAAAGCTATAAAATATTTTATTGTTAATTTTAATTAATGTGTTTCAGAATGGTGATTCCAGTGCAGTAGCAAGCCCCAAAGACACATTTTCATTCAGACGATTATCAGAAAAATTTGCGTCTGTTTCATTCAAGTCAGGCAGAGATTGTGTGGAGAATGAAGTATTTGAAGGGATAGGAGATGAAGATCTGTAGATTTGTCATCTCAATCATCTGCGCTGTACTGCTACTACCACTACCACTGCTCTCTTTATCTCTCTTTCTCATTCTATCTTGTTAAATTTTTAACAAAATTTTATACAGATCTATACTACACTATATATACATATAATTTTTTCAAAAGTTTTATATTATCTACTAATCTGTGTTATTACTTTTAATAAAATTTATTGTGAATCTGTAAAATAATTTTATATTTTGTAGGAAGTGTATACGGAACCGCTAGTGGCACATTGAAGGAGAACCGCTATACGCGGACCACTAGTATAGTGCAGAAGTCTGGGGTCTTCCATTTATCCGAAAAGTATCAGAATAGTAATGACCTCTCCGGAATTGTAATTTGAGCACATCATGTTTCTATCAAATGCTTCAATGCGCGTATTACAGTTTTGGAATGGCCAAAGTTGTCAAATGTCACTAGTGGTTCCGTATACACTTTCTATTTTGTATGAATTTTTGTAAAATTATGTGCAGTTATTCTATATGATTTTTTTCTCATTTCGTATAGTTTTACATTTTTTTATTTTATTTTACATAACGATTTATGTATTCTTGTGTTATAATATTTTAAATTATATCTGTAACAATATTTTATTTTTGACAAGATTTTACACAGATCTGCTTGACAAATTTTCACAAGATTTGATACATATATATATATACTATCATGGTATTTCCCACTAATGGTGTAGCCAGCGAACCACCTGCACCTGACAAATATGCAAGTTGTCCTGTATGTGCCAATAGAGAAGTCATAAGAGAGGTAAGTGACATACCACGTCGCTGAACCGAAAACGTTAAATGTCTAACAAGATGTTTTAATACAGATACCTACTTCCTACAGGACGCTTTAAAACTATCGAAACTAAGAACAGAGTGGGAAAACTATTCATTACTGGGTACTCCACGGGGTAATTTTGTGCAGACCTGTGTTTACTATATAAATTCAACACACGAAACTACCATATTTAGAAAAGAAAAGAAAACGTCACCTTATTTGACGGTGCGCCAGACGGGTCTGGAACACAAAACCCATCTGTGATGGTGACGGTTGTGGGTTCAAGTCCCATCCAGAGTACTACCAAATAAGGTGATGTTGACTTTTCTAAGCCTTATATAAATTAAATAGAATAAAGAATAGCATCACATTGACTGTTGCATTTTAGTGCCAAAGGAGTAGTTTTTGATGATGGATAATTTTTTTTTTATTCTATTATATAACTTTGAAATGACGAAGTCTTGGATTTAAAAGATTTCATTACGATCTGAACATTGTAATTTTTTAAATTTGACATAATTATAAAACAAATTTTGAACGAAAATAGATAAAAAAAAATTGAATGTGGGTTTACGAAGAACCCAAATATTAACAAATAGCTTCTGTAGAGTAACTCTACAGCAGGATTTGAACTCAGAACCTTCTGAGGAATAAATATAGCATGGAAGTTCATTTTTTCTTTAATCTCCAGTTATACAAAATTTGGTTTTATGTATAAATTGAAAGTTTTTTTTTCAAAATCTTATATTTCAATAAACATTTTGTATGCAATATTACGAATCTGATATTTTCTCTGCAAATTGGTTGAAATAGATTTCCGAACTGGCAACCTTTTGCTCAATAATTTTTGTCCAAAATAGTTTTTTTTTTTATCTAAAAACTAATATAATTTCTACATTCCTCGATGTTCACTTTTTTGTTTTTTTTTTACATTCCTCCCTCATTTGATGCCGAAACTATTCTTTTTTATTTATTTAATTCATTACATTTATTTTTATCATATATTTTATTGTATATCAAATGATGTATTAATTATTTTTAAACTTATCTTGTATCAGTAGAAAGGTGAATGTTTGAATATACTGTACTATGTATCAATCTCACAGTTCCATAAACCATCAACTCGAAATTCTAATATTTCAAGATATGTCACGTTACTTTACTTACTTACTTATGGAGCCCTTGCTGCATAAGGTCGTTCACGTGGACGGAGCCTATATGCGGCAGTGGGTGCCCCCCGTGGGTCTTGAACCAGTTCTGACCAGCTCTTCCTGTCACGTTAAAGTTTTGTAGCAATATAGAGGCATACCGAAAACTCAAAACAAATGTGTTCTTAATAGAAATTATTCATATGTTGGAAATTATTGTTTATGGAATTGATAGAATATCATTTTCTATGTGTACTATCTTCTACTACTATACCGTAACGGCATATCCCACAATTGGAATAGCCAGCAGACCAGCTGCATGTGATAACAAGATAAGCTGTCCTCCCCGTGCCAAAAAAATAAGACTTAGGATGAGTGGCAAACCTCATCGCTGAATTTATAATGTAAAATGTCTTTATTTCTTCGAACACTTGTCTTTTACAGGACACTCGAAAACTTACAGAAAAAAATGGAAGCCCAATTCTTTATGGAAAAAAAATCTACATAAACATGTATTAACAAATATTTTTTTGTTTTATTTCTTTTTCAATCTATTATTTCATCAAGTATTCAGTCAGATTACTTGAGTTTGTTTTCATAAGCAGTGCTTTTGTTAAAATTCATTTATATATTTATTGTAATTAGTAATTAACGAACAATTTAGTTTTAGCGAAAAAATGTGATCCCAAATTCGCATCAATTTCAGATTTATCAAACCTTTTGTTTGTATGAAGTTTTTTTTATAAGCTCTGTCATGTATGTTGTAGCCTTTATCAAATTCAAAATATTTTATTGAGATCATAATAAACACATACAAATATACAATAAGCACAATTATACAAATCTTTATATTATCTGTTTTTTTTTTTTTTTTACCCTCAAAATTGAGCAGAGCTCGTGCTTTGAGGGGTGATCAATCTTGAAATATTTGTCATTGTCAAAAAATATATTATTAATATGTACTTGTGTGTGATATTGAAATCTCATGTTGTCCAAAAATGAAATTTTAATTGTATTGTAAATTTAAAATTATTATATTATAAATTATAATAAATATTTTAAGGATGCACCAGATCTAGTGAACACTATTTAAATTTTATGATAATTATCTGGCACTTTTATAAATAGAACAGAAATAATATTCCGCAGAACAAATTTTCATATTTTAATATTTTTGAGTTATTTTATTTCATTCAATGGGGAATATTATGCACTGGGATCTATAAGATCTATTGTACTCCCCCTACTTAGCTTTTCTGGTGTTGCCAATTAAAACTAACCCTCTAGTCCCAGATAATCTTATGAAGTCTAGAATTATGAGGGGATCTAAGGTATGGAGAGATTCAATTTCCACCCAGTGCTTACCTAGGGTTTTAATTCTCGTGAATCCCTCGGCATTACATTCTGTCTGTCATGCAATTTCTACAATTTTATTTTATACATGTAAAAGGCTCACGCCGTATATTGTAATAATAAATAAATAAATAAAAAAGAGGTGCCAAGGAGCCTCGACATCCTTTTCACAAAAAATTGCGGGTGCCATCTTCTCAAGTCCCAGTTTGCATAATTGTTCCATATTTTTGTGTTAAAATAATACTAGAATTTTATCACCCACGGAAAAAAGTGATGTTCTTCTGCAAAACATTAAATTTTTTCCATGTGTGCACTAGAGCAACATTTGTGTTGTCTCTAATGTCCTCCATCATACACATACCTACTTTAATTCAAATTCACATGATTAATTAGGAAGAGAACAAAAATATTTTACAATATGTTATTTTAACTATGTGTGTTAGAAAAAATATTTTAAAAATATGTAGATAAAAATGTATACTTTCTTGAATGTTGTTCCTTGTTTTTGTTTGGTATATTTTAAGATATTATATTTAGCTAACTATTATTCTATGTCTTCGACCACTTAAAAGTGTATTTACAAAATTGAAAATATTGTGTCTGACAGTTTAATTGGCTGCTAGCAACAACACATTTACCTTTTTTACCAAATTACACTGTCTCTCAAGATAAAATCTATTCTTAGACAGTGGAATCAATAACTATGCAATGAAGAGATGCAGAAATTTATCAACAGCATATATCCAAGCAAAAAAAAAACAATATATAAAAAAATACACATTTTTCACAAAACAAAAATAATATTTATTTTACACTCTCCTCAAGCTAGAATTCAATTTCAAAATTGGAATACATATTAAAAATTGTCTAAAAACGAGAGCTAACACCAAATTATCTATTTCTGAACTACTAACGAAATAGAACTTAAAAATCACTTTCTCTTTTTGCGGTAAGTGAAAAAGAGATAGAAAATATGACATATGTGTACTGTTTCCACCCATTATACATATTAGGTGGTCATTTCTACATGTACGTATCTATATATAGTAAGTTTGTAGGTAACTATGTTATTAGTTAATATTAATGAACTGATTTTTGTTTTTTAAATTGATTATGTAATTGATTTTTTTATGTGCATATTTTGTTGGGTGCTAATTGATAATGCTTCACATATTACCAATCATGACATTTTGATAAGTATTCTTATTTTATTAAAACTAGTGTAATCTTTATTTGTTTTATGACAAACTCTTTTAATATTTACATTGTATATTTTTTATACAGTTTTAAAATGCTTAGAAAAATAGATTGATACAAAGGTACATAATTATGTGGAATCTCAGGCAAATGAAATTAAATGAAACAGTGTAGAGTTCTTAAATATATCTCTGTCCAAAATTGTTGGATCATCATTATTATCATTTGAACATTGTAGTCAATCAAAAAGTATATATTTTGGTTCATTATATATAAGTTTGAAATAACAATATGGTTTACGACAATATAAGCATTGTGATTTATAACAACATGAAGCATTATGGTTTAGAGTTTTCACCAGACCCAGAGCTCAGCACCAAGAATATTTTTCAATTAATCGCTTATCTGTTCATGAAAAAGTTATCTTTGTTACTTGTTGATTATTTTTTTGAATGTAGCGCAAGTTACAGTCAATCACTGCAGTTGACTCCAAGAGTTGAAAAATATAAAACACCCATCGGCGGTCTTTTCCAAAAACAATAACTATCACACGTCTAACTGTTTCAAAAATTCGTGGGGCCAGTGATGGACCTAATTTAACGGAAGCATATGAATTTGATAGGTAGTTTGTTAAAAAATAAATAAGAGTAACTCAATTGTTGATTACAGTTTTAACAGAAGGTGATGAACTCTATAATTGTTAATCCGGCTCTACTTGTACCCTTATATTTCTGTTATTAATATTCAGTAAAATTTTAAATAAGCTGTAAGAATCAAAATACAATTTTAATTTTTCTTTACTTATGTTCTTGTTATAATATAGTACTTCAACTGAGAAATGATACCTCATCTCAATTTTGTCCATTTCACAAAAACTAAATTAATTATTTACATTTTTCGTTCACAATGCCGTAGCATAAAATAATGTCAGACTTAACCTAAAGTAGCATTCACATTGCTTCACTTTGGATGATCATCCAGAGTGTCAGGGTCAAACCTGTTCATCGAAAGTGAACACGTCTGTTCACATTTGTTCATCCTATGCTTTCACTGCCATGTCAACACTCTCACTCATGTCATATGTAGTTTGACGTATTTTCGTATAAAAATAATTAAACAAAATTAAAAATAACACTTAAAATAAATTAATATAGCTCTGGACTGCATAATAATTCTGTACATGATTCTGGCATTCAATACAAATTCATAGAGAATTAAACAAATAAGATAAAACTTGTTTATGGTCGTTTCAGTGAAAGGACCTTTCATCAAAATTATGACGAGTGGTAATCTCTTTCCTCTTCACGCCTGTTCATCTTGGAGGATCATCCGGAGTGATCACTGAAAGTGAACAAATGTGAACGCCCCGTAACCTATAATGTGCTATAACCTAAAATAACACAAGACCTAATTTACAATCAGTTAAAAGTAATAATTTGATGTGCTGAAATTGTATGAAAAAAGAAAATAATTCATGTTGTGCTTAAAAAGGCAACAAAACACTACCAGATTCTAATCCTCCAGATAAAATAACTACATATCCTCGTAAAAATACCCCAAAACAATCTATGTTAGGCATGTCCAGGAGATCTGGAAAAGTTCTCAATATCCACAATGTATCTGATTGTTGCTTTGATAAATGAGAATAAATATTTTGTATGTTTTATGTATATTGAATTATTTTATTATTTCAAGTCCAAGTTTTGTATATAATGAAAGAATTTCATCAAATATTTAATTTTTTATAAACTGATGTTGTAAATTTTTTACATTTATTTTAGTTTACATATTTGTAAATATTATTTTGTTTAAGTTTCCTATTAGTTGAATATTATTTTTAAAATATATTATATAAATATAAAGCATATTATGTTAGGTAAATATTTACTTGTCCCTGTCCTGAGCTGTTCCGAGCAGCGCAGGACAGGGACAAGTTCGCCGAGGTGATCGCCAACGTTGGGGGGACCCGACAGGGCACTTAAAGAAGAAGAAGAAATATTTACCTACTACATTATTGTATATTTTTGATTATCACCAAATTTTATCGCTTTTTCTTTGTATACTTGTTTTATGTACCTAATTAATTTTTTGCGTTGTATACTTGTCAAATTTTATATTTTGAATATTATATTATAATAAAATAGAGCATTAGTAAGCGAACTTGATGTTATAACAAATTAAATGTTTTGTAATTGATTTAAATTAAAGCTTTTTTGTAAATACAAAATCCCAATCTTGCCACATTCAATTGCAACAAAATGTGACTTCATGTGCAGTTGACAAATATATTATATTTGTTGTACATATTTCCAAAAAAATAATTATTTCTTACCAGTGTGGTAGCCACAATTAAACATAAATTTTGTAAATTTTAATTGTGCCAAATTTTTCATCTACTTTTTATAAATCGATGGCTATATGTTATCATTTTGCATTTTCCGTAAGGCCATCGATTCAACAAATTATATCATAAATGTTTAGCTCTAACAAATTGTTGTTGTATTTAACTGTATTAATTGATACATTCATTCGGATTTAGTAACCACAAGAATATTTATAATATATTTGGTAGTCTAACTTTCCCTTCAAATAACAAAACTATGTAGAGAAGAAGACACATATACCAATTTTTTTTAAATTCATTATATCAAGAATGCTGTCTCAAGACGTAGCATAGAGTATACGCTGAACTGGCTCACGATCAATGAAGTCGTCTCGTAGAAGTACTAAACTAAAGTGTTAAATTTTAACTATGTAGTTTGACATAAATTTCCAACAACTTCCACCATCTGTCGACAATACTGACTATGTGCAATAATATTTTGATTCTTGTTATTTTTATGTTGATGATTGTTGATTGAATTTTCTCACCAAATTAAATATCAATAAACATTAATTGGTTGACAATAAATTCTGTACAGAAGATACATATTCTCAATATGTGGGCACCGATATGTAAAACTCGATAATCTCAGATGTTTTGTGGCCAGATTTGTGAACCTTTTTCCTGGCCGAAATCTCCAATCACTCATTCTATTTATGTCATTTTTGTCCTCTTTTTGAAAACACACTCTCGTGCCAAATTTTTCATTGCTCAAACCAAATTTAAAAAATATAAAATGATGAATGATACTTTATTCTCATTAAAGATATTGTATACTTTAAATTGGTGTTTATATTATTAATTTTTATATTATATAGATAGTTTATACATATAGATAAAGTAATATTTTTTATGTTATCAAACAGAGATATTGCAGCAATATTGTTTTTGTATTGAATCCAATTTGAAAAAAAAAAATTTTTTAGTATGACTATTGTTTTATTTGCTAACAAACTAAACAGTTAATGTGAACAATAAAAAAAATCTGGCCACACTTTATATAATTACTTTCAAATCTACAATTATAATTGGGTACATTAACTAAATGGACCAAAGTAATTGTAATGTGTAAGATTTAAAAAATCTTGATTTTTACAAATAGCATCTTATTTGATAATATTAACTGCAAAATTGTACTATGTGTGATCAATCTGCACATTTGGTGTGTTAAGAGTTAATATAAAAACTCTCTCATCCGGTCAGTTATTCTTGCTTTCAGTTGTGGGCAGATTTTTTTTATTCTGTTGCTCTTACGCATCTGTTATTTTAATGTTTCAACTTTTGTTCACTTGTAATTTCACTGATATAAAACTATAATACTCTTGTTTATTGTCTTATTGTATTATTTAACTTCATTTCCATTACAGGCTTTATTTCCATAGATAATTGTATATTTTTTTATTAATAAGACTAATATCCTTGTTTATTACATTTTATTTAGTGTTTGTATTTATCTATGATTTTGTATCAATGGACCATGTTCTATAATAAAGTATTTCAGTTATGATTTATGTATTTTTTTATTCATTTATGAACGGACTCAAATATTTGTAACAATTCTTTACTGTACATTGATGACAAGCAAATTTACACAAAAATATGTGACAATATCAAATACAATCAATATACAAAAGCCGAGTCTATAACAGAGGTGCCATTTCTTCCAACTTACCCAATTTCCTGCAAATTTCAAAAATAAAAAGGTAGGAAAAGGGACTTTTAACACATTCTTTTACATGCATAGTTATGAGTGAATTAGCAAAAAACAAAAACACAACGAGGGTAGATGATATAGTAACTTCCATTCCTATATCCTTAACTCGCAAAAAACCTAGAACTTTTAGTGGCCATTTCTAAGTCTCAGAAAATTATCAAGACTATTTTAAGAGTTAGAACTGTTGCAAAAAAATACATTCTTATCATATCTAATGGAGTAGTACAGTGTCACATCTGCAATATTTTTTGCTACACATACAAACAGTCATTTATCTTAACGGAGACACAATAAAGTAAAACTTCAGCTCTAAGTAAAAAAAAGAATCTCCCCAATTCTCAAAATATCCAATTTACGCCCCATTGTTATGTTACACCATTATCTGTAACAGTTTTAACATGACCTGTATCATCAGATGTAAAATCATTGTAGATTTACTAATAAATTAAACTAAATATATTTCATAACATAATTTATTTATTAAGAACTATTTATACAATAACGTAACATCAGAGTGCAGCACATTGCAGGAATACCATTAAATCAGTTGATGATTTTGAAAGTTTTATACTGAAGTAACTAACTGAAAGATATTATAACACTACAAAAGAAAACTAAATTGTTACAATATGAACAACATAACAAATACAATGTTTTGATATCAACTGTCATAATATTTATGTTAGTGTTAATTGTGAAAATGATGTCAATATTGAAAAAAACTTTACCCACTTGTGGGAAAGAACGGATTACGATTTTGTTTGGTTTAATTAATGTTGTTACTGATGCATTTTAACTTGAAATTGAAATTTATTTAATGATTGGCGTCCCATTCTTCTCTTTCTTCCCTCTCTTTTTTTACTTCTTCTACAATAGGACTAAGGTAACGGTTTTTAATGTCATCTTCCCATGTGGTCCACTGTTCCTTGGGTAAGTAAATTTTCTGGATGGAACATTGTGCGGCTCTCACTTGTCTAAAGTTACGTTCATCAATGATTTTACGAGGAAGACGCTTCAAGGCTTCCAAAACATCATCTGATTCATACAGCACGTCATCCAGATATAAGCCTAAAACATTACATCTCATCAATTATTTATTCTATGAGTAGTAGAATTCATATTGAATGAATACAATATTATCATATTCTTTATAATCAAAGAAAAGTCTTTAATCGTTATAAGACATTGTCAATCTAGTTATTTAGTATTTTGTAGAATTATAAGTCAGAAAAATATAATAAAAATAGGTATTTTGATCTGACATTGAAAATATTGATCATGTAGGCTTGGTGAAAATTAATAAAATAAAAAACAAAGTATTTTTTTAAGACCACGCACAGCAAATAGTTTGACAGCATTTTATTCCTAAAATGGTGTCAGTATTGAGGCTCAAAATTCGACAGAAAGAAGACATAATACGAAGCCACAAAAACTCTAGTTAATATACTCGATGCAAATAAACGCAAGTTTACACAAACAAAAAAACTTAATGTGTTAGGAATTTTCAGCAGAAGATTTCTAGCAGTTATATTTCAACTAAACAAATATTCAAAAATATCAGCTATTGAGCTGGGACCACTTGAAACCTTGTCTTCTTCTTTAAGAAATTGCGTATTAAAAAATGGTTGACGCACATTGATTGTGAAAGATCAGGATTTGCACAATAGCCAATAAAGTAAGACGATTAACTGATTAAATAAGATATCTGAATATCTGGTAAGATAAACTGTGGAAGCTTGCATCTGTCAATTTAACTTTGTGACAGAACATAACTCACCATATTTGTTATATCCGGACATAGTGAAGGCCCACCTGCCAAGCATACCTGTAAAAGAGACCAAAAATCATCAAAGATTGTAAGGATAGTGACAAAAATAGTTATGTAGTCTAGGAAGCATTCACTTGACAATGAATATTCTGGAATTATTGTACAATACACAACACCTTCAAATGTTTGATTCGATACAATATAATTTACTTTGTATGATATTCTTATGCATCTTTAAGTACACATAAACTAATTCAAACTTTCTAAACATACATTTATAGTTATTCAATTGCTTCCTAGGGCCTGATGAATGATAAACAAGGGTTATGTTATTATGTAATACAGGTTTATCAAAAAGGTTTACATGGGACATAAATCTTTGTCCAAAATATACTCACCCATTGTGCTTAGTGTTTTAGTTGCTACGGCCATTATTATTGATTTCACTACTCAATAAATGAGAAAAACCAACCCCGACGGCAGCCAAAATCAATTGCTGACAAATGACAGTTCCGAAAAACTCCAATATGGCGAAAATATGTCCAGATTTTTGAAGTTGCCAGAAACAAAATTGCTCACAAAAATAAATAAAACAAACCGAGGCACTCAACAAAGCAAATAATTATGTATTCAAAATACATATTTGCTTTGTTCAAAATACATAATATTTTGTTACTAGATTTTTTAAGTAGATTTGTTCTATTTACTTAGTTACTTAAAAATGATTCATATCGGTCATTTTATCATATCAAGAATAATGAAGATTACTTTTAAGTAAAATAGTACGAGGATCTTTTAAGTTGAATAATTTATTTTTATTCATCAAGGCGATGTAATATTATAAATTAATATCATCAAAATAATAGTAACATAATGAGTTCGTCGGTAGCCTGGAGCTAGAGTCTCGGCCTCCGGAACAAGGGATCCGTGGTTCGATCCCAGGTGCCGGCAAACCGCCCTTTCACGGCACAAGCTTTTAGCTTAGTGTGAAAGGTGTATAAGGTTGTATATGGGTTTATTACAAAACCTAGATATATCTTTTATAAAAAATAAAAAAAATTAATGGTGTGTTTTGACGCTTCAATACTTTTGGTATCGCTTAGGGTTCTCTTTTTTATGACATAAACTCATAAATCATTTTCTACATGGATTATATTATGTACCTATCTATAATATCGGTACATTAATTTAGTCTTACAATTCCTGCAAAGTTTGTCTGTATTGTCAATTGTGACCGTACAATGAATTAAATAAATAAATAAACCAATGAAATGTTGACTCAATAAATAGTAGATATACATAAAGGACCTTTATTTTGACCAAAATTAAATAAAAATAATAAAATAATGTCTTTTATTTTCCAAAAATATAATATTATGGGTACAAATGTTGTATTTATTTTATCAATTATTCAAATGAAAGACATCAAAAATGTGACACCTCCGTATATATATATTTACGTCAATATATATACTTCCACAGTCAATAATATATAAATATACGTATAAACCTATATTTGAATATTATTATTCCTACCCACTAAATCTACGCCACTGGATTTGCACAAAAACAAAAAAATTAACAATCATATTGTCTATTGTCAAAACTCCTCAACAAATATGGCGGAGACAGTCATCGCGATGATGGCGATAGTTCGGTAGAAATGTCAATAAAGGAAGAATACTAGATTATTATATTGTGTTCTTTAGTGTTTATATTTATAGTGAATGTATTCTAGTGTCAAGTGTTAGAATATCTTTAAGTATAATAGTTCAAGTACACATCCATCATGAATAATTTAAGTCTGAGTGAACTGTGTTGTCTGTTTTGTTGTCCGCCATTCCCAGGCAGAATAGCGGCCAAGTTGGCCTTTCTTCCTCCAGAACCGACGTATGCCTTCACAGCCAATGAGTCGGGGTCCAAGTTCACCCTCAACCTTACGGAGAGGGCCGAGTGGCAATACTCCGACAGGGAGAAGGACAATGTGGAAGGGTTCTTTTCTAGGACCTCACGAGGGAACAGGATAGCGTGTCTGTTTGTACGCTGCAGCACTAATGCCAGATTCACCATCCTCTTCTCTCACGGAAATGCAGTTGATTTGGGTCAGATGAGTAGTTTCTATCTAGGTTTGGGGACCAGATTGAACTGTAATATATTTAGTTACGATTACTCAGGTTATGGAATGAGTGGTGGAAAACCTTCAGAGAAGAATCTCTACGCAGACATTGATGCTGCGTGGCATTCTCTAAGGACTAGATATGGCATTAGCCCTGAAAACATTATCCTCTATGGACAGAGTATAGGCACAGTGCCCACAGTGGACCTGGCTGCACGCTATGAAGTAGGAGCTGTCATTCTTCACTCGCCTCTCATGTCGGGAATGAGAGTAGCCTTCCCAAACACTAAGAGAACATGGTTCTTCGATGCATTCCCCAGGTAAATAATTATATCTCTGATCATATATTTACACCCTTTGTCCACACGTAAGTACATCAAATCTACATAATACTGACATTGTATTCATAATTTATTTGTTTGATCTTTATTATACCTGTAATAAAATAAATAGATGATTCAGAAGTACTTAAATATTAGATATGATTATTCAGATATATAAAGCTTCACATTATGTCTATGTAGCATTTGTCAGATCTAATCAATATGCACATCGTCATATTTAATTGCAACACAATCATCTTGTTATAATTATTATTACTTATTGTACTACAGTTCCTAGAGCTGAAAATTATTTGTATTATTATTGCAAAATCAAATTGAATTTAGTGATGATTCTATAAAGTTTAGGTTAGGTGGACTAGTGGTGATATCACTCGCGTATCTCAATATTATTTTTATTGTTATTATTTATGTTGATAACATACAAATATATAGATAAACAACATATCAGCTGTTCTCTTAATCATATTGCAGTATGTTCATATACAAGAATAGATAAATACATGCCCACTCAGTCGGTTATCTATATTTTTTATTCAATAAAATGCAGTGTGGGTAATTTATTATTTTTAAATACTTAACAATACTGTTCAACGAGCTTTGAACCGAAATACATTTTATTTTATAAAAAGTTATATATTTTGTTTGTTATATTGTTGTATATGAATACACTATCCATTGTATTTCGCTTACATCTTTTTCTTCATCTTTTGAAAACCCTACCCACACGGAATTCTTTGTGTGTAGTTCATAATAAGACTCAGTTCTTTAATATCTTTCTGCAGACAATACTATGAAAATAAATGCAATATTCTCTGTGAATTTCTCCTACCAATGTGTTATTGATTAAAAATGTGTGAATCCAATATCTTATAGTTCACATTTATAGAATAAGTGCAATGTAGTTTCATATACATAGGTTTATTATTATATTCATCCTTCAAAATTCATATCAAAGACCATCCATCCCATCATAGCATCTTCCACAAGTGGCGTAACCAGTGTATGAACTGCTTGTAATAAACATGCAAATCATCCTCTCCGTGCAATAAAACATGAGACATCCAGGATGGATGGTATATCTCATCGCTAAACTGAAAATGTTAAATTTCTTGAATAGGGATTTTTAACCAGAATGTATCAAAGGCCGGTTTCTATAATCTATTAAAAAAAACTATTGTATAAGTACTATGTTTTATATGATAAATTTCTATCGATTGTTACAGATAGATAGATTATTGAAACCAGCCATTGGTGTAGAAAAAACTTATCCACTCAAGGCAATTATATGTCAATTTAATTGCTTTTCCCCGTGACATTTCTTTCATTCTGGTATTGTTGTGACATGTGAATTTAACGCACGAAATGCATGTATTAGGCTTAGAAAAGACAACATCATTATATTTGATAGTGCCCCCGACAGGATTTGAACCTGAACTCATCCAATTAAGCTACCGGGCGACATGCTGAAGTAACGAATCAGACACATAGGAAATGTCATTCAACAGTATTTTTTGATCTGTAAAATCTTGATGAATGCACATAGGAGTTTTCATGAATCCACCTATGATATACAATGCACCATATGTTCTAGTAACACCCAGACTCAGGACGATTTGTAAAAAGCAATTTTTCATTTTCCCTGGCCTGTCTGTGCTTTAATATATATGGTAAGTATGTTATATGGTAGGGATAAGTAATATAGGGAATAACAAACAGCTCTACAACAGAATTGTAAAGTATTTCAACAGGTGCACTGAACATTCTCATTTATTGTTTTTATTAAATGTCTTTGAAGTTTTAAGAGCTTACATGTTTTGCACATCGTTTGTTTATTTATTTATACTTTTAGTACACAATAAATACAGAATTATTCTAGTAAATATTTATAATGAAGATGACTATATTGCAGAGCTGCAATTTATTCCAAATTGTGTTTTATGAAAACTTACAACAGTCCTAAATTTATTACAGTGCAAGTTATAAGTTGGGGTAGAAGTTTATAAAAAGAAAAAAAACATAAAGACCTAGTCATTCTTATAAAAAAAAACATTTCCTTCAATTCTGATCTCTCCAATGCACCTCTCTTCAGCTTCTAGTACGGCAACTTCCACGAGTGGATTATCTATTATAATAATTGCATGTAAACACACAGGTCGTCTTATCTGTGATAACATAAAATATTCCTGTTTTTTTTTTAATTTTTTATCTATTTTTTCTGTGACAATATTTTGTTCAAGAAAATAGCCATCAAATATACAATCATTTTATTTAAGAATATGCCAAAATCCTCTGTATTGTATTTTATGTAATAAAGATTCAGAATGTTTTAAATGTCTTAACCGACCTCTTCTCCAGCCCTCTACTGGATATTTTTTTTTCTTGTGTGGAAAAAATCTATGCATTTATACTATCACAGCGACTCCCACACGTATAATAGATAGTAAATTAACTGCACGCAAAATAATTGCAAGTGTCATGAAAAAAATAATGCAATTCTTATTTATAATACTTTTAATTATTTATCGTTCTTCCAAGCACAATTCTGAGACAGTTATTGTCATATATAATTATAAAAGATATTCCTGTGGCCGGTTTTCCTCTTGGATGTTTGCCATGATTATTACTCCAGATAGAATTGGAAACATTTTGAACATTTAATCTATATAGAAATAATTATATTTTTGTTTAAAATTGATAAAATTGAAAAGTAACTCTTGTCTGAGCTAGATATCTGTTCAATACTAAACCAATTGTACAACAACTGGAGAATCATCAAAATATCTCCCACTGTGCACATTGTGACATTTTGAGCATTTAATCTATATAGAAATAATTATATTTTTGTTTAAAATTGATCAAATTGATATCTTTACTCTTGTCTGAGCTAGATATCTGTTCAATACTAAACCAATTGTACAACAACTGGAGAATCATCAAAATATCTCCCACTGTGCACATTGTGACCGAAGGCTGGGAACACTCCTGTAAATGTGATATGCATTGATCAGTGTCACAGTTACATACTATGGGGAACACTCCTGTAAATGTGATATGCATTGATCAGTGTCACAGTTACATACTATGGGGAACACTCCTGTAAATGTGATATGCATTGATCAGTGTCACAGTTACATACTATGGGGAACACTCCTGTAAATGTGATATGCATTGATCAGTGTCACAGTTACATACTATGGATTCGTTCTGCAGGAAACCATGTCTCATCTTGTTCTCTTTACAATTCCACTTGTGAGGCACTTAATATCTTCCGTGTCTTATAATTGAGAACATTATCCACATAAATTTGATGTAGGTAAAGATGTAATGTTGCATGATCTGTACTGGCAAGTACATTTATGATTTAGATTGTGTTATGCAACAATGTCTATAATCACACCAACCTAAGACTGAGAAAATCAATATTTTGTATGGAGTATACACTAACAGTAGAACAACCTGGGAAGAAAGGGTGCAGAAACTAAACTGTATAGACCAGAATCATTTTGTTGTCTGGGATATGCATTCTTTCAAGAAAAGGTGAAAAAGAAAGGGAGATGGGAAAGAAACAAACTTAAGAAAAATCTGCCTAGGCTTAGGCAGGCCAAAGAACTACCTGAAGGTTATATCTTGAGATGGTCACGGACCATTAAACAGCTCCAAATACAAATCATCTTTTTATTATTATTATTATGGATGCAGAAGAACTAATGCATGGACTAAACTGAGTAAAACAAGTCTCAAATCATTGATGGGCTTCCTAACAGATCACTGTAAACTCAAGAAGCACTCACCCGGATTTGAAGAAGATGACACCTGCAGATTTTGTGAGGGGGAAGCTGAGACTCTGTGGTATCTCTTGGCAGATTGTAATGCCGTGGATTCACAAGAATCAGGATTCTAGGCAGACATTGGGTAGAAGTGGAAAATCTCCAAACCTAAGGTCCCCTGATGATTCTAGACTTCATAAGATGTATAGGGACTAGAAGGCTCGCTTTAACTGACAATGCAAGATTGGCTAAGTAGAGGGAGTACTATAGATCTCATCACCCCATTCAATAAATTATATAAATACACTTTACAAATGAAAGATTACAGCTGAGAATTAGTTGGTTTATTTGTTCATTTTTTTAATGAAGAAAGAATATAAATTTTTATTAGAATCATGACAATATCACAATTTTTTCCATCTTGCAGTTTGATACATTGTTGTGGATATATAGCGCTTGTTTAATCTTGTATTTATCATCTTACTGTTGCTAAATTTCAGATGTAATCTTATACCAGCAAATTGGATGTAATTTACTAAAATGTAAAGTGATGTAACAATATTTATGATTAGTAAACAGTACATATAGCTAATATCTTGTTGATGATGTTTTTCTGACGCTAATGATGAAGCTGCTATTAAACTCAATGTAAAATGTATTAAATATTATCAATGTAGATGTGTGCGTGAATCTATTAGTGTAATTACCAGAGTTAAGTTGCAGGATTTTGTTGATTGTATGGGCATTTACTTTGTCACACTTCATTTGAAATTATTTTATAAAATGAATAGTGATTTATTGTGTAGTATTACTAATGATAATTATACTAATATAAACCAACACCTGACGATAATGCCAACTCTGAGTCTGCGAAACCGATCACGCTTTATTATATAATCATTAGTAGAACTACACAATAATTTTTATTCATTTTATTTAATAAAACACAGGGGGTCCAATACCCATTATGAAAACTTGCATACTGCTGATGTTTTCTTAGTTTTTGAGCATCCTGTAAAAGCCAGGTATTCATGAAACTGGAATGAGACATTCAACAACTTCAATTCAGTTTTGATGAGGTAACTCACCCATCCTGAACTACTACTACTACTATACTCACACATGGCACATCTCACACATGGGGTAGCCAGAAGACTATTTTATTTTATTGATGGGGTATAATATGAATCGCGACCTATAGAATCTATTGTACTCCCCCTACTTAGCTTTTCTGATGTTGCCAGTTAAAGTGAACCCTCAAGTCCCTCCCAGACATATTTTGAAGTCTAGGATCTTGAGGGGGTCCAAGGTGTGGAGAGATTCCACTTCTACCCAGTGTCTGCCTAGGGCTTTGATTGTTGCGAACCCCACGGCATCGCAGTCCGCCAAGAGAAGCCGAGGAGTCTCAGCTTCTTCTTCATGAAATCTACTAATACCATCTTTTTCAAGTGCCAGTTTGTTCCTTAAGTCTGCCAGAAGACTAACTCCATGTAGTAAAAAATCAAATTGCCTTCAATGCGAAAATAAAAAATAAAGCATTCAGAATGGGTGGCATGCCTCAACACTGCACTGTAGATGTTAATTGTAGTATACGTAATGTTTTACGAACACCTGCCTTTTACAGGACACAAGAAATCTTACAGAAAATAGTGGGAATTGAATGTCCTTATTCTTATTGAAGTCCTTGAAAAAACATTTGGCAACATACTTCATTTTTATGGATTCATAATTAATATTTGTAATCCTTTTATATAAATGCCTCATTACCCTTGTAGAGAGATTAGTTTTTATGTAACTCATTAATTAAACATGAGTATTCATGTATATACGCGTGCCTTTATATGAAACCATGAAAGTATTTTGGCTAAGTTGAGCTTACTGAAGATTTTGTTTCGTGGGTGGAATATGTAATTAGGAAAACTTAATGTATGGTCAGTAACTGTCAGTGTCTGCTTCAAAAGTTTATTGAAATTTAATTTTTAATTACATATCTCTGTTGCATGCAAAATTCGACTCATGTGCACTGTACCAAGTTTTGAGGAAATGGCAAAAAATTATTAAGTTTTGAAATAATTAATCAAAAATTGTTTAGAAATATTAAATATAAGTATCAAACTAATTTTGAATGCTATTTTATACGGTAATGCAAGATTTTCTCATGTTTTGTTTAATTTTTTATTGCGCGTTGTAATTGCATGCAAAGTTGCACGTAAGTCGAATTTTGAACATTGTTGTCAAAATAGTCACGTACATTATTTTCTGTTAAACATATTTTTGCTGCACTCACACCCAATAAAATGCAGCAGTCATCAAAAATTTATTTCTTTTCTAATAAAATATTCACCATCCTAAATTGTGTTGAAAGTATTACTCAATTCTTCAATGGTTTCATCCGCTCAATCACTGAGTGGATAGCATGAATACGAAGACAAAACTCTTAACTATTGATTTTTGTCACATAAATCATCACGAAATACATTGATTGGTATAGTAAACTCAATTTCGATAAAAATCACATAGGCTGAATTTTGTGTCCCACAAGATATACTATCAAATCTTCTGATTTACGATCTGTTCCAATAATCTGTCTATCCATTACTGTCAGTTAAAATTTAATGTGTTATGTATCGAATTTTTACTGTCAGTTAAAATTTAATGTGTTATGTATCGAATTTTTACTGTCAGTTAAAATTTAATGTGTTATGTATCGAATTTTTACTGACAGTTATAGATAGACAGATTATTGGCACCGACCATTAGAGAATAGTAATTTTGCTGAATATCGGATATCCAACAACATCATAAACTTTGTACCTAGGTAACGAAATGAAATCCTGCCTCCATCCTTGAGTAAATTAATTTAAAAAACTGATTTAGTATCGAAAACACTTACGTAGAAATAGAAACATGCTGTTTTTCTTCTTCTGTTCTTCTCAGTTTCATTTGCATGTGAACCCCTCATATAATCCAATATGTAATTATAATAAACTCTTTGTGTCTTTCATGTTGGGGTGATTGCTGTTAGGCAACCTAAATGTACACATATATACATATTATAGATTGATATCATTGTTGCTGTGATATGATTGATTGTGTATTGATTGTATATTATTATGGCGTATGTCATTGTCTATTCTTAACAATATTGAATAATGGATCACTTGAATTATATATATTATTATTATTTATAATTGTCCCTACATACACCACATTGCGCCATTTCTGCATCCAGTTTGATTGTCTCGCTGCCCACCGCGAGGCATACAGAAGTACATATAAATTATCGCCTCTTTCTTTCGGTGATATTGACTTAATTTAAATAAAATTCATATTATTAGCTCCATTGAGTACAGTACAGTTGATTGTATGTTTATTTATTTACTTTTTTACTTAATACTTCCATAATAACTTTATCAGTAACGAGTCGGCTTTTAGGAGCTTCCACTTTCATCATCAGGCTAGCGATAAAAATCTTACAGAGTCACTTTGCGTTAGCCTGACGATGAGATCAAAAGTTTCTGAAAGCCGGCTCGTGATCAATAAAGTCATCGTGGAAGTATCAAATGTAAGTGTTTAATATTTAATGATAAAAAAATATATTCAATATTCATTGCGTTGTTGTTTTCATCCAAACAGTTTTGTCGCATTGAGTTTCGCTTTCATGTAAAATGTTTGTTTTATATTTAGAGTAAATTGGAGTAGGTACATACATTGTTGTATATTATATTATATATTTGTCCATATGTGTATGTGTATGTTGACCTCATGGCATTCCACATGATGAATGCTAAGTGTTTGGTAAACAGTGTCATGCGAATATATTGCTTCTGCTCTACACGCATACACACGCTGTGTGTACACACGACATAATCATTACTACTTACACTTAGTGTTTCACTTCTGTATAACCTATATTAGTCTAATCATACAATATCATTAGCTCTGGTTACCACTTAAATGGACATTATTAAATACTGTCATTCAGTTGAACGCCTAGTCATTTGTTTAAATCACCACGTGACACGCTAAACATCAAAAATTTAGCCAGACCAAAAACCAGCACATTTTAAACAGCTAGGTTATCAGTCCCGGGATCATTTAAAATCAGTTTGTTTCTTTTTTGCCATTATTTTATTTTACAGGACACAGACGGTTATAGCAACACATATGAAAGACCATTAATATAAATCAACTGATAAACCAGTAAGGGTTCCATATATTACCAATGCATTTATTCTGTCACCAATGGTATAAAAAACAAACGATAATACATAGAACTTAACAGTAAGATAATTAACCAAGTAGCTGAACATTGTTTAGCCGCATCTCTAAAATTTATGTTAAACGATTCGGGTGATTTGATGGCCTTTAATTAATTGGCTAACCGTTTATTCATATATATGTGTTTGCTCTCGATCAGTGGTCAGCAGACTCATTAGCCAAGAGTCAAATATCAAGAGTACAAATGTTAATATTAAATTTGAGAGTTTAATTTTTTAGACTCACTATATAAACAAAGTATTAGCAATGCTGTGAATATTTAATTATTACATCATGTTTGAAATCACTTTATGTTAATGATTTGTTTCTTTGGTGCTGTTTTACGGTCTTTCGTCCATCTCTATGTTGTTTCTCACAATCGCGTTTCTGAAGAACAGTCCTCGACTGTTGATATTATAATATTTCTTCTACTGCCACTTTGGCTCTATTGTCATATGCAAGCCTCTTCTCTGGCTTTCTACCCATTTTCATTCTGTTTTTTCCTGCAATTTTCCTTCATCAGATCTAATGTTTCTTGCAAAGTATAATAATAGTAGCTTTTCCAATATTCTAAACGTACGATAATAACCCTGCGTGTGAAGTCTACTTTCATATTTGGTTTATATTGAGAATGTATCGTGAACAGTATTTGATATGCAATTATTATAGCTGGATAGAACATCCTTGATATGTGACTTACATAACATGCAGGCGTACTGTATTATATAGTATATATAGATAGATAGGTACACACTCTAGTACATTTAATGTATTATTGCCATTTTATTATTCACTTTTTGTTTCCAATAGCCAAGCAAATCTATTTGGTAAACAATTAGGTTTTTTATAGCATATACCACTGATAATTTGTTTGCTTTTGACTATTTTATCATAAAACACTCAAATTATTTACAATCTCTGTGTTGTGGAAGAAAATTTAGTGTATAAAGATGGAAGAGATGTTTGACATTCAGTCAGTGTATAAAGAAGGAAGAAATATTTGACATTCAGTCAGTGTATAAAGATGAACGAAATGTTTGACATTCAGTCAGTGTATAAAGAAGGAAGAAATATTTGACATTCAGTCAGTGTATAAAGATGGAAGAGATGTTTGACATTCAGTCAGTGTATAAAGATGGAAGAGATGTTTGACATTCGGTCAATGTATAAAGATGAAAGAAATGTTTGACATTCAGTCAGTGTATAAAGATGAAAGAAATGTTTGACATTCTGTTAATGTATAAAGAAGGAAGAAATGTTTGACATTCACTCAGTGTGTAAAGATAAAAGAAATATTTGGCATTCAGTCAGTGTATAAAGATTAAAGAAATATTTGACATTCAGTCAGTGTATACAGATGGAAGAGATGCTTGTCGTTATTTTTTTTTTCTATGCAGCCTACAATGGATGGAAACTTAAATCTTCACAATTGATTTTGTTCAACTATATAATTTCATAATATAGCTTATTGTTAAACATCATAACTAACTCTGGAGATGAAAGCAATCGGAGGAGTTTGAAAGTCCTTATATAATAATACCAAAATAATTTGTGAACTCTTCTTCAATTTATTGCAAAATACATATCTATAGGTCTTTATATTATTATGTAACAGTATAATTAAAAGTTGTTTCTTCAAGTTGTCTGGAACCATGTTTAGTTCTATAAAGCAATCACATAGGGAAGTATCATTCATTCATTCACAAGTGGGGTAGCCAGTGGACTAACCACTCCATGCAATAAACACGCAAGTCATTCTCTCCGTGACAAAATTAATGAACATCCAGGAAGGGTGGCACACCTCAGCACTGCGGAATTGAAGATGTTAAATGTTTTACGAATACCTGTTTTTTACTTATTTATTTATTCTTTTTGCACATCATCATTAAATATAACATTATTAACAGAACAATACAAAATTTAAAATACTAGAACGATCACTATCAAGTGATTTCTTCCATCTAACCACGAAAACACTGTACAGTAGATCACTCGAAAACACTGGGAGACATATTCTTTGCCGAGGGCTCGGCTCGATGGGATACAGAGTTTTATCATTATTATTATTCATCATTGTTCTTTAGTCTCTTATTATTGGAATATATTAATTTCGAGATGTGTGTATGTGTATTGGTAATACTTAGAAGTAGTGGTACTATGATTATCAAGAAGGGACTTGTAATTAATTAATGTCTGCTCCACAATATCATTCTAGCCGTGTTATATCTTATTACACAATACTTACGCACAGACTATTAAATTGTAGTTTAGACCGCTAAATAATTTCATCAAGTAGCGTTTAGGAGTTTCATCAAACAATTTGCCATGTTGTTTTAACAAAGGATGAAATAATATTCATTATATTTTTTGATGGATGATATAAGTTTTGTGTTTGATGTGCATAAAATTCACTGACAAAGAATAGATCTCCCATTTTTGTTGAATCAATGGCATTTTTCAAGAATCCTGTACAAGGCAGGTGTTCGTAAAACATCCCGTTACAAACATTAACATTTTCAGTCTACCAATAAGGTATGCCACCCATCCTGCAGGAATCTCAACTTTTATCAGCACAAAGAGGATAACTTGGATGTTCATTACACATAATTATTCTGGTTGCATGTATCTGCCCCATTTGTGTAGAAATGAATTAAAGAATTGTGGATTAAACATATTTTTCATTCAAATTTTTAATGAATAGACAGACAATACAAACTTTATGTAAGATATTAAAATTTATGTTTAATATCTTTTGTTAATGCATGTAGCACTTTGACCCTACAAATTGGTAGATTTTTGCCAGTTGACTGCATCAGCGGTTACTTTAGGCTATGTTCACATGGCAAAATTTTGACGCATGTTTTCAAATCGTGCGTCTAGAAATCCTTATATTTACCTTACAAGCATTCACATGAGCGTCAACGTGCGTTGACGCATGCTCATGTGAACGGTTGATAGATAAATATAAGGGTTTCTAGATGCGCGATTTGAAAACGCGCGTTACATGTGAACTTAGCCTTATTTAAGTCCTCACAACTAAACTGGAAACTGTACAAAGAACATTTTACAATGCGGTTCATTGTCTGGCGTGAATTGCATTCTCATTCGAGATTAAAGGACAATTCTCTTTGATGCATATTTTATACTCATCAACAACCAAAATGTACTTGGAGAGAGTAAGAGCATTGTGTTATAATATTATACCTATTACAAATAGCCTACAGTGGGCTTAGACAGTCATCAAAATATTGTTATATTTTGTTCTATTATTTAGGTATAATTATATGGTGTATTTTACATGTCTTTGTGTCCTTTATATAAATACATACATACGTGACATATGTAAATTATTATGCATCATATTATTATATAAATAAACTTGACAAATTATTGTTACAGTACATTCATCTTAATAGATCGTCTGTTAACTCAATCATTTATCAAACTTTATCAATTGTGCGTGCAGCAAACATTGTTCTTCTCTTTCTTCTGTAAGTGCTGTCTCCTTTGCAAAGATTGGCGACAGCACTTACTCAGTACTATTTCCACCTTGTTGAATGTGGCTCTGAACAGCAATATCTCTGAACCACTGTCTCAAATTATGCAGCTAAGAGATTCTTCTCTGGCCTTGTTCTCTTCTTCCTGGTATTTTTCCTTGAATCATTGGTTGTAGGAGCTGGTATTATTTTTTTTCATAATATTGTAGTGTACGAAATTATATTATATATACAAAATCCTGGAATGGATTCTCATTTAGTTCATATTTGTCACAAGAATTTCATATTCTGAGTTGCTGCAGTATCTTCAGTATTTTTGTAATGCAGATAGATCTCTTGGATTCTTATTTACTTATTATACATTGAACTGCAGAAACCTTTTATAATTACACTATTGCATTATATTAAAATTTATTTATTTATTCATCATCATTACAAAACATTTGAAAATACATATGGACAGAAACAATACACACAAAGACAATGCATCATCCTACATAACCCGCTTTCATGATTTAACCCTTTGCTATACAATACCAAGCCCACAAGTTTGTCATTTATTTCAAAAGTTATACAAAAAATGAAAAAAAACAACAAAACATTAATCCAACATGCATTAAAGGCAGCCAAAACAGACAATGTAACTGCGCGTGCGCGCCGGAACAAGCAAGTTAATCAGGACTATGCAGTCAACCCGCAGCAACCTCACTAGGCGAGTGCCTGTATCGAGGCAAGCCGCTACAAAACATCAAGAAAGCACCGTAACAACCAATCCACCTTGAAACCGCACAAAGAAATTACACAACATGTAGAAATAGCCTCTTATTTGCTTCCTCTCTACCCGTGTCAAGCAACCACTCTTTATTTTTTTAGGTTGATACCTACTCATTCATTTTAAATTTATAAAAATTCTTTCCATGATTTTTTCTAAATTGAAATTTCAGAACCACAGATGTTAAATTGTATGGATAACGATTCTAATTTGAAAATGTATACGAAAATTATTCTATAAATAGGCCAATCTATGAAAAAACATCGTTGATTTTGTATAATTATACATATTGTTTGTGTGACTGCGGACTGTCATACAAGTGTCATTTTCATACAAAAATACAATCCCAATATCCGACTTTTCCGTTGGATTTTCCCATGGATGTATGTAGGTAGGGGATGGAACGTTTATAGTAATTTGTATGAATGACAGCGAAGCCAAAAAGTGAGGAAGGGAAATCGACGGTGGCCATTTTGTAGGAAATACTTTATTTAACATTTGTATGGGCAATGTATGGAAATTATTCACAGTATCAGAAAACATTATATTTACTTCTTAAAATAATTACAATGCCACATAACTTAATGTTTTCATATACTTGATGAAATAGGGAATAGGATGAGTAAATAAAATTGAGTATTTCATTTCAAAATCATTATTTATTTTTAAACTTTGTTTTCATATACACACAATATGGAGAGAATGAATGACAATTGAAGGATATATCTAAATGAATAATATAAAACACACGAACTTGCAAATGAGCGGGAAACTCAGGATATTTCGTAAGAATGACGTTTTTCTCCAACCTCGCAGAAAAACGAGATGTTTTTGAACACAAAACACTACGTTTACTTGGTGTCAAATATTGGATAATGTCCAGTTTCTCCTTTCTGGATCCTTTGGAAAACTACAAAAAATGATTTTGTTTATAAACATGCGATAATATCATTAACCTGATCAGATTTGTATGCATGAAACATTTCATTCTAACGGGTAAACAAACCAAACATCAGATTGTAGGTTCTTTGTATTGTCAGATGACAGAATGGAAAACAAGTTACATGTGTAGATATAGGAGAATAAGGACAGATAATTATATAGAACGTTTATAACATTATTATGATCATTTATAAGTATACGAATTATAATATAAACGACTTTAAAATCGCAATATATTAAGATAAAAACTACAATACAAAACAACTTACCGAAAATATGACAATCCTGTTTCCTGCGAAAGTTGGATTGGATTTATAACCACAACCATTTATAGCGCACATCACCATGTTAATCATAAGATGATTCCTATTCTTCTAGATATAAAAACAAAAACCGATATGAAAAATTCAACTGATGTGCAAAAACTTGAAACATTTTTAAAACAACTAAACATACAAATACAAGGGTTGGTTCATGGGAGCATAAATGTCACTCGGCGTCGTTTGACCTGAACGACCATGAAGTTGCAGTGAGTGGTGAATGTAATCCGGATAATCGTGAATAACTTAGAGCGTTTTATGACCCAATGTTATCGTAATGGCGCCATTATTTTTTACGTCTTTTTATTATTTTTTTTATTGCTTTTATAACTTTTAAAAAATTTTTTTTTTTGGATTTATTTTTTGTTATAATTTCTTAAATTCGCCGACGTGTAAAAGACGTAAATTATGAATATATTTAAATAATTAATATTTTTATTATTATTTGACTGGCGCCTTTTTATAGTAGCATTCAAGTACTTTTGTGTTTCTTTTAAATGATAAAAATATTTTTGTCTCTAACGAAGGAATAAATTATTTTAATAGGTATCTTTAAAATTAACAGTTAAAGTAATAACTACTTGATTAGTTTATAACTAATTGCTTTATACTTTTTTTTTTAATTATTCCATTATATAATTTTCTGAGCTTGTATACTTCCCAAATACTTGTTACAAGTTTATATCCTAAATTTATCCAAACGAATTCACTGAATCAGCGTCAGAAATTATAAATGACAATTACGCAGAAATCGAGTATATTTTCTGAGACTATAATTCTTATTTTGTTACACATTTTGAAAACATAGTAACATACAGTACATGAACACTATGAATGCGTACTGGCATTGTATAGGTACTTTCAAAATATGCGTCGTCGACTGATCACTCGGTGACTGTCTGAACGCAGCCCAAATGCGACGCACCGAACAAAATTTATTTCTTACAAAATGGTCGTCATTCCCCTCCCCGCGCAGCTACAAAATGTTTACCAAAGTGTCTGTCCATTACTCTATTTAGGTCCATGGATTTTCCAAAAATAATCTTTCACATAAACAGTCTCCTGATAATTACAAACAACAAAAAAAGAATCACCCAATTCGGTTCAGCCGTTCTCAAGCTATGGAATGACATACATTGTCAATCGATTTTTATTTATAAGATACTAAGATAACTAAGTATAGAGACATTCATACAGTACACCTACCTACTAATTGTTTTGTGCTATCAAAAATTTGAATATATCTCTTCTGACACTCAAAAACTTTTGGAAAAGAGCGGAAGATGAATTCTTTGCTGGGTGCTTCACGGAACATATAGATATAAAAAACTATAAGTACAATATAATATGATAAAACTATGTTTAAATAAATAAATAAATGTACAAATAAACAAAGCACATAGAATATGAATTGGAAGGGGAATGGAAAAGAGAGGATTTGCTCGGCCTGACTATTCATGCAAAAATATATCAAATAAAACAAAAGACGAGACTGTTAATTATATTTTGTGATTTTATTGTTATTGTATGACAATTTCAAACAATACCCAGCCTGTTTTTTTTAAGCAAGCGGTGCTCTTTTTGAAAGACACACCACTGATAGATATAGATGTATTGATTGTACTTAGTACCTCTATTATGTTGTAAATTGTCTTAGGTAGTCTTTATTTGTCACCCTTATAGGTAATACAATTTTATCTATAATAGGATCTGTGTAGGTGTCTCCTCATTAAGACTACGTTAATGACTAGACAACCACCGTGGGAAAGATACCAAATGTTTGTAGACACAAAAGATGTACTATCTATGCAATATGTTAAAAAGTTTATGGACTTGTAGACAGACCGTTATCTGAATACAATTTTCGGTTGATCTAGTATTGATGCTATCGTCAAAAGGGTACTGAGTTTGTATGAGAATTTAAGTACGTTCATTATGTGTATTCAGCCTTTTGATAAATGGTCAGATTTATAAATCTATAATTGATTGACACCTGCGAGAGATTCCACGGAATAAAATTTAATCAATTGATAAGTGGAATGATAAAAAAATGTTTCAGCATTAAATTAATACAATTTAATCTAGAATCATTGCTATCTGATGATGAATTATCACCACAGCTAGTAGTTGTTCATAGCATTTGGTGAATCATCATCTCCCTTATAGTACCACCGCTGCTATTGTGGTGATAATAATGTATTGTACTTTATTCAGTGACATATATATGCATAATAACGTGTGCGCTTACTACTTATCATAGCCTTGTACAGATAATGCGGTGATTAAGAGCAATACTATGTTATCGGTTTATTACTGTATAATCATATATATCTACAGATTAATATTGTCTCTACTCGATACATTAGATATTATTATTATTACTATATATCTCATTTATTTAACAAAATTATTTTGGAGTCTACACTTCGAATTCAACATAAAATTAACATGAAAATATTAAATATAAACGCAAATGATAAGAAATTTAAATAATAATAAAATATTTTAAAAGATTTATTTACAAAATGTAGAACCTAACATTATTCGAGTTAATTCTCCCATGATGTCCTATGAAAATAGTACAATCATGAGAGATCACTAACTGAGCTACAGGGACAAAAAACTTCTGACTATCCTTATGGATGATAGTAGAACAGCCTTCTGCATGCTATATTTTGAGCCTATCATCTATTCCCAGTTTTCTATTACTGTTATTGACGGCAATACAAATCTTGTTGGAATTATTTACAGCTCTAAGCCAAGCCAACGCTATCCCAGAAGAAAAATTATTGCAGGAAAAATAAAAAAAATACTAAAAAGAATGTCTACAATTGGGTACATACATACATATATTTATTTAATGTAGATTGATGGTGTGTACTATTAAAAGTTCAGTTATCAGCAATGGCCCCATCCTGAATATCTTGCTTTCGCATGGAATGAATGACCTGTATTTTAGAAGATTTAGTTATGGTATAGGTAGAAATGTTGAAATATTCAATTATTTTTGTGATAGGATTCTATGTGTCAATAATTAAATAAATTATGTATGAACAAATAAATAGTTTATATATTATCTTCCACATTACGGATCGGATCGTATTGTGTATTAGCATTCAAAATGTTGAATCTTTAATTGAGGTCAACCTCTTTAGTTTATAACCAGTCAAATATGTGATGTCAGACTGTTCTTTGAAAAGAAAATAGTAATGAAGAAAAATTTATGTTGAATTGAATTTTTGTATACTTCATGTATATATGTTAAAATCCTTGTTCTTAAGGACATGATTGCGCATGTAATAAACTTTATTATTTAGGATCTATGTTCACTTTTAGTGATAGAGATTTGTCTTGATTAGTGACACTACTACCACTATTATTATATCATCACAGCATTTGTGGGGTAACCAGTGGGCTAACTGCATTTAATAACCATGCAGACTGTCCTCTCCGTGCCAATAAAAATTAAGCTACTATTACTACACCATCACGGCATATTCCACAAGTGAGGTAGCCAGCAGACCAGACACGTATAATAAACATACAAACTGTCCTCTCTGTGCCAACAAAACTTAAGACATTCACTGTGTCGGTGTTTAGGTAGTAGAATTCCATAGCAAAATAAATAAAATAAATGTTTTATTCTACTATTAGTTTATTTGACGAGAGAGACGTCTTTCATCTTGTTAGGACAATTGTCGATTGTTTTATTTAAAACTTAAGACAATCAGGATGAGTTGGATACCTCATGGCTGAATTGTAGATGTTAACTGTCTTGTATGTGAAGCTGTACATATACAATAATCATGCTTTGTATAATAATTAAATTAAGATAGATTTCTATGTGTTACCATTTCTTATGCACATTTTTAGTTTGTAAAAAAAAACAATTTTTCAAGGTGATGTAGATGTACCTAACTTGCAAGGGTTTCTCACCCCGAATAATATGCAGAAATGAAAATGATTTACTTCAACAAAAATAAATTAAGTCTATTTATTTATTCATCATTTAGTCTCTGTGGGTTTTTCTTAGGTCACTCGTCTGGGGCCATTATTGGGAGACAATGATAATGTGTGATATTAAATTACATGATGCCTGTCATAATGTGAGATTTTTTTTCCTCTTCATCTAACAATCTTGCCCACCTCGACCTTTTAGTGCAATCTATTGTGAGATTTAGTCCTTAGATGCCTTCACTCAGACCTAAAATCTGAGAAAAGTTCAAATTTTTCTATAGGTTAGTTCCTTTGATCTGTTATTGATCAGGGAAGTGTGAGCCAATTATTTTGTTGGTTCCTATTCTGTTAGTAGATGCAATGGAGATTCATGTTTAAGCACATGTCTATTAATTTCATCACACATAAATGTTTACTGAGTCATGATGTGTGATACTAAGATCATTGTTATTGTCTACATTGTAAAGAAGGGAAATAAAAAACTTTTCACTTCATGTGGATGTTAATACTTTTATATGTTTGTTGTATCATTCTCTGTCGTATTTATTTATTTACAATTTTAGGTGGATCATACAATATTGTATCGAATGCAAATATATAAAGATTATGCAAAATAATGAGTGAACCTGTTAAAATCCTTTCCTTGCTGAAAAATATAAAATAGCATTGCACCGTTTGTTTCAGCATTGACAAAGTTCCTAAGATATCGTCTCCTGTGTTGGTGATACACGGTACAGAAGATGAAGTGATTGACTTCTCCCACGGACTGGCTATATACGAGCGCTGTCCTAGAGCTGTGGAACCATTATGGGTAGAGGTAAACAACATAAATATACTTCCTGTACTACATATGAGAGGGGTCAAGAAAAATGCAAAGCTTCTCTTTTTATTTCTTTGAACATGAAGTAACTTCAGATTTTTTTTAATATTTGGATTACAAATATGTAGCTGATTGACAAGGATCTAAGAAGTTGAAAAACATCTCTCTTGCGTTGCTTAATCTATAGTGGAACGAAAAGCTTGTTTTAATTTATCTAATCATGGAATTCTACTACTTTTGTATCAATAATATAAATAATAAAAAAATGTATTTACTGTTGCCCATAATGAAATTATATTAGTCAGATCAGTTGTATCTTTTTATTATAAATTATTTGTGTATTATTTTATCTATGTAAATCTGTAGTTGCTGTAATAAAGGAGAGATGGTGGTCTTTGCTGGGTAATATTTTGAGAATATCTAATGACAGTTGGTCAAAAAAAGCACTGTCTTTTCATTCAAAAGGATGGCCTGGATGTCCCTCTTTCACAATTCGTATGAAAACAACACCAGATTGTCAGGAATGTCGTGGGAAGAGGTGATTCAATTGGTGCAAAGACACTCTGAATGGACATGACAGGTTTCTGCTCTGTACTCCCAGTAAGCGTATTGAAGGACTGTTGATTGATTCTTTACTCATTTCAGGGTGCTGGACACAACGATGTCGAGTTATATAATCAATATCTGGAAAGACTCAGACAGTTTGTGTCTGTGGAGTTAATTAACTGACAACGACTTCAGGCCCCAGGCCAAAACGCGACTACAGGTAACTATCATACATCATATTGTCACAATCATTAATCAGATATTCAACACAATGCAGTTTTATTCTTGTAAATATGCTAATATACATAGGTGCTTGTACAAATCTTAAATAATTCTCTGTCCATTTTCAATAGCCATCTCAAAATAGCTACATACGCATGACATGTTATTTCAGTTATATATGACACAGATATCTGAGTTATTTTTATATTGTAACACCCATTATGCTAGAGTTCATTGTCTCTTTGATTGTTTTGAAATATTGATGTGTGTATGTTTGTATGGTTACAGGTGAAGACCCCGCTCGGACATCCACAGTAAGCTCTGACACCGCCAGTTCTGTAACAGAGAAGCTACTATAGCTAGCAGGGGCCGGGTCCAACCAATTGGCCGGCCCCAAAAAGTACAACGCAAGCACCAGCCCCAGACAATGGTATCAAGCCAAGACCACTCCGTCCCCCATAGAAGCACGCAAGGAGAGGCTCGTAGACAGTGGGGGAGGCAAGGAGAAGGAGGACAGAGGGAAGGTGAGCATCAACATCATCAAAGTGGAGAGTCCTAGGAGGATGAGGAGAGTGTCACACTCGAGGAGTAACAGTGATGTAACACCAGGATGTGTGTGTGTGCCACCACCCCCTGCACCGCCTCCTCCCACCTCCAGACCACCTCATCCTCGCTCACGCTCCTTAGGCGCACGCCCCTCACCACGTCTCAATCAACAGCAGCGCCCCCATACCTCTCCACATGCTGAGATTTCCACACTCAGTTCCATCCTTGCTAAATGTGAGAAGACCACATCGCCTATGTGCAGTCCACGAAAGATAAGAAGTGAGCAGACTTCCCCCAAGGTTTCACCACATGAAGCTAAAAGCAATTTGTCACCAGTTCAGCTGAGACCTTCCCCTGTAGACAACCAGCTGGTGTATGTGCCCTCTGATCCTTGGACCAAAATGCCGGAGGCTGACAACAAGTCTGCCAAGAAGCTCTCCAAAACTAATCATCTCTCACTGGAATATCCCTTGTCAGATAATGCTCAGGATCCTTGGGTACTTAAGACCAATGTTAAAGGAAATTCCAATTCACAACGCCAGCAGTTCAGAAAGACCAAATCCTTTTCCAAGCAATATAACACAGATGTAAAGTTCCACGATAATTATATATCTAACTTGCAAGTGTCAAATAGTTTGGCAGTGCGAAGAAACTCTAAACTGGAAAAGTTATCTCCTGTGTCGTGTAGTGGATGCTGGTCTACAGAGGCATGTCGCTGCTCTAAAGATGATATTCTAAGCTTTAATATTCCTCCCTCACCTTCTTCAATGATCACCTCTCCAGACTTTGCCTTATCTTCACACTCCTCTAGTCCCATACGATTATCTATTGACAATAAGATAGCCATCAAAAAATCACCCGCAATCGGAAAGAAACTGTCACAGTCATCACCAGTCAACTCCCTCAAGTGTCTTCATGAACTGGAGAAAACTCCTACAACGCCTAAAATGGATTTAATTTGTACGTGTGACATTCCCAGGCCTTCTAGAATATCACCTCGTCCATCGCCAAGAAGAACATTACCCAAGTTAGATTATTTAACAGTTTCTAAAGATTGTGAAATTAAATCTCCTAGTAATCAATCGTCGAGGAAAAACAGTTTCTCTAAAACACCATCCATTAACGATTGCACGGACATGAACATTAAATTAAACAATGATAGTAACATTGTAGAGAATGCAAAGAATAACGATTTGGGGCCACCGTCCTCCGATCTGCCTTCTGTACCTTCACTAAACAAAGCGACAGAGTCGTCATGCGTAGTGAAATCTATTGATAATTGTGATCCCCTTTTAGAAACTACTTGTTGAAATTAATGCTAGATGACCTCACTAGGTAAATACGTTTATGATAATAATTTAATATAATACATACATTCACATCATTTATTTACGTAAATAAAATTATATCAATCACGTTTCCTCTTAGTCTGTCTAGCACGAGATGGGTTTTGATTTCAGGCTCATCACAATTTCAATTTGTATTCAAATATTATTACCATTAATAATAATGATAAAAAATGCATGTGTACTTTTAAATAATAATAATAATAATAGAATAAAAACATTTTTACAATGTTAAGTAAGAGCAAATTTGAATTATTTTAAGTGATAAAGTAATATTGTTGTTACAACAAATTAACCTTTTTTAATATCGATGAAGGTAGGATTAAATTGATGACAAATAGTTAATGTATAATGCATTAAAACAGTCTATCAATCCACATCAATCTTCTTATATTTACGGTAATATTGTGAGTTTATTATATAATGTACGTATAAATATATCAAAAGTGGTGACAATTTTCAATAAGTAAGATTTGTAAATCATGAAAATCTTTATTATTATAAATAATCTAATTATTATTTTATCATGCTAAGCAATTCCAGGTGTTTTTTCCTTTTTTTATCTTTGATCCGTTTGCCGTATGTTCGTGGTGAGGTTGTGGCTTGGTTAGTGAATGTGCATTGTAAAATATATTGTATTGGCCAGATGTAATTGTTGATCAACCGTAGTATCGTCGGTTGATCTGAGCGTTAAGTACAATGAAATGTAAAGTTGTAACTGTAGATGAATATCGTTTAACATATTATTGTTTTAGGATGCAAAATACGTATTGATTTGTAAATTGATGTACAGTGTAACGTTTGGTTTAGTGTAACGATACTATATGACTCATTGTGGATGGATATATATTTGTTGCATATTGATGCAAAATTTGTTGCAAATAATGATGATCAAATGTTACATTAGTATTTTTTGCATAAAAATAATCGTTATGTAGAAATGGAAGCCTTGAATGTGTGTTTGATTACAAAGAGGGTGAAAAAATTATCGAACTGTAAATAATAATCAAACGTTACGTTTCATGATACTTTTCCAATATATGTGATCATTGGAGAGGCACTGTTATTATGTTACAGACATGCGTAAATTGTAACCCAAGTGTAAAGTTTTCTCCGAGAAAGGACAACTGTGATGTCGTTCGTATTTATATGTATATTCTGATTGTCGTTGTTGAACGTTTTATTAGCTATTTGAAACAATAATGGAGGAGTGTAATAATATTAATAACACGCGGATGTGCGGTCCTCATTGTGTAGTACGCTGTTTAATATTGTTGTTTTATTGGAAGTTTATAATAAAATAATAATTAATAAGACATTCAGCGGCAGGCTATGGTTTTTGTTGTTGTGTTTATATTATAAAATGTTGCGAGTGAATCTTGAATAAATATTGTGATTTAAAAAAAATATATTATTATTAAATTTATTATTATTATTATTATTCGGAAAAGACTGTATCTGCTTTCTGTTATGAATGTATCACTAATACAGTAATAATGTTTAGTGGTTTTTTTTGTTAAACAAATCTCTTTGAATATTGTTGTGAAGATTTTTGTGGAGCTTCTGTGATCATTTTGATGGTTTTTATAATGAGCTGTATTTAGTTTTGGTATCTGGACAGTGTTGTACATATTATGAGTTTCATAATTCAAATATAATAATGTTAATCTTATTCTGCTAAATAATTACTAAACGTTACTAAAGCTAACAAACCCTCTGTGATACTTAAGTGTTGACTCATAACCCGTACTAAAACTAAACACATAGGTCATTGAAAAATCATCCAAAATTTGTTAGTCTCTTTATTTGATATTGTGTTACTGTGTTGTAACTAGGATTACCAAATCATCTAAACTCACCAACTTAAAAAAACAATAATTTTTAATACATGCACTTGGTTTGCGATCTTATCTCGCTTGTGGAAGACAGTGTGATGGTGTAGATTAGTAAATCAACTTATTAATTTCCAGAAATTATTTTACATTTAAAATTAAATAATAAGCTGTCAAATGTTTGTTGACACTTTTTTGTGGTAAATCTAAGATAAACTTACAAATAAATAAACACTTTATTCAATCAATAACTAACAAAGTACAAATGTTGAGACAATTTATCACCAATATGGCTACAATTAAGTTGCAGCGCCCAAATTAAAATAAATTAAATTTTTTTTTTTTTTAAAAAGATATATCTGGGTTTTGTTATAAACCCAAATACAACCTTATACACCTTCCACAGTAAGCTAAAAGCTTGTGTCGTGAAAGGGGAATTTGCCGTTTGTTTGCAATTTTCAATTATTCAACACAAATTTGCTATTTTCTCATTCATTTATTTATTTATAAAAGTGACATGACAGTTGCAACCTTTGTGTCAATCAAAGTTATATACTGTAGAATATGTATTTGGAATTATGTACTACAAATTTATTAAATTAGTGCACACACTTAAAAACAGTTTCAATTCCATCATAGATTAATTTAAAAAAAAATGTATTTGGTGATGGTCACAACAGCATTGTATTATAATGTCAAATAAAATGACTCACATTTTCGTGGTTTGGTATTGAAATTGGACAGATCCAAAAATTGATGTTATTTTTTTTTAACTAAGTATACAAAAATAGTCTTTGTTCTGAGTTCTATATACATAACTGCATTTTCCAAAATAATTAAATCCTACGAAAATTATGTGAAAAATACTGAAGAAATTTAAAAACAGTTAAAATTCAATGAGTTTTTGGACTCTACACTGACATTTTAACTACAAATGGACTCGACCACTTTCAATCTCAATCCACTCACTTGTCTCATTTGAAGCTCATGTCATAAAATTATATTAACACATGCATATACATATTAGTTATATATAGTTACTATACATACGTATATATCATTTATAGTTGTAATTTTCTGTAATATCAATTTGTGAATTAATTAGAAATTAAAAAAATTATGTATATATATATATATATTCAATTTATGGATTAAGGTGTTCTGAATATTGAATCTCGGAAATGAACGTCGATCATTCCAAAATGATTATAATTTGAAAATGTTTAGATTTTTCTCATTTTCAATGTTACTTATCAGAAATGATTTGTGCAGAGGCATTTGTATAATTTATTTATTTATTTTATTTCTTTTATGTGTATAATGTTATATTTTGCACAAATGACAAGCATATTGTAAACTGGTTAATAGTGATTTACTGTCGTTTCATTTAATACGAAATAAATTAATGAGTTATACAATTTTTAAGTAATATACTATTACTATCAGTTAAAGCAAAACTTTGCTTGTGTAATGTATATAGACAAATCACACAGATTGAGCTAGTCCCAAACTCAGATCATGTAAACATCTATCATTCAGACCCAGAATAATTTAATAGGTCATCTTTCATTTTGTCCTGGTCGGATATTGAACCTGGGACCTTATAATTCAAAGCCCCACACCGCCGTTCCTCAAGTAAATGTAAATGTATTATGTCGTAATAGAAACTAAAGGTAGACATTTATAAAATTGAATTTTGTGGTTATCTGCACCACCCAACCTGAATGTCTTCCATTTTTATGGCTTAGAGAGAGAAAGTTTGTGTTCTTGTAATCAGGGTGTCTCCAAACTAACCCATTACGTAGAATGTGGTATTGATGTAAATAAATAAATCTTTAATATTGACAATCTTTCCTTGTTTTTAGTAATTGGGGTAAAATTTCTACATTTTTTACACAACAAAATTCTTCCTCGTGTATTTAGATAGAAAAAAAATTGTTATGTTTCTTATTTTTATGAATTTGTCTGTAGTAGTATTTTGGTAGTTTTTTTTTTATATTTTATGAATTCTAGAAATTTTTGATTTTAAAAATAATTTACAAACATTGCAATTTAATCTTTTTGGAATTACTGACGTATTTTCCGACATTTGAGTCAAACACATTGCTACTACCGACTATTATTATAATATTAAATAAATATATATAGATACATCATAATATTGAATTATTTAAATATAATGTAAGTTGTAATATAGATAGAAAACCTTCAATACTATTATTAACAATAATGTAACATTGATTAGCATAATATAATTGTAATTGTTTGTATCATACATACATAGCATCTTCATTTTAAATATTAAATATTTTTTATTTTATATCTCGTTGTGCATTATCAAATATCATGTAGAGTTTCGATTGACAATGTCACTCGGTTACATCTTTTTACGAGTTTCTGTTATCTGTCAACCTTTTCATCCGTGCTACGGTGCATGTCCTTCATCGCTCAATTTTTGTAGTTCTTTGTTTCTTTGTCGGCCTCAGCAATTACTGTGCATAGCTATAGTAATGAGCTAGTCTAGGTGGATGATGTTTTGGACAAATTAAGTTTGTAAATCTCAAAAGTAGACATAATATTGTAAAAATTTTTATTAAAATCAGCTGATTCAGTTATATACTTACATGGATACTAGGAAGAAAGTAAAACGACCCAGTGAATGTTTTTTCTTTTTATTTCTTCTTTACAAGTTTATAGATAACATGTTAAATTGGTCCTGATCCTTAGATGCTGTGACAAAAACATCAGAGTACAAGGAATGCCGTGTAAGCAGGTCTATTTAACATAAAATTGTTTGGAATGGAAGGGACTTTGTTCCGCCTTATTGTAACCTTCGGAGAAATGTTGACAGTAAAAGTGAAATTAAAATCACTCCCCTGATTTTACTTTAACGTTGTCTTTGGTATCAATAGTACATGGACAATGCTGCCTCAACTCTTTACATCCCCATCTGAAGCGTATGAAATGATTGGGACATTCCAATACCTAGATCTCTTGTGCAAATTTCACCACATGTAGAGAGAGGCCTTTATGTATTGCATGATTGAGAGCACCATCTTTTGTAAACTTTGCAGATTATAAAATTCATAATGAGTATCTTTGTTTAGTTTGTTGGAATGTTTATATATAATTTTAATGATTGTGAATTTTCAAAATGTCTTCCCATGTTGTTTATCTTATTTTTATTGTAATAAATTTGCAGTTTAACACTTATAAACACAACACGCCACCTCACATAAGCACATATATATCCTTGCAGATTATTTTACACTTTTATAACTCATTTTCAATCATGACTTATTTACCTATTTGTTTTTCGTTCTGTTACGTAAACACATTTTAGTTAATATGGAGCAATTGTGGTTCCAAAAATCATTAATAAGATAATAATACACTATCATACTTGTATCATCTAAAACAATATTATACTTTTTCCTCCAAATGCACAATAAAATGTACCAAGTGTTTGTAGGAACTGAATGTGTATATAACTTAAATAGTTATGAATTTGTTCATACCTTTACCATATATTCATTATGTAATACTGAATTTGTTTCCGCCAATTTTCTCACCTATTACGAAACAATTCTAAACATGTTTATTCACATAATTTTTCATCTCATTCAAAATAAGCCTAAATTTCCAAATTGTCCGTGGTTTCATAAAACCTCTTATCTGCATATGTTGAGATTTTGCAAAAGACTAAAAAAACTGTTTTGGTTGAATAATATCTTCCATGGAACTGAATATTTTATGAGAGGTTTCATAGAAATTCTGTAGTACAGTAAAAATGTCACATTTGTTCATTGTGCACACATAAGTTTTCACTAATTATTTAATTATAGAGGCAGAGAGATTTTATTTTACTCTATATTTTTCGTCGTGGATATCTCAGCATATAGGTCATTAATTTCTTCAATAGATGCAACTCGACAAGACAAATAATTTATTACAAAAAACAAATATCATTTGGAAAAATAAAAAACACCAACTATATTTATTATGTATTTTAATCTCACTATTATTTCAGTATAGGCCTTATACCTATTATTTAATTTTTCTCTACCACAACTAATTATTGAATTTTTAATATAACTTTGTTACCTACCTTACGTAAACATGTCTTATGGTACCAATGAACAAAACTTATTGTGTAGATGGATGCGAGATGGGGTTTCTTTTCTGTGGTAATGCAAAGAAAAACATAGTAATAATAATGATAATTGTCTATGGTATTGAATATTGTGTACATGGTTATGTGTAGTATTTTTTTAATTATTGTATGATTATTTACTTTCCTGTACGTATTATATTATTTTTAATTATAATCTAATTATTGTACACTATAATGTTTTGTACTCATAATGGATAATTTTGTAATAGGTTATTATTTGGTTATGATTTAATACTATATCGCTCACACTCTAGAAGCTACCACAATCCATTGAGATGTGGATGGGATTCAAATGTCAAGTCTTCAGGTTAATGATATTTTGTGCATCACTCCCAACCATTTAATTTTGTAATATTTTTACAATGTATGCTGTGCAGACATGCTTATAACTTCTTTATAACAAACAGCAGACAGTATTCGCTTACATCACAAATTCGGACAGCTATATATTGCAGGCACTGTTTATAAGATATTGTTTCATTAACGTTAGACGAAAACAGCCTTATAAAAATTCATTGTGTGGTGTTTTGCTGTCCGCAATCGTGATATTAGTATATGCTGTCCGCTGTCCATAGCAAGACTCAGAAATACACCTTCAGTGAACTATGAGCAAATGGTGCTGGGACCAAAATAATAATGTCATGACATAACATACGTAGACAATTCACACAGATCGAGCTAGTCCCAAACTAAGATGAATCTTGTATTATGGGTACTAACGCGACGATACACACACATATACAATGCACTACACACATATACATGTAACACCCAGACCCAGGACAATTTGAAAAAGGTCATTCTTCAATATGCCCTGGCCGGGAATCGAACCCGGGACCTCGTGACTCAAAGGCAAGAGCGTTACCTCCGCGCCACACCGGCCGACATAAAGATGATGAACTCATTGGCAATTTAATTGACCCTATATCTGTATATTATCCTGATATTGTCATCACATTTTTCCACCACACCTCAAGGGATTGTATTTAGCACAGGATTAACTATTATAATATTATTGTATCCCAAAGATATTGGCTCATATTGTGTGTACTTATTGTATTATCTTTGTGTCTTATTATTTTATATATTGATTTGTTTATGTATTACTAATTGTTTTCTTTTTGTATGATTTGTTTTACGTTTATTTTATGTACTATTTTTTAAGACTGAGATATAAATCTTCGACAGAGGGTAATAACACGTTACACAGTCTGATTGGATTAACATTATCACCTTAACACATTTTCTAATTGATATTTGCATTAAAATCTGCTTGCAATGTATTAAAATGCTTTTACATTGTGTCTCCAGTCTAATAACATACATAAGAGCATTTGCACACAGTGAGATTTCTTACATCAGGGATTAATAGCGTGTCCACAATCAATATTTCACACATTAAAAAAAATTCAATCAATCACTCTTACAGCTTAAATAGAAGGATTGAGTATTTTCTTCAATGCTCATGTAAATATAGAAAAAAAGTGTGCTTTAGAGAGAAGCGATAGAAAAGATAATTTTATATACCTGAGTCGTCAAGATGCAAAACCCGCTCTGGAACTAATTGTTTTTTAGTAATAAACGAATAACTATTTGGAATATAAATATCATTTTTCATAATGGATGTTTGCATTGGATGTGCTGAAAAACAACAATCTATCAAAAACAACAATTTGTTCCATAGCATTTTGCATATTGACAATAAATTGAAAAAAAAGTATGATGTGAATCTACAAATATAATTCAGTCTTGAGTTAGAAGTCAACAATAGATGAATAAAATTTTCAATTTGTGACCACAGATAAGAATCAATGACACATTTTGCTTATCTATATTCTATGGAGATTTAAGTCCTGCCATGTAAAAGTCTTAATTTTGGTTCTCTACTTATTGAGTATCAGTTGGCAATGAGAATTTCACAGTTAGAAAAGGGCTCACACGAAGAATGTTATTTCTCATTTTTTATATTTTCCAGTGAGTGTTTGTGCAAAATAATTGATCACATAGTTTTTATGCATATTATGATAGATCTGAACTAGATTGTTCCTAATTTAGCCACTAGGTTACTAAAATTGAAAGCAATAAATATTTATCTCCAAATATTCTGTCCGGTAGATTGACACATTGTAGATGTTTTGTACGAAGGGCAAATAGACCGTTTATAGGAAATTGTATTACAAATAAAAGAGCATTTGTTTTCAAAAACATTGTGTACAGAAGGCAAAAACATTTCTCTATGGAGAGGTGAAACTGTGTTGTAAAAAACATGTATATTCTAAGTGAGGGTATACATAGATCTTTATTTCATAAACGGGTTTTGTAAAATTGGTTTATTCGCTCTTGCTACATAACACCGAATGTGTAAATAAGATAAATTTTTAATTTGTAATAACACTTTATTGTATTTGTAAATATTTACTTTATATTTTTACAGATTTTGTATTTATTTTAGTTGTTCCTTACGGATGACATAGTTTGCTTACTGCGTATTTTCGTGGAAATAGTGTTGAGTATCAAAATAGGACGAGAATTTTGAAAATAATTTCCGTCACTTGTTGAATAGATGATTACTCTTCTTAAAAGCCTAAACTTTGTATTATATCAACTGTAAACAAATTCTAATTACAATCGCGTGTAAATTTTGCCTTTTATGTGTGTGTCGTTTGTTTTGTTTTTTTTTTTGTTTACTGTACATGTATTTTAGGAGAAGAGTGCCAAATTGCCAGATTGTAAAAGTAAAATTTTTTTATTTGTAGTACAAAATAGAGAAAATGTACACACTATATTTAAAAATATATAACCAGATTAATTGTCTTGTTTTTCTTACCTTTAGTATTGTTTATTTTTTTACATATATATATATGGAATATATTGTGATTGTCATATAAAATATATTTTAACTTTCTTTAATTTAGTAGTTTTTTTTTTATTTTGTTTTTGTTATCATTTTGATATTCAACGCTTCTTATGAAAAGTGGATGGAAAAATATTTTAACAACTCTTATATTTATGATTACAAACGAGTGGATGGCCTTGAGAAGAATAGAATAGAATATTTATGATTGCACACTGAGAGAAGTTTTGCATCTCGAAGTATTAAATTTTTTTCATGCATTTATTCAAACAATCAAAAATAATTATGATTTATGTCAAATCATAGGACAAATGCTAATGTCACATTCTACCAGGGCCATTGTAGTTTTTAATCAATGCGAGATCCCAGAGTGTTGCCGTAAAAAAACAGTATTTATCCGTGATTCAGCAAATAACTTAATTTTGTGGTTGCATATTACTTTCTTAAATGAAGATTTTTGACTAATATAATAATGTCATTTGAAAAATTTGTTCACAATTTGTATTGTGTACATTTGTAAAATGTCTGCAGTTAGTTCTCTGGCTACCTCACTTGTGGGAAATGCCATAAGAGTATAAAAAAATGTCAACATATTGTCAATTTGAATACAACACATTTTTCCATCTATTATACTTCATGTTTGTGTCTTATATTGTTTGAATGATTTTTGAAAATATTAACATTACCTTTATGTATATACACAAGTAACAAGAGTATTTGACAATATGCATAACTGTTTGATTATTTTGTATTTCTCTTTACAATATTATTACTTAGTTTAGTTATTTTGTCGCTATATTATTGTTACATGTAAATGAATAGTATTTGGTTTGAAACTATCTTTGTATTTATATATATATATATATAGTGATGTACACTTTGTTTCCACTGTGTGCATCAATATTGTATCACTTTGTGTAGGAATAGGGGATGCCATATTGCTTCTAATGTTATGTAAATACTGTATCGCATTATCACCATTTTTTTAAACTTAATTTCCCTGTTTTTGTAAAATTGTTATAAAGACTACATACTATAAGCATTAATGATTCTAAGTAAAGAAGATACAGTTCTAATTTTAAAGCGCTGAAAGTTTTGTTTCTATGGATTTTTGAAATTGGAAACTCTTCGATTTTTTTTACAATTTGCAGCAAATATTTACTTAGTTAATTTTGTGTTTTCATAATCATCCCATCATAACATATTGAAAATGAAAACAGTAACCATTTATTTAACATAGTATAACTAGTTGCAGGTTAATTGTATAAAAATTATAATTATATTAATTTTTCAGCTGTCCTAAGCCCCCTAAATTTTTTTAAAAAAGCATTTATTTTTTAGATTGTATATTTTTATTTGTACCTCGACAATCACATTCATTTTTAGGTCCACCTGTATTATTTATGTTTTTTACTTTTCTGATTATGTGATCTTATTATTCTTTTTCAGCCAAATTAGTTCCATTCCATATTTTGTTTTGTATGTAATATTGTTTGGTAATCTTACTACAATATTGTTAATTTGATTGTTCTCTAAAAACAAATAAATATTAAGAATTCATATCATCTGTATTCCAACACTATTATCACAACATAAATTAAAATCTATTTGATTCAGGTATGTTATCTTTCCTAACATTGATAACTTTTGTCTGCGTATATTATTACTTGATCTCTTGAAAAAATGATCGTCAAAGTAAGGCATTTGTTAACACAATTGTGAACATATCGACCTACAGTTCCATAACTCTGCAAGTAGAAATGTCTTGTATTCGAGAAATCTTGGTAATGTTATTTTGATATATTTTTATTATGCTTTAAAAACACAACAGAAAGTGAAACATACTAAATAATAATCACACTGTTAAAGATATAATATATTGTATTGCAATAGCTAAACTATTTGACATTTTTAATTGTTGACTTGAAAATTGAACCATGTATTTTTTACACATACTTATTTGTTTGTTGAATCGAAAGAGTGGCATTAATTTTGTGTATTACCAATTAAATCAATTTTTTGGGATTTTCGAGTTGTAGATTTATGGAATTGGACATTCGATATTACCTATGGTCTCTACTAAGAAGAGCTGATCTAAAAATATCTGCCTTCAAAAGGTTGAGGGTTGATTAATGTCGCCAGTTTGCGGAAAATTAAAATATGGATCAAATAATTTCTTATGAATTTACAGAAATGTAATATTTATTAGCATCATGGATGGTGGTATATAGTGGTATCTGAGCCTAAACTTATTGTATAAAATAATATAATTGTAATTAATTACATATTAAAATAAATTTATAAAATGTTAGTGTACCAATTATTATTATAATAATTATGTAATCATCTATCTTATCTTTTACGATGTTGTCACTATACAAAATATTTTGTTTTACTTATCATCAGTATACCAATTTATATCTGTGCACATTTATGTGATTGGCACTTTTTTTATTTTTATTAGTGATGAGGTTATAATTTACTTTGAATAAAAAATATATTGAACTTTTATGTCTTGTCTTTATATTCCATATTATCCATTAATTCATCGTTTCGATGTAGTGAGTGTAAAAAGAATTACAACTGAAGCTGTGATAACAAAGAAGGAAAGCTGTTATTTGGACTAACTTTTATCTTTTGCGTATGAAATATTTTTGTCTGTGTGTATATTTATTTATTTATTCTTTTTGCACATCATCATTACATAACAGTGTTGACAAAATAATATAAAATTTTCAAAACTAGGACGATGTGCAGTGGCGAGATTATCACTATAAAGTGATTTCTTCCATCTTACCACGTATATAGACAATTATTTATCACTATAAAGTGATTTCTTCCAGCTAACCACGTATATAGACAATTATTTACCATTTCACTTCTGCGAGTACACTTTTTTAAGATGATTTAGTTTGAAATGGGCCTATGCACGTCCTCCTAGCATGGTTGTACCCTGGGGGGGGGGCAAAAGTCTGTAATTGCCCTCCCTAGGAGATCTCCAAAAAAAAAACATGATTAAAATGGAATATTGGCTTCAAAACGGAAACCGCTGCTCCCCCTATACTGCGTTTATCACCCGAAACTCAGCAAAAAGGCGCGTCCTGAGCCTTTGTTCCAAAATATATTTTAATAAAAATTAAGGGAGAAATATTTCGAATTCTAATGCCAAGCTGCTTCCCTCCTTGGAGATAATCCTTTTTTTCGAATTTAAATTGATAATTTCATGACTGTTGTCCTTTTCATTTTTTTTACTAAAATACTTCTAACTATAGACATCACCGTGAGTGTAGACAGCAATGAAAGCATAATAATTGTGACTTATTTTCACATAAAATATATACATTACCTATATAATTTTCTTTTCGAAATCGCGATTTATAAAAAAAAACAAGTATCAAAAATACATAGTATAAATAACTTATATTATAAAATTAATAAATGTGAATAGACATGTTCACTTTTGAACAGTTTCTGTTTTTCACTTTGGAAGATCATCCAAAGTGAAACAATGTGAATCATTTTATAAATTATAAATTTTTAACTATGGCAACTCCTAGTGGGAGTGTCTATGGTGATGTCATTGATCACGTGACCAATGCGCCTGCGCAGATTGGTAGCGTTACGAAAAACAGTTTATTTTATTCGGCGGCTTGGGTAGGTTGTTCGGGCGCGCTGTGAAAATAAATAAGTATTTTTTTAGTGTGAAATATCATATTGTGAAGTGAAAATGTCGACCAAGAGTAAAAAAACAACGGTGACATCATCGAGCAGCATTAATGTATCCTCGATACAGACACCACAGTCTAGTAGCACACCTCGTTCTGGTAGCCGGCCCGCAAGTTCCGCCGGCCGGTCTTCTAGCCCCATGAGTCCCACCAGACAGTCGAGAATACAGGAGAAAGATGCTTTACAAAATCTAAATGATCGTCTAGCGGCTTACATTGACAGGGTCAGACACTTGGAAGGTGAGAACAGCCGGTTGACAAGAGAAGTGCAGACTTCCCATGAAACGGTCACACGCGAAGTATCTAACATCAAAGGATTATACGAAAGTGAACTTTCCGATGCCAGGAAACTCTTGGATGAAACGGCGAGGGAGAAGGCTAAGTTGGAAATTGATATGAAGAGGATTGCTGAAGAAAACGATGACCTCGTTCACCGGTAAGACACAAATTTTATATTATAGCCTAAAAACGTACGTTACTACACTATTGGTTACACTCGAAAATATCTATATGTATAATACTACACAATATGTAAATAACACAAACAGCGTATGTAGCTGTGTGTTTATGACTGTATATTTTAATCACTTTTAATATCTACAAAGTTTATTGTGAGTCTATATACCCGCCTACGTTTTTCATACGAATTACCTACATGTTCATAAATATTTACAATCAGAGATAAGTGTATGTATGATATCTGAGCGGTGAAATATTATTATTTCATGATGTCTCAACTCTTTCTACAGTCCAATAATATGTCACAAAATCAGCGAAAAATATTTTAAACCCTTATTTTACACAAATACCCAGTAAGTGTATTTTCACATAAATTCTAACTACAACCATTTTCTTTGCCCCAGTGCCAGACAATCAAATGTTAGTATGTCAGGGCCAAGAGTTAACTCCGACCCGTAGTAATCACAGATGGCAAATTTATTACATTTTGCCTAACATTTTTTTTTACCAAGGTTTTGTTTGACCATATACGGAATAAGCGACTTTTCGTTGCGAATTATGTACCGCGAATCTTTATAAATTAGATTGAGAGACCGATATATCACAAAGCCTTGAAATTATTATTTTTTGTTTAGAATTTCTAACGGAATTATTTAGTAAACATATCTACTTTATAAGACGGATTAAAATGGGAACTAATTATTTGTACGGCTATTAATCCATTCGTTCAGCAAGCAAAAATCAGCATTTAAGTCATTTGCACAGCAAACAATGTTTTCATCGGCAATAAATAAAAAATAAGCGCAACACTTGTTTTACAAATAAACTTGGTTATATCAGCAAATTAAAAAAATGTAACAGGTTAATAAATACTCGCACAACAAAATAATTAATTGACCAGCAGAATTGTTATTTGAGCAGCAGAATTATTATTTGACCGGCAGAAAATATTAGATAAACAATATTTTCACACACCGATTTACCTTCGGATCCACATGAAGTTTTTGTGATTTCTTACCAAATTAATGATGACTACGAAAATAATACCAGTTTCCGCTTTGCTATATTAACGAAATATCTAACTGAAATGTCAAAAAACGCTAGTGTCGTTCATTCAGATGCTACATATAAAATCACATAAAAAGATGCTACATACAAAGATTTATTAGTTGAACAAGATTAAAAATTTAGCTTTCACAAGTTTAATTAAAATTAGCTCACGGTTTGCTGCTCATTTATTTATTTTGCTGCACAAATAATCATTATGCCGGTCAAATAATAATATTGCTGGTCGATTAAATTTAGAGTTTTACAATATCATATTATTTGCAATAGAAATATAATATTCTCGATGGGCATAAGTAGCATATCAACATGATATATTTGCCGGCAGAATACATTTTTATGCTGAACATAACATCAATATTATTCTGATCGTTTAAATGATAGCCGATTAAAATTATCCAGTGTTTGGAGTAAATTTTAGTTCCTTGCTAAAAATAGGTATCCCACCCTTTTCTGTAATTTTTCGAGCCCCCGTAAAATACAGCTGTTCGTAAAGCATCACATGTGAGACATTTGACATCTTCAAGTCAGTCTTAACTTTTTTTAATGACACGTAGAGGATCATCTGTATATTTATTACGTGCAGTTTGTCCACTGGCTACTACAGCACTTGAGGTATTTGCTGTGATAGTATGGATCGAAATATAATTCTAACGCCGAAGACACAAGGTTCCTACGTGAACATGACCTACTATGCAATAGTTTGAATGAGGCTTGTCATGTAATAAAATGTAATGTGCTTGTCAATAATACCTACGCGCCCACACCCTAATGTGTGTTATTTTATTTACATCTTTATCTACCCCAATGCATAGTAGGTACACACTACACAATGCTGTTTGCTGCCTACATACGTATACGTACATAATTATATAAATACCTACATACTATGACTGTGTATATTATTATGTATATGTAAAATACATAATTTATAACATAAACTAGGGTTCCTGTTTTTTAGGAAATATCTACCTCATATTGTGATGTTTATTTATTTATTTACCATATTATTGTATATACCTAAATACATCGTGGGTTAACAGAATGATTCGACTGATTGTTATTGTGTGTGGATATTGTTTTTATTAAATTTTCCATATTTAATTTATTATTTCAATCATACTGTCCCTAATAATAATAATTGAAGTAACAATAAATTGATCATCATAAAATGGAAATATTTGCAAACTATCAAATGGCTACCAGGTGATAGTATATATAACAATCTGTTAAAAGTTGACTTTCATATTATGTTCTGTATCCATGATTTGGAGATTTTTTTATTGATTCGTTAAATTTGATCATATTTAAATTCTTTTATTTTTTTATTGTGTTCATGGGCTATGATATAAATAAATGAAATAATAATAATATGAGCACTTATAAATTGGACATTATATTGCATACTTATTGTTCGTGTTTGTATAATTGTACTAAATATCTCAAGTGTTCGGTTGACTAGAATAAATACATAATTTATGCAAACAGTTTAAGGCCAGGGCAAAGTAAGGAATGTCCAAATTGTCCTGGGTCTGGGTGTTACATGTATATGTGTTTAGTGCATTGTATATGGGTGTATCGTCGCGTTACTACCCATAATACAAGATTCACATCTTAGTTTGGGACTAGCTCGATATGTGTGAATTGTCTATGTATGTTATGTTATCTTTCCATACCGATCGTCCTCTCTGTGCGAATGATAAACAAAACATTCACATGCGAACAAAATAACGTATAAAATGACTCTAGTTACAGAATTGTCATCTTGTAGATCATGTGAAAATATGTGCAAACATAATTACTATGTGAATGGATTGAAAGAAGTAACCAATGATAGCCTCAGCTGGTGTTATTTTCTTTTTGTCAGGTGCACTGTGGTTATTATCGTGATATTAAGTTTGATGTCTAAAAGTTCAAACTTACAAAAAAAAACAAATCATTCGTTCCGGGTGAATTGCCGAAAAAAATTACATTAATTATGACGTTATTCAAAAAACCTTGTGTATATTCTTCATTTCAGAGTGTTCTTGTGGTCATTCAAATGAGGGCAGGGGCGTAAACGCCGGTGTACGCCGTTGACCAACAAGAAATAAAGTGTGATTGTTTGGTTTTACACGTACTTTATGAAAATGACTCCAGTTTCGATATTGAATGTGTTTTTCAAATTTGATAAAAAGTTTGTAAAAGATATTACATATGGAAACTCGAGGCACTTCAATACGTGTAAAACCTAATGATCACATTTCATTTCTTGATTAATATGGAGTTTTACAAAATAAAATTAAATAAAAACGTTAAATGACCTTTGGAGTGAGAGTATTATATCTATTATGTATATCTATTATGAATATGACAAACCAGTTTTTCGCGACAATTTTAGAGGAGTATCTATATAGTTCGGAGTACTGCCGCCGGGTATACACACGTGTGGGATTGGGATACAATGTTTCTCCCTAGATTATTTATTATCACAGTAATTAGTCTTTATAGTGTTAGATGTTTTTTGGTAATGTAGACTTGAATCGCTCGTAACATTTTCGCACACGAAAACCTGTTTTAATGTTTTTTTTTTATTTGTATTATTTTTACGGTTGCATGTATGCAAAAATACGCCACTGCGTACAATACGATTCGGTCCTGTAAATAGTTAGTGGGTACATTATAATATTATGTTGACATACTAATATAGTATGTAGCTACTTACACAGCATAGTTCTCCATGACATCACGGACCCGAAATATCTTGTGACGTATCTCACACTCTTACATATTTCGTATGTATATATTGTCAAGCAACGAAGCCTTTATTCTGAGTGGTTATAACACATGCATACATTAATATTACTATCCTATGTATAGGTATTAATGAACAGACTGCAATAAATATATTAGGCACGATTGATAAACGATAGCTCACTGCTTCTTAGTTGTTTACACACAGTGAAACTAACATCGAATACCAGTGGATACTCTAAAATCATCGCAGTTTCTTCAATATATTAGCACGAGTAACGTTTGATCGTCGATATGACTTAAGGTTTATACGGTATCACAAAAAGGGGAATACCATGTAAAACTATCCTTACGTACTTTTTTCAATTCTTCAACATTCATACAATTTCTCATACACGCACGTCGATTTCTCTTACTCAACACACAACCGTCCTCGAGAATTCGATTCACGTGATAAAGCCACGTAGTTCTTCTCACATCCCCTCTTTCAGATAATTATATCCTCTTTGTCATTCTTTCATCATCCATTCGTTCCTTGTCTCCAAACCAAACCATTATAACGTAGGTATTTACACATATTCTATCACTTGCATCCGCTCATTCTTCTAATTCAAAATGACATTTATATTTCAAGTACCTACAACTTACAATGCATAAGGTGTGGTTTGAAACGTTTTTGATCGTGGCGTCTAATATTGGTCGTAGACTAGTCGTCGATACAAATTTTACCCTGTGAATAGGATTTATTTTAGTCCTCCCGCGCCGATGTAGGTGTATGTATGTAACATATCTTTTATCAAAACGTGTATACTAAATCTATGTTTATTTGTCCCGTCATAACAATTTACCCAAGTAACATTTGCAGCGGTTGTTTTATATATCAATATCATTCTTATAAAATCGATAGCGTTAATTATTTTGCAATACTGGATGTGTGGAAATTGTTCCTAAATGGCTCCTAAAGCGCTCTGGGGGTGATATCATCGCAGTACGACGCTGTATAAGTGGTACAATTTTTGTGTCAAAATTTGGAAAGCGTCAAAATTTAAAACGTAACTATTATCGCATTTGACTGGAATTTTTAGCATTGGTTTGTCTAAAGGTCTATGGCTGTATTATTATTGAATGTTCAAAATTTTTTTAAAAGCGCGTATCATTCAATAATGTCCCGATAAATAAATACTACAATCTGAAATAATTATCTCTGTCCCGTGTCTTTCGAGTGTCCTGTAAAAGATGTGTTCTGGAAGAATGAAGACATTTTACATCTTTAATTTAGCGATGAGGTTTGCCACCCATCCTGCATGTCTTTAATTTTTTGTTGACACGGTGAGTATAGCTTGCTTGTTTATTACATGCAGCTGGTCTGCTGGCTACCTAACGTTTGATATAGCCGTGATGGTATAGTAGTGATAGTTTTTTCGTAAATTCCTCACTAGACCGGAACACGTTGCATGCATTTTGTTTCAAGACGGATTTTATAATTATATTACATTTATTATATATCTCGTTATTTCTATCTGCCGTGTAAATCTACTGATGATGTCATTATGTGAATGTGATAGAGTGGAGGTAACTCTTTTATATAATATTGCCATACATAATATACATATTATACTCCGACAGTGCTGTTCAATCTTAGATCCCGAAACCAATATCGATAGCAGATACAGATGGATCTGGTATTTATTTGGTTGTTAATTTTATAATTAATATATTTTTCTAGACCGGTTGTCGCGTATTTGTGTAGAGACCTCCTCCTCGTTTTGATTTACGAGATCCACACGATATTTTAGAGATATTATTTTAGGTAGGTATCTAATGAATATTCTTGACGAATCTTACATTCTTTTAATATTTAGTAAAATGTAATTGCAGTAGACTATAAAATGTGTTGTTATTGTCACTTTCATTAGAATATAGGTCAGCTGTACTATCCAACCAGTAGACCGGTGAACTGTATATACCTACCTACCTACAATACTATCATAGAGTGTCTCCCACAATATATGTATTCACATGCTGTCCAGAAATAGCATATTATAAGTATTGAGACGTTAGTTCATAGATTTGTGGGGAACACGTGCTCTCAGTGACACGATCATAATACTGGGTGCATGGGATGGGACAGATAACCAAAGGTAAACAAACTAACAACGACTGTGCCACTCCTAGTTGAGAACGATTATTTTGTACAAAAGGCTTGAAGTTACTGTCTTGTTACATAAGATGAAAATAAGAAACTTTTGTAACTCTATGTTATCATTTTTTGACTATCAAGAAAAGCATTGTGACGTTCTGTGAATTCCTGCTAGAAAAAAAAACAAGATACGCATTGTCTTCGTATTGGGAATGTTGAAGGGTTTTTTATTATGCTTTCTTTATCAATTAAAATGTTTCTAACGGGCTTTGATTAATGTGAAGTTTCCAAAATTTTAGCCAGTTTCTTGGAAAACGATTATTGCTTTCAATAGAATGATTTCATTCAAGACTAAGTAATTACCGGTGTAAATATTGAGTAAACAATAAATACTGATCATAATATAATACGTATGTATTACAAATCGATAAAAACGAGCAAAACAATGAACACTATTTTCTTTCGCTTAATGATTTAATTCAATGGCAGAGGCCTTTCAGAACTAGTCAATCTTCAGTGAAATAGTCTAAGAGGTGTAGTATATATTATGTATTATATACCTGCGATATTTGATTAAAGGTAAATTGGTTACGCCCACAACTATTGCACCAAAAAAATTATTATAGATTGGAAGTTAGTTAACTCATTTTGTGTTACAAGGTTTATCTACCTAGTTATTAAATTTCACTGTCAGTTTATCATTCATTTATAACCCATCGCTGTGTAGTAATAGATGCTGGGACAAACTGCCTCTGGGTCTGTTTGAGGAGCCGAATAGAGGGGGCTTCAGAGAAAAGCTGAAAGAACACCTTTTTGCATGGAGCCTTGAGGTTATATTACGAGGAAACGATGCTTTTCAAATGCATATTCTCAGATAAATTCTTTAAATGCCACCGCAAATTTACTGCCGATATTTCCTTTAAATATGTTCCTTCTAGTATACGACATTAGACTTGCTAATTAAGTACATCACCATAGTGAAAAATGTCGTGATGGTAAACAATTTGATTTATGTCTTCGATGTACCAACTTGTACAGCTATATATATTTAGTTACAATCCATTGGATTGGTCTGCAACGAGTTTGGTTTTTCTTCTCCATTCCTCCCTATTCTCAGCCAGTCTTTTAAGCTCTACGTATGAGCCACAGTTCATGTCCCTCTTCAGTTGGTCCATATATGCGTCTCTTGGTCGGCCTCTGCCATTTGTTTCCTCGGTCTTACCCTCCGCGATGGCGATGAGTAGTCCTGGGTGCCTGATGTTGTGGCCAATCCAGTTAGCTCGTTGTTGGCTGATTTTCTTAAGGAGTTGCCTTTTTTCGCCTACCCTGGTTAAGACTTCTTCGTTTTCGACGTGCTCCGACCAATGGATCTTAAGCATGCGTCTGTAGCACCACATCTCAAAGGCCGCCAACCGTCCGCTTTCACTCTTGCTGATGGTCCATGTCTCACAACCATAAAGCAGAATGCTCCATTGCTTGTACAGCTCCAATGCTTGTACAGCTAACATACTCGATCTTACCACTTCTCTGAGTCTTCAAGGTTTATATGGCAGTGTCGTCTTCAAATGAAATGATGATCTTTTTGCATTTATTCTTGTTGTTTTTGATAATTATTTAACATGACTTGATTAATAGCGCAGCGCTACTGTTAATATAGTGGGTAGCTAGTTTTATTTGCCCATTTGATTGGGAACACGATGCAAATATTGAGGACGTGTTCCGCTTTCCTTGGACTAAATACCGAATGGATTTCTATAATTTCGTAAAATACACGGCACGATTAGCAGAGATTTATTGCGTTTTTTTATTCGAATTGTATATTGTGCGATTACTTTTATATTTTATTAATTTTGCACTATATTTTGTTGTATATAATATGGTTTATTATCTTTCTATGTAATCTATAATAATATGTAATGTACGTATTATATCCATCGACCTTGCCTCAGGCCACCGATTCTGTTCTGACTGGCACCATACCGCATGATGTCATCACTTCTTACAGAATTATCAACACTGAATGGTCTAACTTACTAACTAACCAACCTCGTGTCATATACATATTATAAACTCTAGTACATTATACTAAAATACTAAAAGTTAGTTATGATATAAGTACTGTAGGTATTATATACGTACCTGAACCACGGATGATGGCGTGCTAACTAACCGTAGAAATGCCTGTGTCTAACTAAAACTAGACTAAACTTATTGATCTTTTCAGAGTTATTTTTAGGTACATTACGTAACCCAAATTGTATTGTCGGCATATCTACATTACGTAACATTGTATAGGTTTAGTTAATAGTTAATTCCATAAAAAGCACCAATATCGCAAAACCTAACATAAGAGAATACTTTCAACAGAATCAACTACATACTCATGTATGTATTAGGAGATGACATCATGTTATTTATAATATTTCACAGATAAATATATAATATCTTGTAATTGCATAATTTCATAAAATACTTAATGATCGCTTATCAATTATCTTCATTTACGTCATTTTTTAATTTTAAAATGTGCACAAAATATTGAAGTTATTTTATGATCTCGCTGGATGACACACGTTGCAAGGACGAGGCTTGATGTAAATAATGGTACTATGCAAGGTTAGAAAATCACATTAGTGTCAATGTTGCTTGAGGAATATCAAAAATGACGCACATTTGCAATATGTAATAATATTCAACAGTTTTTTTTTCAATTAATAAGTTAATAATATCGATTAATATGTACTAGTGATGTAACGAATATTCGCGAATGCATATTTCAAAGTATTCGCATTCGTATTCGCAAAAAAAATATGCGAATGTTTTGCGAATATTATTTCGGTAATAAAGTATCGGATATTCGGTAAAAATACCTGATACTTACCCGGTACATTGTAGAAAAGGTACTGCAAGAAAATGTTCTTTAAGAAAACTGAAGAGTTTTGAAAATTTTTAAATTCCCATACAATTTTGAAAATTCGGCGACGGGGGGGGTAGAAATTTTAATGATTGAGCAATATCTATTGTAGAAATCTAAGCAAGTCAATATTCGCTATTCGCATTCGCGAATGTCGGCAACAAATATTCGCATTCGCGAATATCCAAAGTCGCACATTCGTTTCATCGCTAATATGTACATGATATTATAATACTGTGATCTCCATTTAGGTATAAAGAAATTCCACCGCAATATTATTTGTGATTATAACTTCCCTTATTTGCTCCACACAATCGTCAATTATCACAACATATTTAGTAATGGAACATAATCTATAATACGTTGTGCTAACCTTGTCTGTTGGTTAATGGTTAGCCTCAACATAACATCACATAACATAATTATATAACGATCCTTCCATCAATCAATATATTATTATACTTAGTAACGGACCGTTATCTTTAGATCAGCTGGGCAGGGAGTATAAAGCCAGCTATCTAGATACCGTCTGGTCCAATTCACATGCTCGCTCTCAGAATCACGATCATCGTACCTACTAATTGCCGTGAACTTGAATAGCCTGAAAAAAGTGGCACGTACAAACCTCACCTACTAAACAGGTGTCCATTGATGTGATTATTTCAGTTGTACACAACAAACAAGTACCTACATTATAGAGATGAAGCTGACAATAAAAAGTTGCTTTTATTTATGGAATCTTGAAATGATTACGATCAATGAAAGTATCTAAGTATTTAATTCTTATAAGTTTTATCTAGCCGAGTTCATTTCAAGTCGTGATCGTGTATAAGTCGGAAATGTTAAGTATTGTAGTTTTAACACTGTCATTAGATTAGAAATAAACCGTTCCTATTTATTCAGTATGAACAATTGAAGAATATTTAATACTGAATGTTTATAAGTTACGGAGTCACTGTGTATTTTATTTTGACTATTACGATGTTTTGCCGCCCTCGATGTTTATATTTCTACTTTTTTATAAACACTTCTGTGACAGCTATTGAACCTTGATCTTATAACATGAATGAATGGTACATACGAGTATATCGTCTAAAAATGTGTATCTAAGAAACCTGTTATAATATATGAATAATAGTTTTTAACCCGATTGCAATACATTGATTTAACATTAATTGTTACCGCATAAAACATTGAGTACCTATATTATCTTCTATGTATCTGGTTTTAGGGACTTATATGAGAGGATCCATGTTCGAAACTGAACGTGAGAAAAAATCTTACACTGTATTTTATACAAGGAAGTTCACACAACAGTTCTGAGAATGTGAATGAAACTTCTTTGTTATTATAATAGTATACTACGTTTAAATAAATTCTTTTAATAATTATCTATGCATAAATCTAATAAATTCATATCATCATAATAATTATTATTATCTCTTCACCTTCTTGTAATAAATTAATTCAGTAAACAAGATTAACAGATGAAATTATTACACAGGATTAACACCAAATATAGATAATAAATGTTTCTTATCTAAACTAAGTAATGTTACATTTCGATGATTTTTACCTTTATAATTTCCCAAATTTGTCGGTTTTATTCACAATAATAAACCTTCAAATTCGCGGTAATTCCATTATTATTATTATCATCATCGCTAAACAATCTCGCTGTAATGGTGTTATTAATTCATTTGACCTTCGTGTGTTTCGGTCGACAGCGGGTGTGAGTTATATGTGTTGCTATGTTTTGTTACGTACACCTTTACTAATATCCATTACTGTATTAATTCAGCTTTCCCATAAGAATACAGCGGGTCGTATTTTATGTCACATTCAAGGACTTTAGTTTGGGCGTGTTGGCTGTGTTACCAAATTGAAGAATATCTAGGAAATCTACTTCCATAGCCGGTCTTCAAATGATTAATTGCTTTATCTACTAGACAAGACCACCTATTAAAAATATTATGATAAGCACCACAAGAATATAACGTTCATAGTACCTACATCAAATGATATCAGTTTTTGTAAACCTCTTCTTTGTTTGTTTAGAAATATTCAAGACAAATATATATTTTTTATTCTCTTGTGCCATATTATAGTTCCATGAATTATAGTTCCATGAATTTATATTAATATTATCGATCGATAACAAGAGATTACTCCTTAAACGAAGCAGCTTGGTGTGATGATGTCATATTTTCGCACTTAACAAAATGTTAAATAGAATTTCACACTGTTTTATATTCACGGTGTAAATGATAATTGTAATTGTTTAATTAATATCGCCTTATAAAACTGTTGAGCTCACTCACACCTTGGCAATGCATATGATTGTAGTACAGCATATATAATATTATGTACATATTAATTGTTTTATTGTAATAATTGCCTACTGAGTAAGTATATTAGATAATATAATATATTGCCATACTAGAGACATCCCCCGCTGAGCAGAGTATCTTATAATAGCGACTCTCTTTTATTATTGCTGTGCGCGTCCAGTTATCGCTGATATTATTATACCTACCTATTTTATTATGGGATAACATTTTTAACACCTACTATACTGTGTGAGGGCCTCGTACTTAGCGAAGCATTCGTAGTCTAGTCTAACAATGAATATACTAAAACAAAACTTTTTGAATTAATCAAGTGATGGTGATAGCTGTAGGTACATATAATTAAATATTTCACATTCACATAAACGTTTCACCTGCATTTGTCGTGATCTTCATCGGGAATTTCTTTTCCGGTTGACGTATAGATGGAGCGTTATGTCTTAGTAATCAATGCCTATCAAGTTATGCTCTTGCGAATCCTGGAATACTCATACAGAACAACCACTTTTTTATTGAATTTTACACTTAAATTGAACACTTTTGAACTTTTTTGGTCAACTGTGTTGGTCCATATCTATGGTCGAAACTCGAAACTGTTAATCGTTAGTCCGTTGGTTTTTGTTGTCTACTCATACATCTTTTACAAAATCGTGTTTTTTTCATTAATTCAAAAATGTCTAGTATCCTCTACATAACATTTTCGACTAAATACAAACACTTCCTGATCTCTATCTCGACTTTCGCCATTTTTAAAATTACTTCAGAATCAACCGGCCAGATCGAATCTATTTCAATGGACTGTCAAAACACGTTTCATGTTAATGGACGTTCGACCGATTTTGTTTTAGCGAAATCGTCCGGCCTTTAAGTCGTTTCGTATGAACACCACATAACATAACAAAATAATAATCCAATAGAAATATTATAAATATTCCTTCTCTCTTTGTATTTAATTAACACTTTTATTATAATTGAATTTCCTCCTTATATGTAAGTACTAGATTGTGTTGCATTGTGATGTGAGTCCTTATGGTATAAGTTGTGTTAGTCGCTTATTAATTTCACTGAGAGGACAGCGGAGTTTATTCCCCCTTTTTATTTTAATTCATCCATAACATTACATAACATGGCATAGTACTGACTGTTGTCTTGACTTGAGTATTAATGGGCTGATGTAATTGAGATTTATGTGGTTTTGTTTTGTTTCCGATTCGTTTATTTTATAGTTGTTCAGTGAGAAATAAGTACTTTGCACACTGAACAGACGAATAATTTCTGTCTATTCAATATACAAACACGTTTGAATCCTTTTTTTAAAAACTTAATATTGTTTTCACCCTACTCTTCTTTTAATGTTTTTTGTTGTCCATTAGGTTATTTTATCAGATATTTACGCAAATGATTATGTAACTCAAATATTAACGCACATATTTGAGTATTAACTGCGCATATTATATTCCTGAGAAGTTATTTAATATTATTACTTGCTTGATATTACAATCAGTAACCAATACAATATGCTCATAGGTATTTAATCTTTCACATGATTAGAATTTTTTTCGACATGAATAGTCAGAAAATCATCTGCATAAAACAAGAGTACAGTGCTGCATAACGATTATAATATGTATACAAATACGATTGTTGGTGGTAATTGTTTCTGACTTGAAAATCATAATAATAAAACTTTTTTCAATAAGATTATTAAATAGATGCCTTGGAGTGGATGACACGCTCAGAATGAAGAAGGCTGGTTTCTTACGAGAGGCGCGTTGAAGGACGAGGCAGGATGAATTTTGAATAAATAAATAGGATTTCATATGGTAACAAATAACTTACAATGTTTTTGATATTATTTTCGCATTATCAGTAAATTATCGTGTAAACAAAATGTTTGATAATGTCACTTCGCAATGGCGATAAGATGACATAAGGTTGTCCTACATTAATATCGGAACTTGTTCACCTGTATTGAGATATATCAGAATATACCTTACTGTTATCTCTACTACAGTGTTTTACTGTTTATTATACTCGTACAACTAATATTATGTTGTTGATAATCTTCGTTGCATATTTAAAATGACGTATGTAAATAAATAAATGTTTTGACATTTCTTGAATAATCTGCTTATTATGACACGAAAACCATTTTTAAAGTGATTATTATTAATATCAAATATTGAAATTTAATATTTTTAGAACAATATCACAATTTTTGATCTAAACTCACTTTATAGTAAAACATACTTATCAAACAATGTAGTACGTTTACTGGAAGACATTGCCTCATGGCAATATGTACGCCTTTTGTAAAATTTATTTTTGACAATAAAGTGTTTATTATTATTATCACTTGACAATAAAAAGTTCAAACAACAGTTTTAATGCCATAATGAACAGTTTTCTAATAGCGTACCTAAATAAATATCATGTATACCTATGCAACGTCGTAATGTTGTGTTGTGACAACATCCTCTCTTTGCGAATAATTGCACGTTGAATAGAATATAAGGTTCGTGCATTCATTATTATCGTTGTTAAATAAACAAACAAATTATATTATACTCGTGTATTACTGTGAGTCACCTCTTACCAGTCAGTCAGTCTCTTAGAACTCACCGTGTCCGGTGTATACAGTAGACGAGTACATAATATTATTTATATTGACGATGTGATAATTTCAGGAACTGCCATTTATCTTCAAGTAGTCCTTCTAATTACTAATATTGTCTGTGTAAACTCGGTCGTTTTAAATTTGAAACATTATTCTGCGAGTGATATATCTATTCAAATCAAACTAAACATGAAGTCGACAGAGGGAAATTTCATTTCAAATGTAATTTTCTCTTAATTACTTATTTAAACTTCTCTTAACACTAAAATGTACAAAAACCTTCAAGTGTTATGAAAACAACATACACAAGGTTACCTTTACTTTCATCCGATGATGAGAACAGAAGCTACTGAAAGCCGATTCACAGCCAATAAAGTCACCATGGAAGTACTACATATAAATGTTTTATTCTAAATAATAATCTTAAAAATTATGCTATGTAAACTAATTCGAAACAGTTTTCCACATTATCCGTTTTAGAACCTTTCACGAGTTGTCACTGCCACATAATTCACTGAATAAAGTTTATGTGAATTAAATTCTACAACCAGTTGTTTTAATTTAAACAATTACTCAAACAGATAAACACACGGAATATTTTTCATAATCCGATTGCAGTAAGTAAACACAAACAACATGATGATAAGTAAATCTCACGGAATATCTAAAGATAATAACAAAACAATGATACCTACTGTTATACATAGGTGTGTGTTTATTGGAATAACAACAGTACATACATTAGTGTTATTTTGTTTACACACTCAACTATGTGTAATATTGTACATACAAGTAGGTACCTACGTATAGAATATCATTGTGCAATCGCGACATTCACAGAGTTTGCTCGTTTCATTAACAGACGAAGATATCAGACATGTGCGCGCGATGCTATCTCATCATGTACATAGTATAATAATATTATTATTATTATTGTAGTTCCAACAGAAATATCTACATACTCATTATACTGGGAACATTGTACTTGCACTGTAAATGCAACACGAATACACAAGGACCACAGGTCAACAGTGTCGCAGCGTTTAACTACGGAATGTTTACTAGAAAGCCCCTTTCTCAAATAACTGGTTACGGTCCCAGAAATCTCTGTATTCTTCTACATTGCTGTGCTGTCGTGACAAAATATTTATGTATATACCTATTTTATTTATATTTCCTTTTTTATCTGTCTCTCTTTATCACTTTAATAAATTCGTGTAACAAAATTGCTTATATTTGAGTTTCGTGTTTTAATCATTATGTAGTAAATATGTTTTAAATCAATTGCTGGCTAATTTCTTCTATTCTTTTTAACGCCTTCCTATCGTTTGCGAGTGATTAAGGACCCTAGCTAATTTACTTAATATAATATTTTGTACCTACAAAATGACCTTTCACGAGTTCATGAGTTTTCACAATTATATAAAACGTATTAAGTTGGTACTAAATAATTATTAAGTTAGTAGACATTGTAAAAACTGTTAAGTTTCTTCTTAAAGTATCTGTATTATTTTCTAACAGTCTGGAGTGTATATAAATTGTATTCCTACCAAGATGTACGGCGAAGAACTTGTGATATGAGCCCTGGGGCGCTGGGCGTTCTCCACTATTGATGCAGTCGCTATAACATATTATGTGGGTGTATAGCATATATACTGTATACTGTTAGGTACTGAACATGGAACGTATAGTGCTCTTGACCTTATACCAGCCAGCCCAGCATTGTACACTGCAGTCGGCACATACATATGCGGCGTACTTTACACCTAACCTTAAATATATTAATGTAACGTTAGGTACATCTACCATAGTTCATATTATATTATTTATATGCAATATTGTATTTTCATTGCATTTTTTACTCTATTCGCTATTTTATTTATATCCTAATGATGAAGCATCTAATTAGACATATATTTTATGTTATTGTTTTTATCTCCTCGTAAGATATTATAATTATTCTTCCTACATTATCACTTTATACCTATAACAAACTGTATTATATAGTTTTTTTAGGATCTTGTTTGGATTTTCGATCAAAAATCAAATTACAAAATCAACATTGTATGAGAACTGCGTATTCGCTCATCGTGAATTTGCCGGTTTTGTATGACCCATGTGCGTATAGTATATCGTACTCGTCTAGCATCGTAGATATTATATTTATAGCTATTGTGACATAATAGGCGACGTTATCGTGCGTGGGACAACCAGCGGAAGGTCATATGGGGCTATTGTTGCTTCATATAGTGAATATGTACTGATTCTCTTAGTATGAATTCAACAAGGTTTTCTTATCTGGCGAGTGTATTGCTGTCCAAATACAAACGTTGGAATGATACGTAAGCGCCGTGTCACAATTTCATTGCATATATTTTTGCAGTGACGTAATCCCAGCTAAGTGGATCGGTGATCCAATATGTTGTCGTTTCTCTCGCAGAAATCCGTCGATAGTACATTTCTGGCACATTACGTCACTTTTGCAGATGTATCCAAACTGTGGTGCGCGATATTCCAATCAATATTCGATTCTATTTATAAACATCACTACAATTCGGTGCCGTGTGCATAGTTTGGTAGCGTGTGCAATAGCTATTTTTATCTTAGTGACATCATTCTTAGAGGTCATGCGAAGGTGGATGTGAAAGTGTCCACCAGACTCGTTTGTCTCGCCATAGCTCTCCGATTTGGTATCGTCCAAGCCAATGTTTAAAATTAAATGTATTGTTGTAAATATATTTTTAAAATTACATTAATATAATTATTTTTAAAATTACATTAGTATATCAACGGCTCTGCGCACCATTTTTTTACTGATTAATCTTATTCTAATAGATGAATGTTTAAGTAATGAGAAGACAGAATGAAAATTATTTTACATGAATTAATAAATACATGCATCTCATTCCTTGAGGGGTAAGTAGAAAGGATGAAACGCCATTTACTCTTTATTAAACTTGACTAAGTATATATTTATTAATTAATTAAATACATACGTATATATTGATGATTTTTTATTACAAAGATATATCTGGGCTTTGTTAAAAACCCAAATACAACCTCATACACCTTCCACAGTAAGTTAAAAGCTTGATTCGTGAAAGGGGAATTTGCCTGCACCTGTGATCGAACCACGGCCCCTCTGTTCACGAGGACGATACTCTACATTCAGGCTTCCGATGATAAGGCAAATGAATATTATGTTACTTCATTGCCATCTCTATTTTTTACCATATCCATGGGAATACTTAAGTATGTATAGGAATGTACCTACTCTGTAGATAAGTGTGTGCGTGTCAGGGAGTACCTGTCTTTTGTATATATATATATATACCTATCTTCCTAATATACATTGCTATATGTATAATACCAAAATGTCTTAAGTATTGTTCTCATGATGTCGTGTGACGCGGTATGCATACTGATTTCTGATCCGATATCAACTTGGTACCTACATGAAAATAATAATCTAAACAAAACTTACTATTATACATAATATAATAATATGTATTGATATTATGTATGTAATTGTAATTGTAATAATATGTCTGTGTGTGTGTGCAGTGAGTTGTTTATTTTGCAATTCACCGCCCGGCACGCATACAATTCTATGTTATGAGCAGTACACACACACACACCATAACATGTGTGGGTATGATTATATTATTATTATTGTAGTTAACTTCGTATTATTTGTGTGTACTATGTAGCTAAGACCTAAGAGACAACTAGAGACATTCTTATTTGACTCATTAGATGATTATTACGTTGTTATTTTTCTCTAGTACCCACTCTTAACTGCAGCTTCTAAAATTTTCAATTTAAGTCAAATTATTTTATAATAATCTCGTGTTAGTGCAAAGACGATGAAAGTAAGTAAATGATTTGCCATTGTGCTTTCTTTCAACTATATCAAAAATTCGATATAAATTGGTAGATAATTTAACATGATACTGATAAACTATAGATTCGTTTGCGCAATAAATCTTGGCGTATTCATTCGAAATTTTAATTTAATCTGATAATGAATTGTATTTTAATTTAATGTTTTGTCTATTCGCTAAATTACTAACGATCTCTTTGCTTAAGCTATTTCCAAATATTTTTACATGTGACGATTAAATTTCACTTACCTATGAGCGTTTATAGATTGAGAGCCACTGATTAAACGTCACCCAGATTGTTATCTTTAGTGGCGACATCCTCGGTACGCCGGGAAAATTATGAACTATTGACCAATGAGTATGTTCTGCGGAATGTTCGCGGGTTTGTTGTTTTGGCGGGAAACATTATTCATCGTAGATAAATATGGCAATGTTAGGTTAGGATAAATGCCTTTGTAAAATGAGATGCAAAGAGGACCAAAACTATTTTAGTATTGTAATTCCTTCGATTTTTGTATAACATTATTTCATTTAAAGAACAAGTAGGTATCTATTATTTTACCATAATCTTCTGACCTCACACTACTGACTCATAGAGTTCTGAACAGTATTCAGTATGGTCACCTCATGCATTTGCAATTAAGACTATATTTCTACTACTTCTTTTTACTAGTTGAGATGAGAAATATGGATCAGAAATTTATTGAAACCAAAGTTCGGGCTTTACATATATAGACTGATGTCCTATAAAGTCCATATAAACTGAGATTTCAGGTTAGCTGAAAATGTAAAATATTTTTGCAGGAACTAGACAAAATTAAATTTTTGATTGAACTCAGTGAAAACCTCTTTTTTCCTTACTTGTTTCATCCTTTTTTCGCATCCAGTGTTAAGTAAAGATCTTCCATGTAGACTTCCACAATGCGTTTATCAGTCATCATTCTCCTCCAATAACCACCTGCTATTTTCTGGATATCATCTGACCATCTCGTTTGGGACGTACTCATGTCGGTGGTTTCTAGTTCAATATTTTCTTTATACACCAATGATCTGGAATTCAGAAATATGACCAACCACATTATAACTATTAAAGGGGGGAATAAAATCTTCTTGTAATTATTATACGGTAAATATGTTAGTTATAATGGTTTTTGTGATTGTTTCAGATTGGATAAGAAGAGTAAGGACTTGGTAAATGCAGAGAACCAGGCCCGTCTGTTTGAGAACAGAGCCAATGAGTACAACAACAAATACAACAACTCTCTGGCAGACAAGAAGAAACTGCAGGATGACTTGCAGGTGAGACCAATACACTTAACACAACGCACACCATGTAATGAATAATAGCCGAGGTTATATTTCTGTATGAATGGAAAGAAGGGTATGAGTGGACTCATCCCCAAATTGAGTTTAATGCATTTATCCTTTTATTTTATTTTATTTCAATAAAATGAACCACTACCAGCTTGACAGTTGTAAATGTTACTACATAAGAAAAGAACTTAAATATGCGCCTTGGAAAAAAAAAATTGATATATGCACATCAGACACCATATTTCAATGTAAAACAAAGCTTATATTGTACCGTATTGGTGCCACCATGCGGTTTTTATTGCGGGTCTCCTGTGAAGTATTGTTTTCGATTCATCCCCTTTTTCGCTTCGCATGCAGATTTTTTTATACTGTGTTTCAAGTTATTGAAATAAGGCAGCCTAGTATGGCATACACCTAAATCTATGACATTACAATATAATTTTCTGTTACATACATGTCTAACATAGTAATGTAATGTGATATGCTGAATGTTGTTGCAACTGATCATGGTAATTGTAACATATCATTGCCAGTCAATCATTACATCTTTCTCTAACTGTAGAGCAACCACACAATGTATACTTTTATTCTCATCTCCTGATTGGCACACTTAAAATACACGCCAATACAACAATATTAACTTTCTTCTGAATATTTGTGGATTTTTATTTTTGTTAACATGTTAGTTGATATATCATATGTTTTTGTTTATATAGGAAGCTATCAAAGAATTGGAGAAGCTCCGCAAGGCTTTGGCAGAGGTGCGCAAAGCATTTGAAGAGGAGACCTTGTGCCGCATCGATCTGGAGAACATGGTACAAAGTTTCAGGGAGGATCAACAGTTCAAGGACCAAGTTTACCAACAGGAACTTACAGAGACACGCAGCAGGAGGCAGGTTGAGATCAGCGAAATAGATGGAAGGCTGGCACAACAATATGAAGCCAAGTTACAACAATCCTTGCAGGAACTAAGAGAACAGCAAGAGGCTCACGTCAGGGCTAACCGCGAGGAGCTTGAAAACAGATATGATGCCAAGGTAAGGAATTTCATTTTTATTATAGATATATATTTCTTATGGAGCCAACAGTGAAAACTGTAAATAACACCAACACAATAGTAAATAGATTGTGGATTACAGAAGTAATTTTACTAGTAAATTAAGTGATCTTAATTTTTTGTTGCCACTGAGAGCACAGCTTGTATGTTTATTACATGTAGCTGGTCTGTTGGCTACCCCACTTTTAGTATACACTGTGATGGCATAGTAGTAATAGTAACTAAAAAAAGTCTCCCTAATAATACCATCTCGAGGCTAAACTACTGCATTTAATCAACATACAGTTTAAAATATTCAAGAGGAGTGACATACTTGGATTGAGTTGAAGATGTCACATTCCTGCCTACACTAAATTGGGGAAAATGCTAGTTTCAATTGTATCCTGCTTGTAATAAAAATAATCTGTTGCGATATTAATGTGTGTGTGTTGTTTTCAGATAAAGGCTCTGCAACAAGCAGCCAGTAGGAACAGCAATGCCACAGGCCTTGCTGTAGAGGAACTCCGCCAGGCTCGCATTCAAGTGGACGGACTCAACCTCAAGATATCTGAGTTGGAGCAACACAACACAGCTCTCAACGTGAGTGTACTGATACTTTAAATTGGACAGTCATATTAATTTCTGATGTGGTGACCTATGTTTTATATATATATTTTATTTTAACACAGTTATAGTTACGAAAATCAATAGAAACATGATAAAAGAATTAAATTATCCAGCTAGGATAATAAACAAATAAATATTAGCAATGTCTGCATACCAACCTGAGACTACAGTAAATTTTTTAATGAAATAATTTTTAAAATTGATTTAAAGAAATAAGTCTTTAAGGAAAGAAATAAATAAATTTGATAAAACATTCCAACAAAAAAAATACCTTTTTACTGTTACTCATCAGCCACTTCTGAGGGTTTTCTTTATTTAAATATTGTATTATTTTCCACTATATTTTGTGCAGTAAAATTATTTAATATTATTTTATCAGGCACGTGTACGTGAGTTAGAAAAGACCCTGCAAGGCGAGCGTGCCAGACACGCCGGAGATCTGGCTACACTGGAAGCTGAGTTGGCTCGTCTCAGGGAGGAGATGGCAGACCAACTCAAGGAGTATGCCAGCCTTATGGACATCAAGACCAGTCTGGATCTGGAGATTGCCACATACCGCACTCTGCTAGAGGGAGAGGAAGATAGGTGAGATATATATAGCAATTATTTTGGTTTTTGCATATTCTTATGATGATCTTTTATTATAGATAAATATTTATGATCTTATTTGTACATAACTTATTTTTAATATATGTATATTTGCCTATTCGACAGTCATCTTTAATAAGTTATAAAATTTCTGCTTTGACATCTTATTGCTTTTAAATAAAAAAAAGAAGTATTCACTGTGTCAGTGTTTAGGTAGTAGAATTCCATATCGAAAAAATAAAACAGGTGTTTTATTCTACTAAAGATTTAATTTGTGAGAGAGACGTCTTTCGTCTTATGAGGACATTGTCAATCATTTGACTTGACAATGTCCTCATAAGACGAAAGACGTCTCTCTCACAAATTAAATCTTTAGTAGAATAAAACACCTGTTTTATTTTTTCGAAAAAAGAAGTACTAATTACGTCAATTAATAGAAGAAACCAGAGACACAGAAAAATTATACATACATATAAATTTCAATGTATTTTAATGCTTTATATTCTAGGCTTAACCTATCTCAGGAATCTGAGTCATCCGTGCATGCCAAGACAGCCTCTGTGTCTGGTTCAGTGCGACGCACCACTCCCCTGCGCACGGCACGCAAGCGTATGTTGCTGGAGGAAAGCGAGGAGAGAAGCGTGGCCGACTACAGCGTGGTCAGCTCAGCCAAGGGAGATATTGAGATCACTGACGTATGTCCTGAAGGAAAGTTTGTCAAGTTACACAACAAAGGCAAGAAGGTAAAACAGATAATTGTATTTTTGGAAGATTATTTATTAGAACACGTTTTAGACATAGATGATAAATACCGGTCTTGCGCACACAACATCCTTTATAAAAATACAAACATAGACCTTAATAATACAATACAGGAGATTGTAAAAACTCCTTTTATGAAAAACCAAGAATTACACCTTGATATTTACAAATTGAACTTGGCTGGTACATAGTAAATTATATGTTGTACATAATAATTATATTATGTAGTATATTTTCATAAATCATGTTGGATATCTTTGCACCAAATTGAGTCACTTCTTCCTACACATACCTAGCGCTCGTATGTTGTTGTTGTCATAGGAATGGTGCATTGTGAAAGAGGGGCATCTAAGCCATTAGAAAGAGATTTTTTCTGGACAACAAACTGTCCTATCTTTGACCATCTATCATTGGACATCAGTCAAAACATGTTTCAACCAGGATCATAGTTTTTCCTTTATTGCAGAAACTAAGCAATAAATATGCTGAAACAAAATAAATGTAAATGACAAACACATGTATAAATGTGTATTGACAGATTGTTTTAATGAAATAATTATTTGCAGGAAATTTCCCTTTCTGGATGGCAAGTAGTCAGACGTGCTGGCAACCAGGAGACACAGTTCCGCTTCCACCGCAGTGTGAAACTGGAGCCTGGTGCAGTCACAACCATCTGGTCATCAGACTCTGGACACGAGCATGAGCCTCCACTCAACCTCGTCATGAAGGGACAGAGGTGGTTTGTCTCTGATAACATGGTCACAGTTGTAATGAACAACAACCAGGAGGTAAGACATTATTTGATGAGATACTTCACTCTCATGACACAAGCATATTACTTACAGTATGGATCTTTGGGTGTATATCAAACACATTTTCATTTTTAAATGTATAATATATTACAAGAACTTGCACCATGTTCCTCAATAATAATAATTGTTTGTATTTATTTATTAGTAAACATGTGACAAACGCTGTGAAAACAATCCTCAAAAAACCTAGATTTGGAAAATTGTTCAATTTAATTTGTCAACTTTTACCAATCTGAATGATTTTAACTAGTTTAGTATGTTTAATGTAACATCTTCTGTCTGTTTATATCTGAGAGTCATGGACATGTTGTTAAAATTTTAAAGGGTAAAATCTAATATATGTGTATTGTTCCTTTTGTTTTGCAGGAGGTGGCATCATCCGAGAGACAAAGACGGCAAGTGAGCACCAGCGCCGCCCGACACCGTGAGCTCTCCCACAAACTGCCCCGACACGCGGAAGCGGGAGACCTGCCTCAGGTAGCCAACTCTCCCCCTCCCTCCATCTACCATCACTCCTTCATGAGCCCACGCAGATACTTCTAGACGTGTATCGCATTCACATGGTAAGCCACGGGGTCCAATCAATGACAAAACTAGTACGCTCTGCCGCTATCAACATTCTTCTCTATCTCTCTCTCTTCTCTTACAACATATACCATATCTAAATCTCTCTCTCTCACACACTCACATATATACATTGTTATCCGCACATATGTATTTGTGATGTCATTTGTTAATAATTAAGCTGTTCAATGACTATGCTGTGTACCTACAAAATTATGTAGTGATATATATTATATAAAGACTAGATGACACTTGATCCCTTAAACAATAATGTTAGTTTACTTTTGTAGTCGAATTCCCCATTGAAATGACTGCAAATGCGTATTAATGTATTTTTGTACTCAATGTGTTATTTTTCTATATTCTGTCGACTTTTGTGGTTTGTGCACGAGCGCTTGTGTATAAATTTACATTGGTCTAAACAGAATGTAGAACTGTATGGGTTTTGCCCTTATTTTCTTTTCAAAAAAGTCCTGGAATCTATGATTCGTTAATATTTGAATGTACATCAAATGAACGATATGTTTTTTAACTCATATAAATGTGCGGAGCTTAGTTTATACTTTGCTATGCATTTGATTTGTCATTTCATGGATATTTGTAGTAAAGAACTAGATAAAACCAAATTATCTTTATGTTTATGCAATCAATGACACTTTTTTAAAGAACATAATAATAAATCTTTATTGACCTCACAATTGATGCTGTGCAACAATAAGAAAAATACAAATACCTCACGGTAAAATAAAACAGTATAAAACACTGCACCAAAAATGATCAGTCAAAGGGCGGACTTGTGATACAACACCTTCCAGTCAACCCTATTTACTATTTTATATTATGAGGTGTATCCTGTTGTGTAAAAATGTAACCCTTACATTTAATATCTTTACACAAATGTGAATTGTGTGTTTAGTTTTGCTAGAACTACTCTTATCATTTGATTCACATTGTTTATATTTTTTGCACTTTTTTGTTTCATTTGTGTCATCTTTTCTTTCACTACATGCTTTATTTGTACTCATTCATTTTCATTGAATTATAAAATCACTGATTATATATAAATCGGTTTGTTGAATATCACCAAGTAAATTCGGGATGTTGAATCTTTGTTTCATCTATCATCTTCGTTGGTGTAATGATATTTTAATGTATATGATATTTATTCCACAAAATAAATCATTAATATAATGTAACTTAATTTAACAAGCATATTATTATTATATTCATATAATATAAACTATTGTTGTTGTATTAATGTCTTAACAACATAACTTAGTATGCTGGTGGTATGTGGAATATTTTAGCTGATACAATGTGATATGGGCTAATCACATAATAAGAATAATAATATCTGAGATAATAAAGAGAAGATGAATGATGTTTGCATTGCGTAATAATAGTAATAAAATAATTCACTCATGAAAGCTTTCTATAGAATAATAAATACACTTCTCTATTTTTAATACTATATATCTTATCTATTATGGACTCCCAAGGCTTTACTGTTTGGTTGCTACTCGACTCTGTTGTATACTGTGTTGATATTTTGATTCTTGTTATTATATTTTACAGATCAGTTATATCATTCTTTGTTGTATAAATTGCTGCGCTCTCGTTGGGACCACCGGGGATCAAATGCAAATAAATGCATTTGCGTATTTATACAAGTACTCCGCAACTCAGAATATCCTAAAGGCTCGATCCACATAAAAGTTGCGAACGAAGAAACAAAAAAACGTTCTATCTCAATTTTACTCCGATTGCTGTAAACGTAGACAAAAGAAAGAGAACGAATTTTTTTTTTTCTTCTGTTTCTTTCCTATGTTGTCAAAGAAAAGAAGAAATGGAAAACTTTTGTTTTTTCGTTTGTAACTCATGTCTGGACGAAGGCAACTTATGTTGCTGGCTGTCTTTTGTGGAGCTATTGAATATGGATCTGAGAAAAAGTAGATCATTCCCTAAAGATGGCTTGTGTTTGCGGTATTGGTACTTTTCTAATATTTTTTTTTTAATTCCGGAAATGAATGATGGTTTCTTTATTTGATTTTGTATTAAAATATCAACAAAGTATAATATTTTGCTTGTGACAATATCATAACATTATTATTTATTCATGTTTTTTTATTATTTTTATTTATTTAATGCTACTTTGTTTGTGTTAACCGTGAGGTAGTGGATGCATTAAGATATATATGGAAACGCAATGGTCTCATGTTTCATTGTCTACACTCTTATTTCTAGGAATATCTATGTGATTGTGTTACTGTATGACTGATGCTATGTTTCACGGTACAGCGAGACATGATATCTACTAATACGTTATTGGTTACAAAATATATCTATCTGTCTATACCAGTGGTCGGCAAACTTATTCTCCGAAAGCAAATGTATACAATCCAATGTTAAAAAAAAGTTTTGGAGCTTCATTAAATTACGAGTACACTGAATTGAACTTGATTTCACACAAGAATAAGGAGCCAGAGCAACACTTAAATGTCTATAGAGCGGCATGCGCCTTGAGAGATGTATTTTCCAACCACTTGCCTATACCGTCACAAAATTTCATAATAGGTCTCTTTGCTAATTGTATCTGTGCACACCTAGTAGAATTGTTTCTTTCAATCAAGATTGATAACGACCTGATAACTGGAAAGACGTCTCTCTATTGATCAATAATTTTAATAGTAGAAAGAAACACTTTTTTTCAATTTACCTAATTAGGGTATCTACTCATTACTGTGATTTTTAAGTGTCCCTCTAAAAGGCAGATGTCAGTAAGACATTTAACATCTTCAATTCAACACTGAGGTGTGCTACCCATCCTGATGCGTTGATTTTTATTGTAATGAAGAGGACAAGAACTTGCATGGTTATTACATGCAATTAGTCTTATGGCTGAATCACTTGCGGGAGATATCGTGGTTTAGATAGATAGATAAAATACTTCCCTGCATTGAGAACTATCGGAAACTACGCGGATCAATGAGATATTTCTGGATATTATATGAGGAGCCTTGCAGGTATGGATGTGTTAAGGTAATTGACTAATTGTTGTGATTTTATTTTGTTCACAGGGTGAAGAGAAATGTGTAATAATGTAACACACACACACCACCAACCTGCCTTACTATACTACTATATTATAATTATGATAATAATAATAATATTATGTTTACTAAACTTATATTGTAATAACTACATTACTTGGTAAATATTGTAACACACAAACACACACACACATATGTACAAACGGAAAAAAACACCTATGATTCTATTACTGTACCGCCTTCATATTGTAATATTACAGGATCACAAATTGCCTGCCAATATACAAAACAGTCTGCCGATCTTGGATTTATTTAACAACAACAAAAGTCTTCATTTGAAACTATCGGTGTAGGAAGATATGCTAGATATACATAATATGCGTATCTTGATTATTATCAATTTGTTGTTATTATTTTATCAGGTAATATTTATAGAACAATATTAGTATCCTTCTAATCATGTTTTAATTTGACATGTTGAGAGAAGAATCTCAACATATAAACGTAATTAAGAAAAGCAGTCTATTGAAAGTGTAACGAACCAGATGTAAACATGATTGTGTCTCAAATTTCAAAACACATTTGGTTCTGTCGAGAAGAATAAAATATTTAACTTAAATTATTATTATATTGGAACGACATTGCAAATTTATTAAAGAAGTATTTTGTATGCATTACTTACATTACGAATGTCATATGGGAATGTCATATGGATATTACGTTATAATTGGAAAATTGTTCACTCCACTAGTGCCATCATTATTCAAAGATATTAATTTTAAGGTTTATTGACTTTGGTGGGGCGTGTATTTACATTATTTTAGAATACGCTGTGTAAGTAGATGGAACTATTACGCCCTTATCAGGTCATTGGTAAAGGTTAAATTTAGTTGTAGCTTTTTAACATTTATTTTTGTTTAGTTTGTATTGCGATAAATCCAAGTACGCAAGTGTCACAAGTATACAGAGAATTCACTTTTAATTAAAAGCAGCTTATTGTCTTAGGTAAGTATTGTTCACACTGCTCTTGGTACAAAAATATTATATAAATATTTATAATACAAAATACGAATAGCAATATATCTACTATTAACAAACACATCAAGATTATATATATATATACATATTACTATTGCTCTTAACTTTATCTATTATAGTAATATGGACTAAGTTTAGTTAATAAATATATTTGGGGGTAATTAAATTATAGAAGCCTCGATGGCTGTGTGTTGCACAGGAAAATATAATATTCAACTCCATTCAGATCCGGGGTGCACTTAGAGTATTTAATACATTGTCAAAGAGAGACATTGAAATCCAATGCAAGACTCTCATGGTCATATTGTTAAGCCTTACAATCTCAATATAGTTAGCATTTGTGTCTGTGTTGATATGTTGCTGGGTGCATCTTATTATTTATTTAAGTATTAAAACAAATGTTAAGAATGTCATACAAAGAGTGAGTTTATTGGGGACTTGGTTAAAAAAATACTATCTCAGTAACATTGAGAGAGAATCACTGTGTGTTGAATGTGTTGGATCCACAATACAATTTTAATGTTTAAATTAAGATAAGTATATTGTCACCTTTAGATTTGAAATTATGTTAAAATATTGAAGCAAATTAGAATGTTTATCATTGGGCATATTGTAATATTGTTTATGGAAGAGGTGAAACTATATTGTTGTGTTAAATGTTTGTGTAACAAAATAGGATTTGGAAGTAAACCAAAAATTTTATACCACTCTTTTTTCGATCAATATTTTTGCACTAAACAATGTTATTTTCACATTAACAATGATGTATTTAATACAATATGGAAATACATGTCAAATTAAATAAGGTGCATATTTTTGTTTCAAAGTTGAATCATTGCATACTGATAAATAACACTATATTTTCATATATAGCTGTGTGACAATTCCCAATGTTTTTCTATTTAAATGTTTTTGTTTGTTCAAAGTATTTTGGATATAATTTTACAATTACTAGACATGTAATTATTTTTTAGCTAAACGGTTGTAATAAAATCTTAATTATCTATCATCGGAGTTGCAAGGAGAGAAAATAAATTCACAAGAATTTTATGTATTAAAAATACACGATACTACTTCTTATTCCTTAGATATATTCAAATAGTGATTTTGTATAATTGAAATTTGGCTAATTTGATTTATATATTGCACCTTGATTATAGATGATTCGGTCAAATATATAAGTATAAGTTTCAAATCTTACGCCAACCCCTACTTTTCATACAATTTAAATGTACTTAAAATTCACATTCTTCTTTGTAGTAAGTCGAGACAAGACAACTCTTTCTCATGGTATTCGGAACGCACACATCTATAAGATAATATTCCAATATAATTTTGTTATACATAGTGAAAATAGCAGTAGTAAGGGGTTATTTTTAACATTATTTTATAGACAGAACAGCTCTCCAAACAGAAGGAGAAATTAGAATTTATGATTATCTTTATTATTGTGTATATGGTATTATCTCAGGATGGAGACACTGACAACTGAAAATTGCTAGATAAGTAAATTATTACCAATTATAATTATTCACAAAATAATGTATAATATATTTATTGAATCTTTCTCTGATTAGAATGATGAGACTGGAAGATGAACTAGGCATCCATGTTGTTTTATTATTATTATATTATAATATTATGTTCCCCGTTGTATTGTTATCCTAGTAATTTCAAAGACTTTTTAGTATAATTAGTATCGTCTAGTCATCTTGTTGTTCAGAGGCCAGCGAGGAGCGCTGCCTTTATTATGTCCCCGACTATTTATTCCTGTTATTCTCGTCCGTTGTTATAAACCTTTCATTATTATTATAATAATAATACAAGTTTTGGTTGTCAGTCTTTTCTCGTTTTGATAATGCCATAATGTAAGCAGTGAATTCTTGACTTCTCTTCAATACTGACTTAACAAATAATTTTAGTATTAATGCAATATATTATTTTAACCTAGTCAAATCGGAAGATATCAATACACATCTTTGAAATCCATATTATTACTAATAGTGACTAGGAAAATATGGATAAGTAGTATTCATTATTCTGTATTCTGAGATTATACCCAGTTGGACATTATGGCTTTAAATTATTATCACTGCTGAGTGCAAATTATTTACCTCTATCAAAATCATGTTCTTCATTTTGTTGATATTTGAGAATTCATTGTTTACCTTTATTCTTTAATTTATAATAATTTAATATAGTATTTTTTCACTGTTCTTTTATAATATTTTCTTACTGATTTATTTAAAAGTAAATATTATTGTGTGGTATATATTTTGTATGTATTGATTGATTGGGTCGGTATCACTTTTCCCATTTACTACTGAGTTTTATTTGTCATTTTTGTGTTCTTCGCTATGAGAGTTATGTTTACGTTTAGGATTATACAATAGAATATATTAAGACTATTATCTATGTAATAATTATTTCAAGTACTATTTTATTTTACGTAACAACAACAACAACAAAAACTACAACAATATATTATAATTATATATATATACTGATTAATATGTGATGATTGCCACACACAATCCTCATGTATTATTACATGAATATTTTTATGTATAAAAAATATTTGATTAATAAAATATATACTTTATTATAATGGTTTTTCAATAAATCTCCTCTATTACTAAATGATCCCAAGTAATTATGGTGGAGTGTACCTATTTATTTATTCATTCCTTATTGTACATTGATTACAAACAATTTCATAGAGAAATGCATTCATATTAAATATTATCAATTTGTTACAAGTGTGTGTTCTTCCAACAAAGATAGTTGACGCTCTTCAAATGAATTATTGTCGCCATGGCTTTTGAGATACTGAAAGGATCCTACAGGAGCACGGGAAAAGTAACAACATAATATTAATGTAAGTGGTTGTGAAATATTAAATACAGGTCCATCCTCAGGATTATTTTTATTACTCTGCAAGACAAATGATTTGAAGGTCGTAGCCTAATGTACTCCGTGTCGAAAAACCTCACTCCTGATAGCATAAAAACATTTATCTCTGCTTTTGTGGTCTCTAGACTTGACTACTGCAATATACTATATGTAGGACTGCCGCAAATTCAACTGAATCGTCTACAAATGGCATTCAATAGCGCTGCAAGGCTTATTTTCCGCGAAGATAAGGGTTGCCACATCACACCTTTGCTGGAAAAGTTACACTGGTTAAGAGTAGGTGAAAGGGTCCAATACAAACTGTGCCTTATAGTCTACAAAGCTTTGAACAAAATGGCACCTCAGTCACTTTCTGAACTCTGTGTTCTCAAAACACCTGCAAGTAGACCTCTACGCTCAGCTAAGACATCCACCAACATGCTGGACGAAAACAACAGAGCAAACAAGTCCTGCTTCTATGATAGGGCTTTTGGCGTCGCAGGACCCGTCATTTGGAACCGACTCCCCGAGGACCTCCGTAAAAACCAGCCGATTACAACGTTCAGGAGCAAACTGAAGACTTCGCTCTTCCAACATAGTTTCCCGCGCCCTTGAGATGGATACTCCATTAAACGGCGCCGAATAAATCATCCAATATAATAATAATATGTGGTTCGATCCCGGGTACCAGCTAACTCCCCTTTGATGACACAAGCTTTTAACTTACTGTGAAAGGTGTATAAAGTTGTATTTGGGTTTATAAGAAAAACACAAATATATCTTCTTATTTTGAATGTTTTCAAACGAATATTCCACAATGCACTTCTGTTACTTAATTATAGGTATATATCACAATCGATTTGAGCAATCAGTATTTAGAATACTCCTTTAAAAACATTCAAAATGTCTTGAAACATGATAGTTAATCCTTAAAAAATAGATGATGAATTTATGTATTTAAAAAAATCTAAAACAAGGTTTATTGTGCTGTTAAGTCCTATCTTACCGCAAGTTAAAGAATAATGATGAAAAAATAATTTGATTCTGCAAATTAGGTATCTCAATTTTACCCTGTCTTCTCGTTTTTGTCTTTCTTCTGTATGAAAAAGTCAGGATAGAATGGGTATTTATTGCCAACAAAAATAAAGAAAAGCATACTGCTTACTTGCAAAACGCGACAATCATTGATCAATAAATTCTAATAACAAAAAATATCGCAAATAATAATATTCTTCTTATTTTGAAGTTGGCCAAAGGCAACATCACTATAAAAATGAATGGCTTTCAACTTTTCAAGTAAATTATTTTGTCTCCCTGGCAATGTTTCAATTAAATGTCAAATTTGACACATAGACAATTTTGAATGGGACGTGAGTGATTTTCGTTTTGTTTTTTATTTAACGTGGTTTTAATATTTAATTTACAATATCAACAACTATATTTTATTCAAAGTGTTATTTGAAAGTATTTATCATAATTTTAACATTAAAATTATATTTTTATGATATGTTACAAACAATCTGGTTCTGACCTACCAAGTATGTATAATCAATTTATCTTTATAGAAATAACTATTTATAGTTTGTCTTCATCACTCATACGTTCGATTCCTATCATTTCAATATTTATTGAATGTTAATGTCTTTGCGAATTATTTTTAAGGAAAATATGCGACATTATATTTTTTTAGGTTAGGTCTGATCTCATTGTTAGGTATCATCAATATCCAATCAAAAACCGATTATAAATGAAATTATGAAACATAAACTCATATTAAATGTAGCGTTTAGTTAGTATTCCACAATTGAATATCTCTTTGAGGGCAATGAGTATTTCTTCATTCTGTGGAACACCTGGCAAAGAATTGGTCTCCCGATTTTCTTTGAGTTCCTATTTCATAAAAAGCAGGTGTTCGAAAAAATATAGACAATTTACATCTTAAATTCAGCAATGAGGTTCTTGTGGTATATGCCATGTTGGTATAGAATTGGTATAAAATATCTAATTAAGACTTGTATTGTTCACATAAGTGTTTTTATATTCCAAAGAATCCCAGAACAATTTTTTTCCAGTAGGACAGTGTAATTTTCCCTCCTACGTGTCATGACATGAGATGCTCAGTCATGCGGGCAGGAGTGTCCAAGTGTGTAATGCAATGATACAGCCTATAACCTCTGCGGGAGATTGCTTCTGGCTTGCCCATGCTGGATGTGTGGGACCATGCTATAATTAATGTATTTCGTTGTCTATAAACATCATGTAGGAGGAGATTTTTTTTACAACTATACCATCATGGTATCAAGTGGGGTAGTCAGCTAACCAGCTACACGTAACAAGCATAAAAGCTTTCTTCGCTGTGTCAACGAAAACTTAAGACATTCATGATAGGTGGCAAACTTCATAGCTGAATTTAAGATTTTAAAGTCTTTTTTCAAACACCTGCCATTTACTTACAGGACACACAAAAACTTCCAGAAAAGAGTGAGAGATTGATTCTTTACCGAGTGTTCTATTTATGAAACTTGTGATTATTATTATCACAAAACTTTAGTTAAACACTGTTTACTCTTGAATAACCAAGTTATTTATTATTAATTTATGCAAAATAAAAGAAACTTTGTATTTTCCACTCAAATAATAAATATGGAATTCCACCGTGTTAGTCACAAAACATTTGAAAAGTTTTCAAGTTATTCAGTTATCATTCTATAAAATTTTACCCAGGCACAACAAAACTATTTTAGTTAAAATGTAAACCAAAAGCCTATTCACACTAGTTCATCCTATGCTTTCACTGCCATATTCATGTTGTTCCATACTTATTTTCATGTGGTCTGCAGTTTGATGTATTTTCGTAAAAAAGAAATGAATAATGACAGTTATTAAAAATTATTACTAGTTCAATTAATTCTGGACAGCCTTCTCATTCTGTTTATGATTCTGATATTCAATACTGATTCATAAACAATAAGATACATAAAAGGAAAAAAACTTGTTCATGGTTGATTCAGTGAAAGGACCTTTCATCAAAATTATGTCGGTAGGTAATCACTTTCATCCGTCATCGCTAGTGATCACTACTGATAGAACGTCTATTCACACCTTTTCATTTTGCAGGATCATCCAGAGTGATCAGTGAAAATGACAAATGTGAATATCCCTTTAGAGAGGTGTTCATTAGTAACACATACTATTGTACTATGTGTACTTAATATAGTTATGATTTACTGGCAAAATGTTACAAAGTAACACCTCTCTATCAATTGCTATTTCATGTGGTACGGTTATTTTTGATGGACATGCACAAGTTATCGTAATGGTGGAAAATATAATTTGATTCTTCAGTTCCATAACTCAACAAGTGGAAAGTTTTGATTTAATTGGTAATACACACAATCAACACCACTCTTTCAATCCCACCAACAAATAACTGTAGAAAATACACATTTCACTTTATATATTTTATATTTAGTTTGGGGAAAAAATAAAACATCTTTTTAATTCCGCATATTGCGAATGGTTTAACTATTGAACGAAAAAAGACAATGTTTGTCTTTAACAGACCACATCACAAACGAAGAAGTTCTTCAAAGAATCGAAGGAGGAAGGCACCTGCTCAAGATTTTGTCAGAAAGGCGTGCAAGGTGGATCGGCCATGTAATACGACAAGAAGGCCTCTTGCATGCCGTAATGGAGGGTATGACCGAGGGGACAAACTCTAGGGGACGCCCACGCCGAGAGTACCTGGAGGACCTGCTGGTGGACATGCGCTGCTCATCATATGCAGAATTCAAAAGAACCGCACAAGACAGGGAGGAGTGGAGGAGAAGAATTAAAGAGATAATTGCTGCAAACCAATCCCAGGATTGAAACCAGAGAGAGAGAACAGTGCAATTATTATACAGTATATTTCACTCTCTGTTGTGTTTATAAAGCATAATATAAATATACAGTAGAAGTCCATTAGTCCGGCATCCAACAGTCCGGAATGCCCGATAGTCCGGCATCGCTCCGGAAAATTGTAAAAATTTTGGTTATTTCCAAAAGTGTGTCTTTAAGCAAATAAAAACGCTCGAGAGGTGAAAACGGCTACTAATCGACGAGAATGAGGCTGTTGAACAAGAACTAACCGACATTATCAACATTGTAGTAAGCCCTCAGCCTACTCAAAATCTTAAAGAAAGTGACTCAGATGCCGAAACGAAAGAAAAGGAAAAAATCAGCTGGGCAGAAGCTGCAGAATCACTAAATAAGTTTATCTCTTTTGCTGAGGCTAGTACTAGCTACAGTGCTTCAGAAATTATTGATTTCCATATCATTAGAAATAAATTTTATACTAAACGCCAAAAGTCAAGAAAACAAAAAGCCATTCCTGACTTTTTAAAATTTAAAAGAAATATGTTTTACAGTACGTGTACAATGTACATACATTATATGAAATGTAAAATAAACTTTGTTGTATGTATTTGCACACTGTATTTGTAGTTTAGTTATTAACCTAAGTGTTCTTATAATTACCGCCCGATAGTCCGGAATTTTCGATAATCCGGCACCAAGCCGGTCCCGAACGTGCCGGATTATCGGACTTCTACTGTACCAAAATTACAAAAATGGCAATTTCTCGAATTTGACACTTGTACTTGTTGAGTTATGAAACTGGACAGTGGATTTGTTTGCTTATATTTTGGTCAAGTGTTTGTTCTAGTTCTTGTAAAATGTCTTAAGATTTAACTACTGAAATGTTTTTTTTATCATTGCTTTTTAACGTAGGTATAATTCTTAATAACAGAGTTGGCTGATTTTGTAACCTTTCTGTCTACCCTACAATAAATGCGATGTGATGCTTTATTTTATGTTATACCATTATCCTAATAAAACAAATCACTTTACTAATATGAAATATACATTCGTAATTACTCTGTCACAGAGGTTGCATACAACCACAATTCCATATCAACATGTAGGAGTTGTTTCAATATCGCACACATACTATAGGTCGTACATCATTTTTATTTTATTTTTATTTATTTTATTTTATTACAACATACGGCGTTTATTTATTACAACATACGGCATGAGACTTTTACATGTATAAAATATAGTTATAGGAAATGCATGACAGACATATAAAGCACATTCAAGTAAACAAGGAGCAACTTTGAAAAAAGGACAATACACAATCAAAAAAAACAATATGAAACATATAATACATATAAACTATTCATTAAAACTTTTTGAAAATTAATTGATAGTAGACAGAACCAGCAATAAATAAATAAATTATATCATCTTAATATTGTGTATTTCCATTTCTCTTACAAAGCACGTTAGCCACGTGGCTCTCAGAACCCCCCTTCAGATAGGTATATCCTCTTTATCATTCTTTAATTTAAATCTAATCCTCACTTAATATAAATCTTGTACGATTCATTATTAGAATCCCCACAAAAAAAATTGAGAGGGCGGCTTGTTTATCACATGCATCTGTTCTACTAGCTACCGCATTTTTGGAATATGCTGTGATGGTAAAGCAGTAATAGTAGTTTTTATATACATAATAATATACCTATTTATGTGGCGGCCGGTGTGGCGCGGAGGTAATGCTCTTGCCTTTGAGTTTAGTGCATTGTACATAATTATGTGTGTATCGTCGCGTTAGTACCTATAATACAAGATTTATCTTAGTTTGGGACTAGCTCGATCTGTGTGAATTGTCTATACATGTTATGTAGCAACATTGGCAAAGTGTGTACAGGTAGATATAATATTTATATGATCTTATACATATGAACACCCCTACAAGTTTGGTTAGTATTTTTGTTTGTTTTCGCCTCAACCCTCACCTTGTATAAGCACTCAGCCCTGCTGCATACAGTCATACCACACTTTTTTTTTTTTTTTTTTTTATTTCTTTATTTATCTCTTGGTACAATTATAAATACAAACATATGTATACATTTCATTATTATACTTATCAAAATTAAATTACAAACAAATGTTACTATTACACTAAATATACATACATACATACAATTATATCAGAAAATTAGATTACAACTTAATATTCTAATACATGTATATATATATATAATGAGTTACAATCCACTGGATTGGTCTGCAACGAGTTTGGTTTTTCTTCTCCATTCGTCTCTATTCTCAGCCAGTCTTTTTAGCCCTACGTATGAGCCACAGTTCATGTCTCTCTTCAGTTGGTCCATATACATACCTACAATAGAACCATACATCATCTACCATGAGATCTCACCAGGCAGAGCCTGTATGTGGGAATACCTACTAATATCAAGTTTTATATTCCTACCTGTACGTAACTATAAACATGTATGTGTCCTTTAAAAGACTAAATAATTGCAGTGTACTGTGTACCTTGTAGTATACTCTACATATTATATACACACAGATAAACATGTACCTATACATCGCTATGTTCGCAGGCCCACTCAGTAGGCTTAGTGAACAATAAACAAGAAATTCACTTTACAATAATATAGTTAAGTGAATATTCTCAAACAAATTACTATATTATTAAAAGCTGACAACAGAATCAATTACTTTCGTGTACTACTACTACTACTATACCATCACGGAATATCCTATAAGTGGGGTTGCCATCAGACCAACTGCTTTTAATAAACATGAAAGTCATCCTCTCCGTGCCAATTAAAAACAAGTCTGAACTGAAGAAGTTTAATGTCTTAAAAGAATGTACCTTTTACAGGACACTCGATTGATTAATATTTAAATAATCCATATTTGTGTAAAAGTTTTTTCATTCATACCATTACAGGATTTTCTACAAGTGGGGTAACTAGGAAATTAACTACATGTAATGATCATGCAAGTGCATGCATGCATGCAGTGCACATGCAAGAACAAGCGTTAGTAATTTTTACTTATATCGGTTTAATTAAATTAGTGTTATGTTTTTATAAATAAATAGGTATTTTTATTTTTCAAAAAAGTACCAATATACGTAAATATCTGTTTGAATTACAAATTGGGAAAAATATTACTGTCGATATTAAGAAGAACTTTTGTTCGGGGCAGAAAATCATTTATCAAAATTGTCGACAAAGCTAAAACCAAATTCAAGGTAAAAGTGACATTAACTGAACGTGTATGTAAACCCTAGGTAGGATTGTTTAAAGTATATTATATTATATAATATATAACTAGAATTATGTTGTGCTTTCGGAATCCTTGACCTAGTTTCCCTCGTCCCTAACGTCCCCCCCTCAAGCTCCCTCAACACTACCGCAAGGTCGGGAAAGGGAATTGGTATTGCAATATTATTATTAGTAGATAATATTATGTTTTAGACTTGTTATTATTCTTTTCTTCCCATGTTTATAAGATCTATCAAAGAGAAAGTGGAACGTGTTATTGTTGTATTTCAAATTTTATAGATTCTATCAATATAAATATATTTATCGTTTTTTAATATGGTTACCATGAAAGTGTAAGATTGTAATGTGTTACAAAAGGCTTCGGCCGTTGATGTGAATTAGATTTTTAAAAATATGAAAATACACATTTGTGATGGGATTTTTCACACAAATGTTATTTAGTTAAATTCTTTACTGTACATTGATATCAAAAGAATTTATAAAAAATACATTTGTATTAAATACAACAAAAATATATGGGGCGAATTAATCGCAGAAGCGTGATCTCTTCCAACTAACTTAATAGAACATATTCAAAAATTAATCTACTATACTGTACCCTCACGTCTAATAATAATAATAACTAGACAACTTATTTATGATGCGCCGTTTTGTGGAAAAACCACCGTAAGGGCCCATTTAATCCTCAATTAAGTTCGTTGGGTTATCACAATTTCGATAATAAGTGTTATTACTTAGATTCTACATAAGTACAATATTTATAGGAGACTAAACAATTAGGATAAATAATGTAGATTATGTTTCTTTATTTTAAATCAATTCAGTCGTATTGTTTACAAGAAATGCACTCAAACTATTAAATATACACCTACTTAAATTGTACTATAATTTGAGTGTATCAATGTAGGTACATAATAATAATGTCCTGAATAGGAAGTAAAACTAAATATTGTTATTATTGCATTGGAAGTTGTAAATGCCTCAACAGGGTGATAAGGATACGATGTAATCACGTGGTGGCGCGACCTCTGCCGAGTTGTCTTGTACGCTGGGATGATGTGTCGGAGGGCGTGGTCCTCAGTCGATACACAGGGGGTGGGTAAGGGAGGCTGCGCGTGCCACTCTGCCTCCCTCGCTACACACCACACCGCATCACACCACCCTACATCCTACAAACCACCCAGAATCTTTGAATGCGACGCAATTTCTCGGGAACACTAGGTATTTTTAGATAGATACCTACTTCTCTTACTACGTACATACTACGCTGTGTGGATGGGCCAGGACCTAAGAGACACCCTCGAGAGTTAGAAGCTACCGCAACATATACACACAACTTTTATATTTGATCAACAATTTTTTCTATATTATCAAGAGCTTACATTTATTACTATATTATTTAGACAAGCCTATGCCAAAGAAACATATTACATTTGTTTTCCACTATTTTAACAGTCTATTATTAATATACTTTTTTCGCCTACATTAATATGTGTATTATAAATAGAATAAAAACCTTATACCATATATATGGAGGAGGATTGATAATAGAGATACGAGAAAAAGACCACATACATACATAGTCAAACTGTTTTCTTAAAAGATTTGTATTGGGCATAGATAAATACATATTAAATTGATAAAAACTTTAAAATAATTGAGTATATTTGATGGTCAGTCCAATAGATATTTATTGATGATAATTTTATGTCATTCGTGTACAAGAAATAGCAGTAGGTACCTACAATAAATATTGTTTAAGCTTTCTTAAGATGAAGAAAATGTGCGTTCAGATATTGAGTTATTTACTGAAACCATCTTTAATTACCTCCAGTAAGGTTAGCGTATTATTTTATTAAATTAACTACTATTGTTCAGACTAACATGAAAGACTAGGTAAGATTAGTTCTGCAACTCATTAAATTAATATAAATAAATCAATATATACCATTACATGGGGTACCTAGCGAACTAACTGCATGTAAAAAATATACGAGTAGTCTTAACACTACAGTGCTCGCGCCTTCAAGTACTCATTGAATGCCCGCGCGGGGCACATGTGTCACCCATTACCATAAGAAATTTTGAGTATTAAATTTAACGGTATTCAGAAAAACGAGTTATTATATTATACATCAACTTTATCTTTACCATATACAGTTAAAGGTCAACATAAATTGTCCTAGATTTTATAATTATGAACAAAACAAAAAACTTCTCTAAAAATAACATATTTTGGACTTGTTGAGATCAGCACCGTTTTGAACTATAGGAAACATTCTAAAGTATCAAAAAACTTGTCTCATTATAATGTTTTATATTATATCCTTGTCTTTCATCTGTTGTGTACCATGTAAATGAATAAATAAATAAATAAATAAATAAATCCTTACTATTCTATCATAATATCATCGCTATCGGGAAAATAACAACTTTCGTACAAAATAAGTACCTATGTACTTCACTCGTGATATTTCGTTTCTCGAGAGCTCGCGCGGGGCACATGCGTCACCCAGGAACTTTGTTGCTATATTGCGCAGCTGTAAATGCGCTGTGACGACTCTTGTGCTGCTGATGGGAAGTATGTCTCATATTTGAGGAATATCTAAAAGATCCAGCACTGTATCGCAGTGCGTTCAGAAATTATTTATCAATTTTACATAATTTATTTCTTTATTTTTTTATTTCTTTATAATGGGTGACACATGTCACCCACGCGAGCACTGTAGTGTCAACGTTCTTTACTAACTGTTCTGATACTATCATATTAGATCAAAATGTGGTAAATTATCTTCCTACACTCTTCCTTACACTATTTTAACTAAATTCAAGGTTTACTTTTCACTATTGATTTTATTACTCGAGTACTTTCGTTAGGTTAGCTTGACATTTTCAAGAGCACCTAGTAGTGAAAAGTAAACAGTGTTTTGTGTTTAATATCAAATATGTTAAAAATGTCTTTTCACAATGTGAACACAAAAATCCTAGATCATTTGAATTCTAGGTATTAATAATTGAATTTTAGGCTCTTACTTTTGTTCTTTCAATGACAAATTTCCACTTAAACCTTTTCCAACATTTTTTGAAGTATTTTACAGAAATATAAAATATTGATTATTTGATATGAAAATAAACTGCGGATGTAACTCGCAAATGTCTTTTCATATTGAAAATATTTCAAGTATTTTCATTTAATGTAAATCTCATTCCTAATATGACTTATGATATTTTTATGAAATTTATTTTGAATAATTTCCATTTTACAATAATATTAATCTGGGTATTTACTAAACACAAATACACCCCCAATTTGATAACAAATTTAAAATTCTTCCATCATATGATTTTAGAAGTTATATATTTTACTTAATCAGTAAATGATCAGTAGATGCTTGCTGTTTTTTTTATATTACTATTATTTTATTGTTGCATTTTTATGCATATATTTTGGCGATCAATTATTTTCGGCGCTGTTTTACAGTGCTTATATCGTCCTAAGGGCGTCGACAAACAGTTAAGTCTTCAGTTTACTCCTATATGTGGTGGTAGGACCGGCTACTCCAAAAGCCCTCTCGAAGAAATTAATCTTACGGGCACTGTTAAGCTCTTAGAACGGGTACGAGTCTCTGAAAATGTCTCAAGCTGCACGAACACACTGTCTTTACATTACTTGGATAATAACACGATGAAATAGTTGTATTGGTTTTCAGATCTGTATTTTCCATTTTACTGTTCGAATAAGGTAGAATTTTCTTCACGTGATATTGTTGTGTTGTACAATCACATTGACTGTAATTGCTTTAGAATAGAACCCTCTCATTGATAAATTACAATAATTTAATGTGTAATGATTATACACGATACAGACAACGCTACCATTAAATTATTAGTAGGTATTGACAAGATATATTTACCGCCGAGCATGTTGTGATGTAGATTGTTTCGTAGGTATCTACGTAATGACTAAAGTATTTACTGAAATACTCAATGTATCGCCGCGTGCCTCACTCCGCCCACTCTGTTTATCGTTCCATTATCCTTATCACTGAAAAGGGATGATACATGGACGGTTTAAAACTGTTAGTTCGCTGAACAAAATACGAACTAAAGATATTATCACCAACTGCCGATAAATCAGTTTCAAAATCTAGCTGTTAGATCGTTGTGTTTGCATGAAACAGAACGTAAACCGTTTTATTATTTAGTGGGGATCCAATTAAGCATCTCTTATTTCACTCCACTACGATAATATAGCGATGAGATTGATATTTATTTATTTATTTTATTCTTCACTGTACATTGGTTACAATATTACATAATGAATTAGTGGCATAAAAATAACAATTATAAATTCAATGTACAGAGGGCGAGTTTATCGCTAAAATGCGATGTCTTCCAACTAACTCGGTAACTAAAATTAAAATAAAATAAAAAAAAACACATGCATACATATATACACCCTTACATATCAACAGTCATAAAAGAAATAAAAGTACAACACAAAGTAAATAAAAGGAAAGAAAAAGAACACATGCAAGCAACATTGCACTTACGGACATATAATAATAAATATCTGCATTATCGGTGGTTAATCGCTTGCCTAATTCATTCAATGTTTATGTATAAAATGAAAAGACATCATTGATTAAAAGCATTAACTAAGTTTAATATAATTAGGTCGGCATATTCAGTCAACAAGAATATATCCTAATCTATAATTAATAATATGTTAGATTGTCAATGTATCACTCCCTTACGGTATCACTGATACACCTACGTTTTTTTTCAAATGTCAATTGGATGATATTACTCTGAGAACGTGAGCATCTATGTAATAGTAGGTACTTATCTTCGCCTTCTCTCCCGGGTAACCCGGAAATAAAATGATTCTAAGAAACACAGGATTTACAGTTTCCTGGGAGTATTAGTGTATGTGTGTGTGTTGTGATAATAACCATTTTCCAGGTCTCACTGACATTGTCATTACTGACAATGGGTCAAAGTGCACCGTTAATCCTAGCACCGACCACTTTTCTTCTTTCGATATCCTTGTCGCATCTTTCATCCCTCGCAAACAAACTTCCTAAATATACATACTCGTCCACTTGCTCCAAATATTCATTTTCGACTTTTTTTCACACAAATAACAAAGCGAAAAAACAATTTGACAGTTTTATGAAATATTCACTTATAAGTACATTCACTTCCACCACATTCATGTGATTTCATAATATACAGGCGCACTGATTTCTTTTACTCCATACGCGGCTTTCTTAAAAAAAAGATCCACGTGATCAAGTAACAATTTTCGACTGAATATACTTTCTTTGTAATCCATTCGCTCTATTTACATGCATTTTATCTACAACGTTTCTCTCTCATTATACTTAATTTAATATCTATGAAAAATTACACATCCTTGTATTGTTAAATTTATTTTGCTACAAGTTATCGTTTAATTAAACTGAATGATTCCTGAAAATTATATTATTGTTGGCCTCTATAAATAGGTTAAATGCCAAGTTTATATTAGTTCGTGTTCGGTTATATACACAAACATACCTCATATCTATGTATATTAACTCCCACGTGTGCGCTTCAACAAACATAATATGCAAATTATGATAATAATTTGTAGAAATGCTAGCTTTAATTAATGGGCAGAGCCCTAGCAATAGCAACAGAACCGTGGTCCTCTAGAGAAAGTATCTACCTTGGCGCTGTGGACATCTGGGAACGAGAGGAGATGTATCCATAATATGTGTTATATGTTGTGTACATAAATTCATTACGTGACAAGATGGAACCTTTAAATATTTTATTAAATAAATACTTATTTAAAGTATTGGTACGCAACTAGCAGAATTCTATAATTAGATAAAATGGAAAAAGCATCTCGTTTTCTCGTGGAACGAACCGCATCTTTCAATTTATTGAATACTACACAATATCCGCTGCAGACAATAACTTTAATCAGGTTCTTCGTAAGGTTTAAGTCAATATTTGGAGATTCTGATATTTTGTTTATTTCATGTTCAATTCTTGAGCGAAATCAGAATCAAAGCTAGTATATAATTTATTCTGTTGATCTTCTATGATGGCTTAGCTTAGAGTATCAGGTTCATTCTATCACGTGTATTATACATATTTCCCGGAAGAATTCTGAAGGGCCCACGCAACTTAAACTTGAAATAACATTATACCTATTATTATATCGCCTTGTTAATTTTATGAAAACGAAATTTTTTACCCTTTCAAGTGAAAGCTTCCCAGAAATTTTGACCATTCCTCGTATTCAAACTTCCATTTTTCTCTTTACAACGGCGGTTGATCTGTGATGATCATAATAATACTAAAACCATTCCATATCTGAAAGAAAAAACAAATGTTTTTTTTCTACTATATGTTTTTTTTTATTGAGAGAGACGTCTTTCGTCTTATAAGACTGGAATGACTTCGACTTCTTAGGTCATTATTAATATCTACAGAGATAAGATTGGAATGAAATTCTACTACCTAAACATCTACACAGGGAATATTCCATACAATGTTATTAAAATCACTGTCTTTTTTTTAATGTACAAAATATATTACGATGTGTATATAAAATCAGCACTAAAATTTTGTTTATTCTCATCGCGTAGTTACGTCTATCTGGCTAAGAAACTTTGTGATGACACAAAGATTCATCTCCATTTTAAAAGAGCTTTTTTGATTTACCTTCGTGTGTTTTTTTTATATAATTTCGTCTCTTTGTTTCAGATACCGTGTATGAATACAACATGGAGAAAAATTCCTTAGTTACTTTGATCGATAAGAATATAAAAACTTTGGAAGAGGATGGATTGCGTCCGAATCTTAAGAAATATAAAAAAGTCCCAGTCTACGTGGTTGAAGACCACAATGACGCATTAGAACATATCTACCGAGCGATAGGCTCCAAACATTTACCACTATACGACAATACTATAATACATTTGGACTCTCACCCTGATCTTTTGATTGCCAGAGATTTAAAAGCAGAAACAGTAGATAAAAAGAAAGAACTCTTAGAATCGCTTTGCATAGAAAATTGGATTTTACCGGCAGCTTTCGGTGGGTACATAACAAAAATAGTATGGGTCAAACCACCGTGGGCCAAGCAGATGTCAGACGGTGTAAAACATTTCCAAATAGGCAAAAACGAAGAAGGGAAAGTTCGAGTAAACAGTGCAGAATCTTACTTCTTGTATGATGGTCTGTTCTGTCCTGGAGAAAAGTTGGATAGTAAAAAAGATATTCTGCTCTCCGTAGGAACTATGGGTTTGTTTGAAGACGAAGAAAATGATAAAATAGATGAAAAATACTCGGCTAGTAAATTAATTGAGAACACCATGAAAGTTTTAAAGAACTTGGAAGAGTATGTACTTGATATAGACTTAGATTTCTTCAGCACAATGAATCCTTTCAAAGATCTTTATGAGAAAAGTTCCTTGTACGAAAGATTAAAAGAAATATATAACTTTTCACTTCCTAGTGTGGTCACAGAATCCGGTTTGGTGGAGGCCACACAACGTAGAGAACTGCAACTGGAGAAACTGAATGCTTTGTTTACCCATCTAGAGACACACAGAGACCTTGGAGATTGGCAAGGAGAGAAAGACCACTATTATAGAGAGGTAAAGCATATTAAGTTAGATTTATATAATTAGTCATTACATAATTATATTTGTATTCGTTCCGTAGAGCTCTCGGCAAAAAGTATTGATCTCACACTTGTGTAAGGTTTCGAGTATCCTGTAAAAGGCAGGTGTTCGAAAAAACTTAAGACATTCTACATCTTAAATTTAGCTTTGAGGCTTGCCACCCATCCTGAATGTCTTCCTTTTTGTTGGTACAAAAAGGACTGCTTGCATACTTATTACATGCAGCTAGTCTGCTGGCTACCCCAGTTATGGGATATGCTGTAATGGTATAGTAGTAGTATTATGGAACGTATTGATTTTCAAGCAGCATGTTTTTTTTTTATCATTTAAGGTTTGCGATTTATCCCGCGAAGTAAGAAGACATTATGCTGATAAAGAAATTGACTGGATGCTCGTCCATGACGCAGGTTGCACGTGCGATGACACAGAACTACCTCACAAAGTGCTTGGGATTCCGGCAATCAAAGCCTCCATAACAGGTCCTTTCAGAACCTTCCTCAAAGAACTTCCTACACCTCCTACAATTATCACCATCGCCAGATCATCTGAAGATGACTATTGCCCACCAGAGCATGTGGAAATGATACAGAGTATGGTGTTGGAAGAACTGAAGCAGGCTTTTAATACTGACGAACCAAAATTACATTACTGATTAAACAATTTGAATCTATTTTGAATGTATATAATTATAATTTCTGTGATTTATGTTGAGAATTTCATAGAATAAATACTCAATAATTTAATAAAGGAATTGTTTTATGGCACCACAATATTTACTAAGTCCGTCTCAAAAATCAGTTTTCAAACGTATCTAAATAATTGTCACTAATAAACCCTAAGGCAAAGAGAGAATGTCGAAGCCTTAGACGTGTCACTCGGTAGCTTGATTAAACAAAGCACAACTCTTGAAAAGGATGGGTGGTGGATTCAAGTCCCAAGGTACATCATTCGTATGTTAAATTTTCAAATGATTGAATAATATGAATTCATGGTAAATTTTTACCTTTAAATATTTCTGTAAAGTAGGTAGGTGCTTAATGCAAGTTTTAAAATATGGCTATACCTAAGTAAATAAGTGTTTTTTTTTTTAATAAGTTAAACCCTCTAAAAAGAAAAGTTCGTTACATATACTATCATAATATATTATGATAAATGAAGTTGAAGGGTAAAATGTTTTCATACGATTTCAATGACACATACACAAGTACGTGTATGAAAGACTGGGTACTCTTCACAATATGAAATATGCATTAGTCGCAGTTACGTTTGTCGGTAAGGAAATCAGTGATTTGATGAAACTACTCAAAAGACACTAAGATATATACAATGTAATGGATCGATATACAAATGGGAGTAGAATTGTGTTCCAACGTTAACGAATCGGCTTACGTTGATTTAACGCACTTTACCCTTCATCCGTTCATTTAAACAATATTTTCCGTTTGTAATTTTCTCATGAACCTTGATTTACGCAGTTCTGAGCTGGTATGAAAATTCCAGTCAATTACGGAAACCATGACTTACATAGGTAGTTATTTTTTGTTTCGTGGAGCACCCGGCAAAGAATTAGTTTCCCGCTCTTTTTCGTAAGTTTTCGTATGTCCTGTGAAAGGTGAGTGTTCGAAAAAATAAAGAAATTTTATAGTGTAGATGAATCGCTTAATCAATATAATGGTTGTAAATCTGTAATGTGGTTTAGCCATTCATACAGTATATATCTGTCCCATACACAAGTTTCAACTTCAAATGGGACAGTAAAATATATATATATGTATTTTTGTTATATAAGTCAACATTTTGTAAATCAAAATTGTACTGTGTGTATATTTTAAATACATAAAAATATGTTGAATTAAGAGGTATGCCACCAACCCCGAATGTCTGAAATTTTGGTCGGCAAAGAGAGGACAGCTTGCTTGTTTATCACATGCGCCTGATCTGCTGGTTACCCTATTTGTGGGATATGCCATGGTAAAATGTTGCAATTGAATTATGTAAAAGACTCCCGCCGTATATGATATTGATTAAATTATATATGATTAACAACATCTTGAGACTTTAAAATAATTACAATGCAACGTTAGAACAACACGTTTTTCTCATTACCCGACTGAAATTTTATGTCGTATTGCATAAAAACTTTAGCACAATATTGTAATTGTTGATGAAATTTTAAGATGATTTATGTAGGTATCCAACTGTACTCTAATGCAAATCTCTTATTGTGTAAAAGGCCATGGGGACGATGACAAGATGCCGTCATATTAGATTTATTTACTAAATTTGATGAAGATTGTCTCGTGGAGTTGACCCCCGGGGCAAATTATTTTGTCTCCTGTCTGTCTTGTAAATAATTTGTTTAGTAATAACTACCATTAAAACAGTCGTCGCCAAACTTTCAACTCAACTCCACCAAGAATAGGTATTGTAAATAAGTTGTTCAATTGGATTTTGGACAAGATTTCATTTATGTAGGTACTATCTTAAATTGTGAAGGTTATAAACTTTGTCCTCAAAGTTCTAATACATAGTTTTTCAATTCAAATTAAATTTGTGCTCTCAAAAAAATGGGCTGATGTCAATATCAATATTATTCCTGTCTGGTATAATATTGACATCTGCCCATTCACAGGCAGAGTTGTCTTAGGGCATGTCAGAGTCCCGGGCAAATCAAATTGTGCGCTCCCCTCCCTCCTATCCCCCGCTGTCCTTGTGTACTGTTTGTTATTGTTATTTCACTGAGTATAATATCGTGTTCCCACCTACACTATGTACGCTGTGCTCTTCATATAGAAAATAAGTATATAGCAATAATAATATAATAATGTTTTTTATTACAGCGCTACGTGATACAATTAATTATTGTTGTTGTTGTCTAGTTATTTTTATATCGGTATTATATAAATGATCATCAAATAATATTTTTGATCCTAGTCACCGACCATCAGGAAAATAAAACGATAATCAAAAAAGTAAAATTAACACCAAAACAATACCACCAAATATTTCATATTCCGATCATCAAAATATAAAATAAATATAATCAAATAAATGAAACTAACATCAAAATTATTACCTACAAATATTAAATTCCGATCGTCAAAATATTTCGGTATGACCACCAAAAAATACATTTGACCATAAAATAAATAGATTGATTGCCAAAATAGTAGATTGATCGCCAAATTTGTTATTATAATAACAAAAATCGTTCATAATATTTAAGTAAATTCATTAGAAAGTCTCTTTCTTCACTATCGTGATTTTTTTAAGAATGCTTAAAATGACATGACCCTTTTTATTATTTCACTATTCACGACTACAATAATAATATTTGAATACTCAAACCCGTTGCAGATGCACTATTATCGGAACTATGATACTTGAGCGGCCCCACCCGTATTCGAGTATACTATACTATACTATGCCCTCACGCCGTGTCCCAGGTGGGGTAGGCAGAGAGAACGGAACGCCATGTCGCTCTATCCTTACATACTTCTTTCGCTTCCTCTTCATTCATCCAGTTTCTCATACATGCACGCCGATCCCTCTTACTTAACACGCGACCGTCCTTGAGAATTTGATCCACGTGGTTCTCGGACGCCCGCGCTTCCTCACACCCTCTATTTCAGATAAATACACCCTCTTCGTCAATCATACACCATCCATTCGCTCCACATGACCAAACCATCTCAATTTATTTACATTCCATAGAAAAAGTAATATTTACGAAACTTACGGAAATTTATATTCGAACTGGATTTTATTTTCGCCGGTTTTATTTTATTTTTGCCGGCAAAAATAAAATAAAACCGGCGAAAATAAAATCTAGTTCGAACATAAATTGGCTCCACCCGTTGTCGAGTATTTTTTCCATAAAAAAAGTAATGTAACTGTAGGAAATCTATATTGGTACTAGATTTTATTTTTGCCGGTTTTATTTCGAATATAAATTGACTCCACCCGTTGTCGAGTATTTTTTTTCTATAGAAAAGTAATATGTACAAAACTGGAAGAAATTTATATTGGAATCAGATTTTATTTTTGCCGGCAAATGTTTTATTGTTTTGGATTCAATTTAGAAATATTTGAAGATCACGATTTGATGATCAATCTACTATTTTGGCGATCATATTGAATTATTTGGTGACAATATTTTATTTTTTAGGGTTCAATTTAGAATTATTTGAGGATCACGATTTGATGATCAATCTACTATTTTGGCGATCATATTAAATTATTTGGTTACAATATTTTATTTTTTAGGGTTCAATTTAGAATTATCTGAGGATCACGATTTGATGATCAATCTACTATTTTGGCAATCAAATTGAATTATTTGGTGACGATTTTGGTATATTTTTGATGATCACTTAAATACAAGCCTTTTTATATTACATATCCACCTACATATAATATTATGTACATGCGTTACCAGTTAGGTATGTCTGATTTTAGGATGAACTAGCTTTTCCTTTGTCAAAAATGTTTTCATTATATTATATAGTGTATTGTTTTCTTGTAAGTTGTATCAAGCTTCAACATTTTCAGTACATAATTACTTTGACTAATATTCAATTTGTTTAACTGTTGATTTTTATTTAAGTATGCGTGATATCTCCCGATAAAGAATGCACCATATTTTTGTTGTTGTTACAATTAGTTTTTTTTTTATTGTGTTTGAAGTATGTTATTCAAAATTCGTAAGCAGTACATTGAAGGGCCCGGAGATTGCAGAAGTCTAGGTACTTTCATTTCATTCCATCAGATTCTAATTTCTATACTAGCAATTTGTCCGCAAGGTATGTAGGTGGCGTATGAGTGAGCTGTAATTGGAATATCTCGAAGCACTGCAGCTATGAGATATTCAAATGAATGTAAGTATCTTTTAAAGAAATGCGTAAATACCAAATATTGTCTTTTTGACTTAGACTTGAGAATGAAGCAGTTGAGTAGGAATTATTTATGAAAGCGAAGGAAGCAGAAGACTTACATAAGAGAATAGGTAAATAGCATGTAAGATCGTGTTGGTACTTTGTTGCACTAAAAATGTAAACGAAAATAATGTTGTATATACTGGTAAATCCATTCATCCTAACGTGGCTTTCGTCGAGTTAGTTGAATCTTTTTGAATTAGTAAGACTATGTACCCTACCCCAAAAATTGAGTAATTTTAGCCAAATTAGTACCTAATTATAAAATATGCACAAAAATAAGTAAATAATGAAATAGTTAGATAACATAAAACATAACCCTCCTTCATACGAGACTTGTCTCTGTATTCTGTTTTAAGTGTTATGTGTTCAATAAATTATTATTACCTATTAATTATGTTCGATTTTGAAAACCAAAATATCTTTTTTGTATATTTTGTGAGAGTTCATAGATAATAAGTGAGTCATATTAAAAGGTAGTTCAACGTCATTCATGATATCGTAGAGATCTATGGTCCAATCTAATAGATTAATAATTAATTGTTGAATCTGGCCTAGGAACATCTAAGTAAGCCTAAAATCTGTTTCAATCAGCAACATATACAATATCTTAAAGAACACAACATCTCCGTTTTAAGGGTAGTGGTTACTGGATACACTAACAAGGTCAATAAAGGGCATGCAATGTCTTTGTACAGAGCGGGACCTACCTCTTAACCCCTACGTTAAAAATTAAATTGATTCGGGGAATTGAGTTTCAGGCAAAATGAGTTTCAAACTTTTTTAATACATTTTATTTATTTGACATGTACACAGCGTAAACGAAAAAATAAGCATGCATAGTTATTAATTATCTCCCACTTTTTTCTTTCATAAGTTTTCAAGTGTCCTGTAAACGTATTCGTTAAACATCGCGTTTGAGAAGTTTAATATCAGCAATTGGCAATCGTCCTGAATGATTTATTTTTTCATTAGCACGGAGAGGACAATATGCTCTTTTGTGGGAGATGTTGTGATTGTATAGATAAATATTGTCATTTTTGAAATTATATTATTAGACATTCAGACGAATTTTTTTTATGAAAAACATACTACTACTATACCATCACGGCACATCCCACAATTGGGATAGCCAGCAGATCAACTACATGTTATAAACATGCAATATGTCCTCTCCGTGCTAACAAAAAATATTCAGGATGGATGGCAAACCTTATCGCTGGATTGAAGACGTAAAATGTCTTTATTTTATTTCATACTACTGTTTTTAGGTACAGAACATACTATACTATACTACTATACCCTCACGCCGTATCCCAAGTGGGGTAGGCAGAGAGAACGGAACGCCACACAGATCTATCTTTACACATTCCTTCGCTTCCTCCACATTCATACAGTTTCTCATACACGCACGTCGATTCCTCTTACTCAACACGCGGCCATCCTTAAGAATTTGATCCACGTGATCAAGCCACGTGGTTCTCGGACGTCCGCGCTTCCTCACACCTTTTCTTTCAGACAAGTATATCCTCTTTGTCATTCTTACTTCGTTCATTCGTTCAACGTGTCCAAACCACCGTAGTTTATTCACGCGCATTCTGTCCACAACACTCTTCTTGCATCCGCTCATTCTTCTAATATCCTCATTCTTCACTCTATCACGCAGCGTTTTACCGAACATTACATAAGAAATATTTAGTTATGAAAAAATATGGATATATAACTGGATTGGCCACAACATCAGCCACCTGGGCCTGCTCATCACCATCGAGGAGGGCAGGACCGAAGGCAGAAATGGTAGAGGTTGACCAAAAGACGCCTATATGGACCAACTAAAGAAGAACATGAACTATGGCACATACGTAGAACTAAAAAGACTATTATAGTGATGTGAGAAGAGAAAATTCTCCAGAGAAATTTCTCGAGAACGAGAAATTTCTCCTCTGATGGAAGAGAAATTTCTCTCCATAATTCTTCTTTGTGGTATTATTACCTTTCGCCCAGTATACTTCGCAGCCAACTTGATTGATCCAAAAATTTGTGGGGCTGATTAAGGCCCAAATTAGAGGTTATTAACACTATTTTTTCCACATAAGTACCTGCAATTTTTTTTAAACTTAAATATGGGCATGTGGGGTGTCAACCATCAAGATTTTTTATCAGTTGTTAGCACTTTTTTCTATGTAGGTACTTAACATTTTTTTGTTTCCATAATTAATTGTAGCTATATTGGTGATAAATTGTCTCAACATTTGTACATTGTTATTGATTGATTGAATAAAGTGTTTATTATTATTATACTGTTAAATAAAAAATAAAAAAAATTCTCGGAAAATTCTCTACTTCGAGAAATTTCTCGGTAAATTTCTCGAATAATTATTTCTTGAGAATTCCACAACACTAGCTGAAAATAGGGAGAAACGGAGAAGAAAATCCAAACTCGTTGCAGACCAATCCAATGGATTGTAACTCACTATATGTATATGGATATATTAAGACAATGGCTAGGCGATACAAATTCTTATTACTAACCAGAATACTAGCCCGGAATCTCTCGACTGAAAGTCTATCACTCTGCCATCAGACATACCGACCACCTTACTGCGTACAAGAATAATATTATAATAACTATAGTTCCCGATAAACAATATCACGTATTATCATAATAGTGTCATGCCAAGCAAAGTAGAGATAAATAGGAGTGATAAGTATGTACAGGTCTACTACTATTTAGATAGGTATGTAGATATGTGATGAATGTTATTGTAATTGAGTTGTTTACACTAGCCTAGGTTATTACATATATTACACTATTAAATAGACACATATTACACATCATAATATCTAATTAAAGATGTAACTGTATCTGGTCCAACACCGGATACCAGAACAAAATTTAATAAGATACTTTACCGGTCAGATACTGAATAAAAAGTTGATATCCCGCTAGGACAAGATGATTGTAATTGAGTTTTCAAAGAAAATGTAGCGAATTTTGTCAATTGAATTAAATCCTCTATTCCTTTTTTGTCTTCTTGTTCTAACATTTTTTTATTAATCTCAGGTACTTATTTACTTCCTGGTCTGAAAGGCTGGGTGCACATGATGGATTTCCTCCTACAAAAAAGGTAGGTACTTGTTTATGAAATGTTAGAACAAATAAACAAATGTATTTATTTGAGCAGTTTATTCACGAGAGATGGATAATGCGACAGCGATGTAAATAGAAGAATAATTGCGGTAATAAGGTTAAGAGTGCAATTCAACCAATAAAAATGTTTATAAACGAATAAAAATGTCACATCACAGCTAAATGGTTGGTGCACTCGGCCATCCTAGTGCCAAAAATTATGTATTCAAGCGAGACTTGGACATGACTGAAGAAGGTTGAAAACAGTATAAATGAATTAGAAATTTATTTAGTATTTTAAAACATAATGTCATAAAATCTACCTAACTGAGCATGAGCTCGTACTAGGGTGGACTGAGTCAGTTTCTAACTCTACTCCTCAGCTTCTTCTACTTCTTCATCAGCAATGAGATCATTGAGAAGAATATTTGATTAAAATCTGAGAGTGACGAATGAAATCTAGGGTTAAAATAAAAGTGAATAAGCTACAGTCGTTTGGACACGAGGACAGAATGACCAAGAATAAATTCATTACTGAAGGGAATGCTGCTCGGAGTCGTCCGAGGCTCAATGGCAATATCATGAAAAACAGATTCTATAGGACAGATACGTATTGAGCACATCAAATAGGAGAGCATGCATGAGGAATTAGTTGGAATGAAAGTTTATGAGAAAATAGTGAATTAATGAACGTGTCATGGTTTAATATACCACCGGATATCGTTAACCTACAAAAGCACTACCCCTTACATCTCTAATCATAACATAAAAGTATTTGTATCTGATATGATGACTCGGCTGTCTTTACATTCAAAATATGTATATATGTAATTGTATGTACCTACATACTAAAGTATAATAAGTACTGTGTAATAATTGCGCAGTCACTATGTGTTATGTTTAATATAAGTGGCTTGTTTATGCTGTTCGGCTGATTCACTTGTAATCACACGTTACGTTATGTACGTCAAAGAGAGCCTCATTACTTATTTGACATCTTATTTAGTTTAATGTACACACATATACATATATAGGGTTCATACATTATTTGATTAAAATTCCTCTGATGTCTAACAACCAGCGCATATTTTCAATCCCGGATCATGATACAAATAACTTTCAACTCTTTTGCAGTTCGTTTGCTGAAATAATCTTTCATAAAATCTTAGGCTGACTCGAAGTGTGACGTCTTTCAAACGAACCGTTAAAGAGAAAATGATTTCCTCAAAATCAGCCTCTGAACCCATCACTCCTGTCCCTTCCATATTTTGTATTTTATTGAATCACTTCTTTTTGTCTTATATATAAATTTACTTTTTTTCTATACCTATTGGTAAATGTATGTATGCTTATTTTATATATTTTATAAACAGTTTTTTTGTAATACTTTTTTTTGCACGCCTTTGTGATAAACTCGTCCTCCTAAAATTATATGTATTGTGATCAATGTACAGTGAATAATGAATGAATAAACAAATAAATAAAATAAAGATCATTTATACAACGTACCTATAAATCATGATTTTTATAATAAATTGATTATAGATAATTGTGGACAAAGTTCTAATACAATTGATATAATATGGGAGATTTGACTTCAATGTTTTGTAACATAAAATAACATAAATTTCAGTCACTTTTAAACTCGATTTTCTGATACTTTTTGTATGTAAACTGATACTCATTGTTTCACAAGATGAAGCTTTACTTTATTTTATCTTCATTCGTGCAAAAGTGTATATTTATACTGAATATATGTGACATTCATCCCCTGAAGGATTTAATTGATAAGTCATATTGATTCCAGTGTAAACAACAACATATCAATTCCATGGAACACAATGACATTAATATTGATAGAATACGAGATATATAATATTTCGTTGGTTTACTAATAAGTACTCGTATATTGGTCTGCATAGAAAGATCTGTAAAAAATGTGTATGTAAAAAAATACACAAAAAGACGACCGGTGTGGCGTAGAGGTAACGCCTTTAACTCACGAGGTCCCGAGTTCAATTCTCAACCAGGGCAAAATGAAGAATGACCTTTTTTTTTAATTTTTCGGGTCTAGGTGTTGTTTGTACATATATGTTTGGTGCATATTACAAGATTTATATTTTAGTTTGGGACTAGCTCGATCTGTGTAAATTGTCCATATTATGTATGTTATTGCATAGAGAGTGGAAACTAAGAGAATCTTCATTGCCGACTGAAAAATACATATGACAATTAAGAGAAGCACACAGCGTTGCCACATTAACAATTAGGTGGCAAAGTATTTTTATGTGTTTTGACAGTTATAAATATGTGTTACATACAATAATCAGTTATAAATAAGATTATTTTTGGGAGAAGTGCCATATTTCTGCACTCCTGGCTTAATAGTTATACTTGTTGATAATAATATTTAGGTACTAATTACTTTAGGTACTTTTCTATGATAATTATAACAGCTCGACAATAACAACTGATAAAAACTATTCACTATTTGTATGATTATCGTCTATTTATTCAGACTACATAATTATTTACTGGTTTTAAATTTAATATGTTTTTAAATAATATGGTCAGATACTTAAACAATTCACTTCTTATACATAATAAAAATTGGGTTTTAGGATTTTACTTTGAAGCTCGGAATAGTTTAAAAATGAAATTTTACTTATTTTTCTTCAAATTCAAATGTTTTTACTATCGAGAAATAAATTATACTTTGTATACAATGTTAACTTTTTTTCATGGACATAATGTATAATTGATTTCCTCAAAATTGGGCAGGGCTCGTGCTTTGAGGGATAATTCTATTGGTCTGCATATTAAAACGCATGTATATAATGCTGCTATCTATCATGTTATCGTAACATTTCCCACTTGTAACATTTAAACACACCAAAAATAAAGTAAAAATTCATTTTATCGTGTTTATTCCAATTATCTGTCATACATTTTGCATAAGTCCAGGAGTATTTGATCTATTTTTTCGAAAATCTGCCTTTTACAAGACACTTGAAGCTTACGGAAAAGAGTAAGAGATCAAGTCTTTTCTAGGTGTTTCAAAGAATAGACCCATCCGACACTATTTAGCACAACTTTATGTTACAAGAATTTTGTAAAGTCTCTTTCAGCAAAATTGGCATATGAGTTTATTTTATTACCGTTAATTTTAATCAAACATGTTATGATTGTTATGTTTGACATCTACACTTCTAGTAAGTAAAAAATCCAGTTCCCGACATCCAATTGTGTCAAAAAAATCATCATAAAGTTAATTTTGATAATTTTGTACTCGCGGGTAGGGATTGCAATCCAGCAAAGTGGGATCCCGCAATCCAGCGGGATCCGCGTTATTTTAGGGTCTGCGGGATCCCGCAAATGCTTGCGGATCCGCAAGTGCGAATCCGCAAACTGAAGATTTTCCGAAAGTCGCCAACTAAAGGTGATACATATTTGCAAAAATACTTAAAGAAGAAACAGGAAAAGAATTATGCTTAATCTTAGATTGCTGCACTCGCTAAAACAGCTTGCTTAATGTTAGAAAGATTTTAGTCTCAAAGTTTGCATTGAGAAGGCTCTCATCGACATAGCATCTGACTTAAAATTTACGCACAAAATCAAAAACGTGATTGACAGCTTGCAGCCCTTTAAATTGGTCGTAAAGTATTATGCAGAAGAGAGTTACACTAATAACGGCAGATATAACATTTCGATTTATTTTAGAGAAGTTAGAGAAGCTAGACACAGTATTAAACGATGTACTATCCGGGGCGCTGCGTGCAAGAGTGAAAGAAAGATGCAGTGAAATTACAGCTATGTTGATTTATTTTCCGCATCCAAAAAAATATGACTAAGAGTTAAAAACGTGCAATTCAATATTTGTAATGCCGAAAAAGAATAAGTTGCGGCAAGAAATGAAAAACATGTTACATCGAGTCATTATAGAAGACGCTCAAAATGTAGAATTTGTAGCTGTAGGTGATGATGTAATTGCAGATAATTGTCAACAGTCTCTGAATGTGGAAAACAATTTAACTTTACAAATGGAATAAGAAATGCAGCAAGACGATGAAGATTACACTAAACAGACAGGAACTGGACAAGAGAAATGCTTCGAAAAAATATTGAAAAAAGAAATGGCAGCATTTAAAAGTGATGGAGTTAAAGAAAAGTATTTGACTTTGTTGCACGACTTTTTATTAAGTAGGTACGAGATCTAACCAACAATTAGTGTGGGGGCAAATGAGCCTTTTCGGTCGCTGGCTACATATGTAGTTCCTTAAGAAGTATCTTGGAAGATAACACCATTAATGCTTTTTTTTTTAAATCATTTTTCTAAAAAGAGAAATGACTTTTCATTTGATATTTTAAAATTTGTTCCATAATACTTGATTGATTAGATAATGAATTAGTAAGAAAAATTAGATAAATAGTACCTATAGTTAGTTATGTCAAATTCATATATGATAGTATAGTTATTTATGTTATATTCAATTATGTACAGTAAGATGTTGTTATTTTTTGCAATTTTTAATAATCCAGATTGGAGTCAATCCAGCAAAAATCCCGCGGGATTGAAAACGGTGCGGGATTGCAATCCCTACTCGCGGGATATAAACTCACCATGCTGTTTTTTTTTTTATTTCTCGTAAATCTTTAAAATTTGTTTGATTGTGGGTGCATTGCCATGAAATTATTATAATATGATAACTATACCGATTAGAATCACCAAAACACACCTTCTTCTTCTTCTTGAAGTGCCTTGTCGGGTCCCCCCAACGTTGGCGATCACCTCGGCGAACTTGTCCCTGTCCTGCGCTGCTCGGAACAGCAGGGCTACTCTTGACAAAACTAAACACGATCTTAATCTAGTCTTGATCTTGATCATACGACGCACGAAGTGACTATTGGCCAAAAATACACGCAAACCGATTGCGCGTTAGTGGTAGCGCGATGTTTTTGACCATAGTCCCTTCGTGCGTCGTATGATCAAGATCAAGACTAGATTAAGATCGTGTTTAGTTTTGTCAAGAGTAACCCTGCAGCTCTTCCACACTTCGGATGCCGGTCCACTCCCTTATGTTTCGCAGCCAGGACATCTGTCTCCAAAGAAAAAAAACACACACACCTAATACATTCAAAAGTTCCGTGGAGTACCCAGCAAAGATTTGGTCCCCCACTCTTTGTCGTAAATTTTCGAGTGTCTTGTTAAAGATAGATGTATGAAAAAATAAGGACATTCAACATCTTAAATGCAATGATGAGATTTGCCTCCCATCCTCAATGTATTATTTTTGTGTTGGAACGGAAAAGACAGCTTAAATTTTTGTTACATATGGTTGGTTTGTTACATGTGCAGACTGCCCCACTTGTGAGATATGCCATGATACATACACCTGCCTTTTGCAGGATTTTCGAAAATTTACGGAAAAGATTGAGTGACCAATAATTTTCCAGATTCTCCACAGACCAATAATAGCTGATAGTAAGTACCTATGGTTGTAATAATTGTTTTATCATTCCATTGACATTGGGCACGTGCATTATAATTATGCACTGTTATCTTACGATATATATAATGAATATGTAAGTGTAGGTATTACACATTTTCGGATACTACTGCTCTACTAGCTATCTATCTATCTATATCTATCTATATGTGTGTTGCAATGATACAGCAATATGTATTTAAGTATCTATCCAATTGTCATATTATTATATTACTCTAGTGAAGATATCAGACACCTACCTAACTAATTTCAAACTGCACAATACTTACGTTGTATATATCGACTGTCCATATATACTCCATAACTCAACAGTAGAAACGTTTTATATGCGAGAAATCGCCATCTTTGTTATATTGGTATATTTATATTTTGCTTTAAAACACAACAGAAAGTGAGGTATATACTTTATAATAATCTCTCTGTTAAAGGTACATATATACCATTCAATTCCGTTCAATAGTTAAACCATTCGAAATTAGTAAAACAAACGTTTTATTCTACTTTGCGATTTATCGAATATATTTTATTTATTAGAATATATTTATTTATTTATTTTTATATATATTATATATTATTATATTCTCTCTCGAGAATAAATCGCATAGTAGAATAAAACATTTTTTTAAATTAATTTCCTTATAGAATTCTACTAAGTACCTAAACACCGACACAGTGAATAGGTGTATTCAACAATTTTATTTGTGGAATTGAAAATTTGTATAGTATTACTTTTTTTCTAATAATTCTTTATACTTAGGTAAATAAAATAAAAAACTTTATCGGCATGTCAGTGCAACACACAATTTGGATAACACTAAACAATATTTCAGTTTTAGATATACTCACTTGTCATCATCTCTCCACTGCTGGATACAGGCCTCTCCCAATCGTTTCTATTCCTCACGGTCTTGAGCACCACGAATCCACAACTTTTTTCCCACACCTAAGATAATGTTATCCGCTTTAAGTTAGATATAGGTTCCACATACTCGTAGAATAACAAAATAATATCATAGTATATTTCTTGACTCGTTGACTTGTTGCAATTACCTACTAATTTAACAATGATATTTTCTGATAATATAGTTATGTATGTATGTCTATATATAGATAAAAACAATAAATGAAGGTAATCTAATAAGTACGTACAATGATATATTGTAATTGTTGTTGACAGATATCACATCCTACGTAGCACCTTACATTGTATGTATCTATGTAGCGTTCATATCAATATCATATTATACGTATGTCATATCATCAATCAACAATTTACACCTGGAATAGTTCAGGGTATTTACGTGCTACACATTATTAATATTAATTGATTATTTAATATCTCCTATAAGATATAAAGGAAGGGAAGTCTGAAGAGATACACTACACCGACTTTGAAAATCTTCGCGAGGATAATTTATGACCTGTGGATCAAAGAGTGACGCATCAGAATGTAAATAGAAATGAAAAACTTGTTTTGTAGCAAACTAGAGAGATTGAATTATAATTTCAAGAATCAGTCCTTTAATTTGATTATAAATATCTATTATGATAATAATGACTATTGACATACAGCCACATACTCGAAAGTCAACAAAAACTAAACAATTTCAGCAAAAATTCAACTACTCAGATATCAAAGGATTAAGGTGAAACACAGTATCTAATTTATTTTACAAAATAATTATGAAAAGTATCTATGGTACTTTATTTTTTTTTATTTCAATTGAAAAAACAGCTTTAGCAATGAATAATACAATAATATACATTTAATTATTTACATCGCCAATTAAAGTATCTAAACTATGAACAATTTAACAGCACAAAATTATAGGAAAGGGAAGGAAGGGAGAAGAGAATACAACCTAATTCAAGATACAATGGTGTATCAAATAGTAACTTATTATATAAATAGGTATACATAAAATGTACTGCAGCTACTTGGATAAAAGATCTGCTGATGCATAAAGGAAATTTCTAGCGGCAGTTTTACTTTTTGCTAAAATTTAATATAAACGTGTCAAATGCAGTATTTTAATAAAAAAATATGCATATAAATTAAAAATATAACGATATAATCATGTAATTTGTAAAGCGCCATTTACTTTTAACATGTCAGACGTGCTTGAATTGTATGAATTTAATGTGTCAAATCACGCAGGTACTGTTATTGTGATGTAATGTAGGTGATTATCGGCAGATTATATTTGTATTTGATTTATTTCGAAACTTTCAATACATATCTATGTATAAATTTAAAATTGAGTGATTTCTTGAGTTTCACTAAGTTTTATCTTTTTTATTTTTGGTTTTATTTTATCTACTCGAATCGACAAATGATCAAATCAAAATAGTTTGACAAAAATACATGTCAAAAGTCGAGTCACTTGGTAAAACTAAAAAAAAAACAAAATAAAAAAAAAACAAAATAATGTAACACTTAATACATATTCGATGTATAAATATTTGTTGTGTAAATATTCTTTATAATTTGAAATGAAAAACCAAACACCAAGCGATTATTGTTGTTTGTCTATACGTCATATCTAATGAAGAAATTCTTGCGAATTATTCAATGAACAATAAGAACATCAATTAATGTAGAACCTCTCCTCTTGTAAGCTTTTTTTGTTAGTGGTAAATCACTTTGGCTAAGAAAATAAAAATCATGACATGACTCATTTAAAAACTGTAACACGTTCTTACCGAGTCAATTATTTGTAAGTTGGGTGCTGGATTAAAAACCTTTGTGCGCATTGAATTTTAATTCAGTTTTAAAACACTGCTGCCTATCTGCCTCAGAGTTTAATCGATGGGACAGAGTTTATCGAGGCATAGAGATATCGTGCCTCGTAAGGTCGTGTGGGCCGGAAGGCATATTTTGAACTCTCTCTAGGACCTATGTGTTATGTTTGTAAAAAGTCTGTTGATATGCCAAATAAAATAAAATAAGGCTTTTGCTGTGAATTTACTGAATAAATAAATGAAATGTTATCAATCTCAAGGAATTTGGATAGATAGGGGGGTTCCTTCGCATAATTATAGTAAAAAAAAATATTAACGCACGTAAAATCTAATCCCATAAAATAGTTGGACCATTGAAGAGAGACCCACCTCACACCCGGATATTTCAGGAGTCATAGACTCCTATTTATCCGCACATTCAAACCAAAATTGTCCTCACGGGCGGGCCATTGGGCAGGTCTGAAGGACCGACCGGCTAAAACCAACGTCGTGGGAATCTTTTAAACTACACTCACTTCAATGCCCCTTTTGAAAGTATGTTTATTTGTTGGACCACTACAAAAGTTGAAAATAGTTGGACCACTACAAAATATGTTTGTAACATCTGGATACTCGAAACCTAACAAAAAAGAGTGGGATGCATATTTTTTGCTGGGTACTCCGCGGAGCCAATGTACGAATATAAATGTTTTATATTTGGTTGAATTTTTTTATTTTATTTATTTTCCAAAATAGTACATATAAACAAACATAAGAATAACATTATGGGATATATTGTCCCTTCTTTTTCTTTTATCAGTACCTACCGTATCAGGTCCCCCGACGTTGGCGATCATTCTGGAGAATGCCTCTCTGTCTCGTGCTGTGCGGACCAGTTCTCTCACTAGACTAAAACTGGGGCAATACTAAGAAAAATATACAAATACAATAATACAATTTAAAAATATAACAAAAGAATATAATTCTTTCATGTTTTTGGATCATGAATAAAATATCAAAATAAAAAAAAATGGTATGTTAGTTGTGTTTGCATGTAGTTTGTGTTGGTTTGGGTTCATATCCCGTCACTGGAACTGGTGATACAGTTCCGCCTCATAACTTCTGAAATAGGTCGTTGTTAGTGGTAATAATATTATCTGTTATAATACATATAATCGTAGGGCAATAGATATAATGTGAAAGATAAATAGACTTGTTAGTTATTACAACACATTATAACTATAATAAATATGACATTTATGTTGTTTCTTACCTATTTGTAAAATTATCTTACATATTTATATTGAAATGAACGAATTACCTTACGTATGTTACAATATAATTGCTGTGTTATTTTAATATTAAAAAATGTTTCTCATGTTATGATGGGGGGAGTGAAGCTTGTCGAGCTATGTAAGTCTACTTCCGAACGAAACATTTTAATTTATACCGATTTTTAAGTATTGACATTAACATTTTTTTTCCATTTATGTAGGAATAAAATATTATTAAAAAAGTAATCTCAATGTATGATCTTAGGCTTTCACGGCCGGCGTCACTAGTAAGAATATTATATAGACCACGGCCACTAAGCCCGGAAATGAATATTCTTACTAAAGTAATCTCATTTGAAATATGTCCTGGCTGCGAAACATAAGGGAGTGTACCGGCATCCGAAGTGTGGAAGAGCTGTTCCGAGCAACGCAGGACGGAGACAACTTCGCCGAAGTGATCGCCAACGTTGGGGGGACCCAACAAGGCACTTAAAGAAGAAGAAGAAAAAAGTAATAGGCAGGTGATCTTTAAACATATATTATCTTTTCTTGGCATTCCGTCCCATGTGGAACGATTTGTGCCAACAAAACTAACATGCAATATTATCACGTAGCTGCATAATTATGTTGATTGATAAATAAATAAATAAAAAGAATAAAATATATCGATTTTGAAATAACTTTTAGAGGTATGTTGGTACTTATAAATAAATGTAAATATTATGTCATATCGCACATTAAAAACAAAAGTGGCAGTATATAAAAAAATGACAATTTTGAGTTTAAAACGCTCATATTAAAACGCATCCAATTCAAAAACACCTATTCCAATAGCTTGTTTAGTTTTCCCTAGAGTATCAGTTTGTACTTTTTGTATAAGCTTCAAGTTGCTTATTAATAAAGTGACACTACACCAGTTAGAGTCAAACGGCCGCAGTGGTTGTACATCAATTTGAGGAAAGACTAAATGCATAAATGACATTTTAAGTATAGTGTCATTTTTATTATATTACTTTGTATAAATAATATATTCAAGAAACGAGTAGAGGTGTAAACTATAGAACTATACCAAAAACTTTAAACGGCCATACTGAAAAATCATGTTTTTTGTATACTGCCACTTTTGTTTTCAATGTGCGATATTTCCTATTTTAAATGTAGGTATGTATGTCTCCTGGTCCCTAATATACCTACTCGTATAATAGAGGTAGTGTAGGTTTAGTGTATGTAGCGCTACTGTCAGTAGTTGTAGTAGTACTGCACCTTTCCAATGTTACGGAACATTACTTTTTATATTCCCTAATTACCACTTGTACCACTAATGGATGTAACCACATATTACATTGTGTTATTATTATTAGATACTTCATAATATGTTATTATAATATATTATGTAGGTAGGTACCTACCTATTATACTATACCAGCACAGACAGATGGAGGAACAACCATGCACAATTGCACACTCTCTGTCTCACTAGAAAGGGAACCGTATTGGAAAAGTAAAAGGAGTACCTACCTACTTCTTCTGCTGCTAGGAGTACCTAAATTGGCAAATTGATATAGACAAAATTTCAGAAAAGATGAATACATTTAAAAGAATATAAATATTAAAAATAATTTTATTGAACACGACAAACAATACAGATATAACAATATATAAACTATTTAATTAAAACTTAAATCGAAACATCCTCTTTATAGAGACTTGTCTCGTGTAAAGGAGGGTGTAAATATTCTGTTTATATACACATAATTCTATAGTTTTTTTTAACCTTAGAAATAATAATTCATCTAAATTTGATTGATTTCATGAGCATAAAATTACTACAAACACTGCTATAGCATAAAATAACACATGACCCGTTAGACAAACATGCACTTGGTGATTGACTACAAACGAATTTTCGACAATAACCGCAACAATAACACATAATATACGGTAGGTACATGTAGGTAGATTGTCGAAAAGTTCGCCAGTAGACGATCGCTAAGTACGGTTTGTCTACGGCCCCTGATATAACCGGTGGCGGTGGCAGGAAAATTATTCGAATCACAATTATTCGAATGGACAATTCTTCGTAAAAACATTTGTACGAATGTTTTATTTTTTCGAATGACAATTATTCGAATGGCAGTTATTCGAATCCACAATTATCAGAAAACACAATTGTTCGAATTTTTATACGTTATATTGATGACAACAATTATCCGAAACACAATTCTTCGAATTTTTATTATGAAGACAGATAATATTGCTCCTATTTTCGGCGAAAAGTGACGTACTTAGCGAAGTTATATTATATAATTCGACTCAGTTTGCAATATGTTTACCTAAATAGTGTCAAACGTTTGGAAAAAATTTTAAATATATTTATAATTAGGTATGAACGCAATTGCCTCATTTTCTTAAGAAACTAAAATAACATTATTGTTCCTTATGAACTCGTTCACAGTTGGATGAGGTATGGCTGGAGTTTTATATGAATGTGTCAATATGACCTGCTTCTGAAGATCAAAATAAAATGAATTTAGATTAATAGAAAATAATTTGAATAATAGGGTTTTCTAACAAATGTTAGTCGAACAATTCACTTTCCATTAATTGTAATTCGAATAATTGATAGTCGAACAAATGTTATTCGAAGATTTGCTAATTCGAATAATTATTTTTTCGAAGAATTGTGAATTCGAACAATTGTATTTCGAAGAATTTTCATGTAATCATCTAACCTACCCTATCCTACAATCAGCCAAATGTAAAAATTTCAGTATGCTTATATATATATAATATGCCAAACGCGTACGTTTTTTCAACAATTTATTTCTCGTTTAAAAATTACAAATTCCACCAAATTCTTATTCCCTATGCAAAAAAACTACATAACTACATTTAAATTATGTGCAAAGAAAAGATACGTTCATATTATTTGAAAAAGTTCCTGATATGGATAAATACTAATTTTACAAATTTACAAACACACACTATTTTTTACTACAATTTTTTTTTTATTATTCGAGTAAATTTAGCGCAAAATAATTGTTACAAAAATCAATAATTGAAATACTAATATAAGGAATATTATTTCCTCAGTTGTATCAATGTTTTTACCCTGTGAACTCGACAATAATTATTTGTGACGTGATAGATATAACTTATTATTATTAATTATTTTTTTGTGATTATTATTAGTATTTAAATAGACTATTTCTTTATTAAATTATTTCATTATTTCCAAATCCATGTATCTATTTGGACAGGTGTGTTAAATTTAAGTGATTGAATATGAAGATAAAAGATATTACTGTATTTGAGTTTTGTTTTGAGAATCGGTAAGTGAATTTGTAATATATCTTTTTTTATTTGTGATTATTATTCTAATAGTAACCTTGAGAAAGTTTATAGTAATTGATTCATTTGATAAAAATTGTTAACAGCAAAATAAAAATTATCAAACTTTATCGGAAAGTTTTTTTATCATCAAATTTTACTCAACCAATGGAAAAGATACATAGTTTTTTTTGTGTTATTGTCAACATTTTTAATAGTACAATTTGTGAGAAAATTACTGTTACTGAAAAAATTTAAAACAAAAATTATCATGAATTTTTACTATGAATATTATGGTTGAATTAGATGAACAATTAAAGATTGTCATATATCGTAATTTATTTATTTATTTTATTCTTTAATCGAGGATTCGCCTTGGCAAAAAATAGTTCTAAAAGTTTTCAGTTGTCGTTTTCAAATTTATGTATAAGACAACTAACATTTATACTATTCAGCGATGTTGCATGCCACCCATCTTGATAGTCTTATTTTATTACTGGCACGGAGAAGAAAATCTACTTGTTTATTATTTTTAGTTAGTCCGCTGGCTCGTGGGATATGCCTAGATGGTGTACCTAATAATACAATAATAATGATATGCCTAGATGGTGTACCTAATAATACAATAATAATGATATGCCTAGATGGTGTACCTAATAATACAATAATAATGATATGCCTAGATGGTGTACCTAATAATACAATAATAATGATATGCCTAGATGGTGTACCTAATAATACAATAATAATGATATGCCTAGATGGTGTACCTAATAATACAATAATAATGATATGCCTAGATGGTGTACCTAATAATACAATAATAATGATATGCCTAGATGGTGTACCTAATAATACAATAATAATGATATGCCTAGATGGTGTACCTACCTAATAATACAATAATAATTATTTTCAAACTCACAGAAAGTGTGAGAAACTCATTCTTTGCAGGTGACTCCACGAAACAAACACGAATGTATAAACATTACAAAACATAGTATCCTACCTATCAATGCTAATATTAAACAAATATTTTGCCATTTTAATAAGCGATAGGTGTCACTTTATATACCTACTTAGTTTAATAATAATATTATATACACTCGATATTGGTAGGTAGGTATAATATGTAGGTATAAATTATTTATTAGATACATATATTTGTCATGTTATCAACACGTTACATTTAATGTTCAGATAATATTCACAACAGATATAGACGTAAATAGTTCGTTACATGGAATCATAATTATTATTGTTAAGGACACGTGATGTTTTTCATAATAATAGTATGAATATTATTAGGTACTTATTTATTTAACACATTAAACGGTGTTTAAGCCTTTTTACATTGTATAACAAAATATCTTTGATCATTTTACACTACAACTATTTGTTAAGAGTTAAACATATTTTATTATAATAGATAAAAACAAATATCATTGTAAAAACAGTAAGAGCATATATAATTATAATAGGTTACAATCCATTGGATTGGTCTGCAACGAATTTGGATTTTCTTCTCCATTCCTCCCTATTCTCAGCCAAGCTCTTCAGCTCTACGTATGAGTCACAGATCATGTCCCTCTTCAGTTGGTTCATATAAGCGTCTCTTGGTCGGCCTCTGCCATTTGTGCCTTCGGTCCTACCCTCTGCGATGGCGATGAGCAGTCCTGAGGCCTCAGTCAACAACACACTATCGCGTCACGTTCCCGCTCCGCTAGCGTTCGGGTGCAGACGATGGTGCGCCAAAGTGTTAATTTTCGTAACTATTGTGTATCTAAAGTAGCATTCACATTGCTTCACTTTGGATGATCATCCAGAGTGTCAGGGTCAAACCTGTTCATCGAAAGTGAACACGTCTGTTCACATTTGTTCATCCTATGCTTTCACTGCCATGTCAACACTCTCAGACATGTTGTATGTAGTTTGACGTATTTTCGTATAAAAATAATTAAACAAATTCAAAAATGAAAAATAACACTTAAAATAAATTAATATAGCTCTCGACTGCATAATAATTTTGTATATGATTCTGACATTCAATACAAATTCATAGAGAATAAAACAAATAATAAGATGAAACTTGTTTATGGTCGTTTCAGTGAAAGGACCTTTCATCAAAATTATGACGAGTGGTAATCGCTTTCCTCCGTCATCGCTAGTGATCACTAGCGATGAAACGGCCGTTCACACTTGTTCATCTTGGAGGATCATCCGGAGTGATCACTGAAAGTGAACGTATGTGAACGACCCTTTAGCAACGAAATTGACACTTGCTTGCAACATCGTCTGCACCCGAACGCTAACGGAGCGGGAACGTGAGACGAAAGTGTGTTGTTGACTCAGGCCTCTGGGTGCCTGACGTTGTGGCCAATCAAAGCTCGTTAAGACGGCTCTACACCCCTTCTTTGTGATTTCATGCAAACGAATTAGCAAAATTACTACCATTTTATTTTTAAATTTTTTTAAATCTGGATGACATGTATGCTATTTTTTATATTAATATAATATTTTGAACATTTTTAAATGCGATTTTATCATTTTAGTATTATTTTTATTATTATATCTTCGATTCAGCAATGAGTATTATATTATTTTACTATAAGCAAAGAGAGACCAATATACATGTTTATCACTTGTAGTTAGTCTGCCGACTTCCCCACTCGGGATACGCTTTGGTGGTATAGTTGTGGTAGCAGTAGTAGTAGTAGTAGGTATGTAGATTGTAGGTACTAAGGATTTATACAAAGATGTATTCTTTTATCACAACAATGTTCATAATTAACAACAATAATGGATTGTAGATATATACATATCAGAGACAAAATTCTCTAAGGTCTCAATCCAACATCTCAACAAGATTAGAAGTAGTTAAATGAGTCCAGCGCCAGCGTACTTGGATCGCGCCTTCATATCTGCGGGTCCTAGTGCGTGGAATAGGCTTCCCACAAACATCAGGGAAGCAGAGACCTTGACCCAGTTTAAGACCCATTTGAAAACGCATCTTTTTAAGAAATCATATGGATTAAACTGAAAATATATGTAAGGTCACTGTTAATATTTTGCAACGCTATAGCGAATACCTTAAAACATCCTATGCGCCTTTGAGGTGGATCTGTCCACAAAACGGCGCTATAAAAATCATCCGATTATTATTATTATTATATTAAAAACCCTAAACTGTAGTCCAAAACAGCGGACTCTCAAAGTTGAACTGATAGAATTCTTGGCAAGTATAAACTCGTAAATACTTTCATATAAAATGTTTGATATGGAATATGATTACGTGCCTTGGTATCTCGATGGCTTGATATACAAATTAAATAACTCAATTTGGTAAATCTTTATACAAAAAATGTCTAATATAAAAAACTATTATTTGCTTGTAATATAAATGTAGTTTTTCTAAAAGTTTACTTAATCACAGTTCAAAGTAAGAACTTTATTAATGTACCTACACTTTAAAGTTATAAAATCACTGAGAATATATTGTTTTGGTTTGCAAAAAACGGAAAATTAATTATTTTACGCCAAGTAAATTGAACCCAAAATAACTATATTTAGATGCAGTTTTGGCTATTTCCACATTCGCTATTTTTCACTTTTTGTTAACTTTGTATAATATTCTATTACTCTCAGTATTCAACAGTTCCTCAAAAATACAAATCATATTGTATGAAAACGTATGTTTATTTTATTTCATTATGGAATTCTATCACCTAAACACAGATGCAATGTGTGAATCAATCAATTTGATTACGTATTATGGTAAAACATTTGAAAAGTTTTCTAGAAAAATATGGTTAAAACAGATTTGTACATGTTTCTCAATAAGGCAATAATTTCCCCAATGTCTTTGTGATCAGTTAGTTGGTTTGAGCTGCGAGTAGCACCATTAGGGCCGACCTTTGAGCCTTCCAAACGAATGTCAATATATCGCTTGACCCTCCTTATTGTTGATTGGGAGTAAACCACTAGCCAATATATCTAATATGCATACATACATACTCTATGTAATAATATCAAAGTACAGTCAGTATTCGGTATTGCTTCGTAGTACATACAGACAACATTGCTATGTGCTATGCCACATACTATGGCTTGCTATCTGTCTCATATCTTCTCTGTATAATTTATTAGATTGGAATAGATACTGTTATGTGTATTGTTGTTATTATTGGTCTCTGCTCCACATACTCAGACAATGAGTTGTCTCCTTAATGTGTTACCCTTCCGGGTGTAAGTATTTGTGTGATTCTTCACATCAATTCATCAAGCATACAATTTTGTGGCAGCAAGCCTTATGCAACAGCAGCAGGGTCACTCTTGTCACAATCTTAATAGTTCTTAATCTTATATTGATCTTAGCCCTACGATGCACGATGTGACTATAGTAAAAAAATAGGTGCATGCCAATCCCGCGGAAGCTGAAGATAGTCGTTTTCAACAGTTAGATGAGTATTATGGTTGTGTTTAACTTTAAATCGTATAAAAAGCGTATGAAATTCCATATTTGAATATGAAAAATTTCCTAACAATTTTTATACCTTTTACGTATTATTTATTTTTTATGCATACCACTAAAATATAAAATATTAATAAAAAAATATTTTTTCTAAAAAAGTGAACTTTTTTTAAAATTTATTAATTTAATATAATACAACATTCAAAACAATGATATACAGTCTTGCCAAATTTATTAAAACATATTTGTCGGCGCGATCCTTTCCATAATAACAATATATACATAAATAATTTAAAACTTATCAAAAGCAGCAATAACTATAGTATTTACATAATTTCAATTATATGCAAATTCACATTTCAGGAGCCATTCGTATCAAAATTGACGCCGTAAGAAGTCTGTCATTTAATAAATATTTCTAAGTGTCATTCATTTTATGGCACGGAGTGGGCAACCTATTTTATGGCACGGAGTGACGGAGGCAACCTGTAATATGTTAATTATATACAATTGGTTTGATATCTATCCCATATGTGGAAGACGGCATGATGGTATAATTAGATACAGATATATATTATTTATAAATAACATTCAAAAACATAGTTTATCGACATAAAAAAATATAGTAATAAGTACATACTGTTTGGTTAAATATATTACACGTACACAACTCGTGATCAAAGTAACTTCAGATTCCAGGAAATAAAATAAAAATATGTTTGATAAAATCATATCAAATCTATGATCGAGTACCCACTTGTACCTACATAGAAATATCGACGTGTGTAAACATAACAAATTCATATCTACTACATGACTAACAAAATGTGTGTCAAATTTTAAACTAGGGTTAACTTTACGAACAAATATGTACATAATATCTTTCATAATAGCAACTTTTTCACATGAGAATGTGCCATAATCATCCACAAATGGATGCAGTGCCTATATATTAATAAACGAAGTCAATTTTGCGAAGTAATTATGAACTTACTAACTAACTTCACCTGAAAAAAGAGTAAATTATTGATAACAAGTAACTCACAAGTAACTTAACGTTCATCATCTAAAGAACAATAAAAATTAATCTTATAACCTTGCTTAATGTAAAACTTTATATGGATATAGGCAGATTTCTATAATTTCTTAATATGTTGATTTGTAAATTGTAGATACGTTTGTGGTTTGGAGTGGATTGATTTTCAAGAAATATTTGTTAATATATTTTTATATTGTACCTACATTGTTTCAAAAACAAACGCATATCATATAGCTGTTGTTGTATAGAGATAGACGTGCTGAATTTCACCCTTCTCTGATTCAGTGTCTGACTATAGACGGATGAATAACTTTTTCATTACAAATAAACCGATTTTAAAATATTTCAATTATCGGTAGCTCAGATTTTTAACAGCACCGCTTTCCAATTCTCTAGTACCTATCTCAAGCTTATTTTTAATGTCTTAAAGTATTTTTTTTTTGAAGAAAGATAAATCTGACCTTCCACAGTTAAATAAAACCTTATACACCTTTCACAGTAAGCTACATAAAAGCTTATCTCGTGAAAGGAGAGTCGGCACCTGGGATCGAACCACGAGGCTGAAACTTTACCTCCAGGCTACCGATGAACTCGTATAAGTATATATTTGATTATGTATTTGAATTTTTTACAACTTAGAGTTAGCTTAAGAAAAATATTTCAATTGAAAGGGGTGTATTCTTTCGTCACATTTATAATAAGTTAGAGAAAATGTTGTTGATTTAAATCACTATTTTTAACGGAATTTATTTAGATACTTAATTAAGAATAAAAAAACAAAAGAATTATATACTTCGGAAATTCAATAAATGGATCTTTTTGATATTTCAAAAATGATTTTTAAAGATATCTTTGATAATATAATCTTCGCGCGTGAATATTGGAATGTTGATGACCTAAGCGAACTATGAACAGCAAATATAATTTCATAAATAGGTAGGTACTTATACTTGTTATCGGGTGAATTGCCACTATAATTCAACAACAAAACATTATTATTAATCTCAAATATTATTTTTATGATAGGTTTGTGCTGTGCATGGAGTGCATTACCCTGGCGCTAACATTGCTTTGCCAAAACAGTAATACCTACATATTATTATTATTTTATCTGTGTGCATTTTGCAACATTTAATATATACCTACCTACATCTACACTACGCTATTCACCACTTATACAGTTATGTGAAGTATTGAAAAATCCCGCAGATTTGAATGCTCTAATGCAACAATGTTTCAATAAACACCAATCTCAAGCTAAGATAATTTTTATTAATATTTTTTGAGTAAACACCAACAGAGTTGTATGGGTTGTGAGTTGAAACATGAAGGAGTTTGAGAAAAATGGGTTTTCCAACTAGAACCCTTAAGGTTAATAAACTTCGAGCCCATTCTTGGATATTTTTTCAATTTTGAATGGACGTCAATAAAACTAATGATCTTGTAAAAGATCAGAGGTGATTGTAAATAACTACGCCCTTGCGGTGGTTTATATGACAAAACGGCACTAAATACGTTGTTGTGGTGGAAAATCAGCATAGAAATAAATTATACTATACTATACTATACTATACCATACCATCACGGCATATCCCACAAGTGGGGTAGCCAGCAGATCAGCTGCACGTAAGAAACATGCAAACTGTCCTCTTCGTGCCTTTTTTAGAGAATTTTAACATTTGCTTTTTTTTCCTCAAGACTAAGACATTTCTGGTAAGAGTGGAATCTTCGCTGGTCCACATGTTAAATGTATTAATTGTCAACATATTATGTAACGACTGTTTGATTCTAAATATTGTAAAAATAAAATAAAAAATAAAATAAAAATACTTTAGTTAGGATCTATCCGCATATGGGCATATATCTATATCAGCATATGGTTAATAAACACATAGGTTGTCCTCTCCAAGCCATTCAAAACAAGACATTCAGAGTGAGAATTAAAATTCTAAGACATGATTATAGTCAGTTTTACAGGACATTCGAAACTTACAGAAAAGAATGAGAGGTCAATTCGGTTTTCTTCACAGGAAAATAACAACAGTCTGAAAATATAAATAACGACAACGGAAAATAGCAACAACGTGTACGTTAAGGAAGACAAGGAGAACAGAACGCTATGTTACTTCCTCCATGTTCATTCAATTTTCAAACATGCACGCTGATTTTATACTAGGGGTTAGGGCGTGTAGCTCTCGGACGATCACGCTATCTTACATCCTTTCTTCGTTACATCCATTTAATCAGATAAATTAATTAGATAAATCAAATAAATCAAAAAAAACAAAAAAAAAAAATAAAGAGTTCGTCGGTAGCCTGGAGGTACAGTCTCGGCCTCGTGAACATGGGGTCCGTGGTTCGATACCAGGTGCCGGCAAAACTCCCCTTTCACGACACAAGCTTTTAGTAGCTTACTGTGAAAGGTGTATAAGGTTGTATTTGGGTTTATATCAAAAACCCAGATATATCTTTTTAAAAAAAAATAGTGATAATCTCGCCACTGCACATCATCACATTTTTTCCTGTGTATATTGCCCTATTTTATTTGTTATATGAATGATGATGTGCAAGAAGAATAAAATAAATAAATAAATAAATATATATATATTTTTCGTCGTTCTTTCATCATACATAAATGCTCTACATATATGTGTAACCATCGCAGTTTATTTACACCAGAGATGTGCAAAATACTTTCAAAAAAGTATTTAAATACAAAATACAAATACTTTTGAATTTTTGTATTTCAAATACAAAATACTAAATACTTTTTCAAAATGGTATTTAAATACAAAATACAAAATACGTATTTTCAAAATACTTTTTTAAAATACCTTTTTAAAATACTTTTTACAAATAGTCGAACAAGGTGTAAGACAAAAGTATTTAATATTTAAACCATTGATGAATGAAAGAGAAATTAAAAACTGGACAAAAGTATACATAAATGGAGAAAGGGTTGACATGATTCGATATAGCATTGCTTGCAGACAATTGATGAATGCCATTGATGAATGAAAAACTGGACAAGAGTATACATAAATGGAGAAAGGGTTGACATGATTCGATATAGCATTGCTTGCAGACAATTGATGAATGCCATTGATGAATGAAAAACTGGACAAGAGTATACATAAATGGAGAAAGGGTTGACATGATTCGATATAGCATTGCTTGCAGACAATTGATTAATGCCATTGATGAATGAAAAACTGGACAAGAGTATACATAAATGGAGAAAGGGTTGATATGATTCGATATATCATTGCTTGCAGACAATGAGGATGAGCCTTAGGAAGAACTGTCAAAATAGAAAAAAAAAATTAATTAAGTCATGACAAAATGTACGGTTGTTAGAAGAGATAAGCTGAAAATTGTCATAAATGGATTGAGTATCATCAAGCAGGTAAGAGAATTCCTGACTTGGGCTGCAAAATAAATCAGAATGGATAATCCAAATCTGAAATCGTATGGACTACTGTAATATCATACATACAGTATACAGGACTGCTCCAGACTCTTCCTTATCGTCTTCAGATGGTTTTTAGTGTTGCCTCCGGATCATTTACAGAGAGAATAAGAGCTACCACATAACTTCACTACTAAGAAGTCTACACTAACTGAGAGTCCTAGAGATACTGGTGTTTAAACTGTGTCTCATTGTCCACAAGGCAGCACACTACCCACTGAGCTGTTCCGCTGACGAAAATGTGTGGCGAAGGCTGTGCTCAGCTTCTTAAACTCGTTGAACTCAAAAGGGCAAATACCTCTAAATTTGCAGAAAAAAGAAACAAAGTCGCAGCGTCATCTGCCTGGAATAGATTGCCTTCAGACAAAATTGAAAATGCTACCATTCAGGAGAAATCACAGCGCCCTTGAAATGGCCATGGATCGTTAAACGGCGTCATGTATTATTTGTTCAATCATCATTATTATGTGTGTATATTTCTAACATGGAGTACTCTAATGGAAACGTTGTATTTGTAATTCAACAAATTGGCAAAAAAGCTTGCGTACGCGCATATCAATTAATGGCAGAATTTTGTTTCAAACAATAAAAAGGTATTTTGTGTAAAATACAAAATACTCAAAAAAAGTATTTCAAATAAAATACAAAATACTTTTTACAAAAAGGTATTTGAAATACAAAATACAAATACGTATTTTGTATTTTGTATTTGTATTTTAAATACTTTTATTTGAAATACGTCACATCTCTGATTTACACGCATTCATTCCACAACACTCTTCTCGAATTCTCTCATTCACCTAATATCCTTATTCCTCACTCTACTTTTTACCAACCATTTTTCCTAGCGATCGATTCATCAACTTGTGTGCGTGATAATACGAGTGTTATTGTTTACGTGGTGTGGTGTTATCAGAAGTAAGCAGGTACCTACCTTTATATCTAATTAGCGTTTTATCATAAATCACCAAGGACGATTCAAGTACTCGTACATATCTAATGTACTTATACAGATACCTTTCTCCCTCTCCTCTATAATTTGTTACTTGATACAATCATTTCCCGGTACTGCCTTACAAAATATCAGATACTTTAGTTAGCTGCCCGTTAACGATTAACAGATTAACGAATTTATTGATTTATTTATTTATTAATTAATCCTTTGTTTATTGAGTCGACGTTAATTTTTTAAAACTCCATGTTTATATATTGTAGAAAACACAATTGATTTTAGTTTTACTTAATACCAGCTGACCCCGCAAACTTTGTTTTGCCATATACATTATTTATTTGCCATAATATACATTATTATATCGACCGGAGTTGAAAATGATTAAATTACTAATATCGCTATTAGAAAATAGGGTTGATGGTAGAAGGTTGAAAATTAAGGGCTGTATGTATTTTTTAATGCCTCACCATAAAAAATAAAAAAATGTCCATAAAAAATCATTGTCAAACTCATTTTTTGTTTGACACCATCACGAGTTTGACAATGCCTTTATAATTCGAAACTAGGTCACAAGTGTCACAACTCAATTAAATATTAAGTAAAACTAAAACCAATTGTGTTTTCTTCCATATATATATATATATATATATAAATCAAGTGATCTTTCATTAATGGAATGCATGTTGCACATGCATTTCCGATGAAAATTTGATCACACAGTCATTCATATATATATATATATATATGAAGACTGTATGATCTAATTTTCATCCGAAATGCATGTACAACATGCACCTCATGAATGAAAGATCATTTGATTTTACGCAGGAGACAGTATGAAGGTGAAGGTTTTACTCCATTTCACTGCGTACAGTCGGGCAGAGACTTGGCTCATGCCTTTGCATACGGAACGAGGCTTGGCCCGTCACCGGAATATGCAGTTTGGATTTGTCGAAGGGATGTTATGTTTCGACATTGTGCGCATGTGTCTCATCAGGACCATCTTACATAATGGCCGACACAACATCAAATCCAGTATGCGAGGAGCATCGCATATTATGAAGACTGTATGATCTAATTTTCATCCGAAATGCATGTACAACATGCACCTCATGAATGAAAGATCATTTGATTTTACGCAGGAGACAGTATGAAGGTGAAGGTTTTACTCCATTTCACTGCGTACAGTCGGGCAGAGACTTGGCTCATGCCTTTGCATACGGAACGAGGCTTGGCCCGTCACCGGAATATGCAGTTTGGATTTGTCGAAGGGATGTTATGTTTCGACATTGTGCGCATGTGTCTCATCAGGACCATCTTACATAATGGCCGACACAACATCAAATCCAGTATGCGAGGAGCATCGCATATTATGAAGACTGTATGATCTAATTTTCATCCGAAATGCATGTACAACATGCACCTCATGAATGAAAGATCATTTGATTTTACGCAGGAGACAGTATGAAGGTGAAGGTTTTACTCCATTTCACTGCGTACAGTCGGGCAGAGACTTGGCTCATGCCTTTGCATACGGAACGAGGCTTGGCCCGTCACCGGAATATGCAGTTTGGATTTGTCGAAGGGATGTTATGTTTCGACATTGTGCGCATGTGTCTCATCAGGACCATCTTACATAATGGCCATTCACTCTCGCAGGTGTGAAAATCCAGCTAAATGCGAAAACTTCGTTTAACATATATATATGAGGTGAAGGTTTTACTCCATTTCACTGCGTACAGTCGGGCAGAGACCTGGCTCTTGCCTTTGCATGTGGGACGAGACATGGCCCGTCACCGGAACATGCAGATTGGATTTGCAGAATAGGTGTTGTGTTTCTCAGTCATTCATATATATATATATCGTTAATTTCCTTTAAAAGAGTCATCGGCAAAGAATAGGCCTCCCATTATTTTCTGTAAGTTAACGAATGTCTTGCTGTAAAAGACTGTTCTTAAAATATCACAAAAAAGACATTTAACATTTCAACGATGAGGTATGCCACTAATCACGAATGTCATAAATATTTTATCGACACGGAGAAGACAACTTTACAACATCTAACTAAGTTGGCCACTATACTAACTTGTAGAATATTATGCCATGATGGTATAGGTTAAATTGTCCTTTTATAGTGTATCTCATTTTAAGTACTCCCTATTTTTTGCGCTGGCAATCTTTTTTATTTTCTAAGCTCCTGGAATTAACTGTAGCGATTCAGTGTTATTTTCGTTACTTTTTCATAAGATTAAAGCGAAGCGAATTTAACTTATTTGTTGACAGATTTAGGGTTGCTGGGTTATTTTATTTATTAACTGTGTGTAGCTCTGATAACTTGTTATGTTTTTATTTCTTATCGGGTATTTTTGTTAATTTGAAGTTTAGATTTTATCTTGGTACGTGCATACACAATAATATATCCAAATGATAAAAATATAATATATTTAAATTAATTTATCTACATACCCTATATAACTCAGATACAAAGTAGTTTAAATAAACTTTTTAATAATCTCTTTATTTTAGGCGCACGTGTTATACTAAAAGTTGAATAAACAGCAGATCAGAAGAGCGGTATAAAATATCCTTTCTGTGCGGTTAAACTTGATGATATAAAATGAATTAAATCGCTGAGTTGAGTCACATCAATCCTAGAACATGCAATTTCTGCCTTTTCCGTGCCTTTTCTCTTAACACATTCTTAATCTAGTCTTCATCTTAATCATAAGACGCGCGAAGGGACTATAGTTAAAAATACCGCACTACTGCTATGCTCATATTTTTGACCGTTAGTCACTTCGCGCGTCGTAGTATTAAGATTAAGATCGTATTAAGATTTTGTCAAAAGTAACCCTGCTGAAAGTATTTTTTTCGTAGATATTATTTATTAATATCAAAATAATTATGTATTGTAAACACATAAATTGAAACACTATGGGGCCTTAAAAATAACTATTTATATTATTATGTACCCACCAAATAGATAAGCGATAAAGTTACACTGTCAAAACAATTTTTAGAATTTTTACATTAGCCGCAAGATAACCTACACTACAAAGTCCACATAACAAAACATAGTTAATATGAGTAGGTATGTATATATGAAGTGCTATTTTATCTTATACATTAAAACATACTTTTAGATATTATATATAACACATACTTAAAAACAGCTATCTATAAATAAATATATATGTATTTTGTTATTTAGCTAGTATTTTTTTCCTATTTGATATTAAATATTTTTAGATACCTATTACTATTCGAGCAGAGTCGAGTTTAATAATAAGAAGAATAATAATACATTAGTATCTACCAATAGCTATCAAGTACAGAAATCAACTTCTGAAAAGATTAAATACATTAACACTGTGTACCTAAATCAATATATATCTATGCTGTCACGGCATGTCCCACAAACGGGGTAGCAGCAGACCAGGCGCATTTGATAAACACGCAAGATGTCCTCTACGTGCCAACAAATAATAAAGACATTTAAGAAGATGGGTGGAAACATAATATATCACTTTACAGAAAGCTGCAATTCTGAATACTTGAAGAATAGTACGTAATCAGATCGATGTGAAATTATATTTGTTGCTAAATTTGTTGGTCGCATTACCAATTTTTCGTTTGACTTTCCAGTCTATGTCATTCTCCAAATATAGGTAGTTTATTTGTTCACCTAGATACGATTACCAAACTAAATAGTAAAGTGAAGTGACAATCGTTTTGATAAAATTAAACTAACCCAAATAAACAAATAAGTGTACAAAGTTAGCATTTAACAGTAACGTTCCTTTAAATGAATTTCAAAAACTTTTTTTACTCGTGTACCTACTGTGGAAGACGTTACTCAACAATGCCTCAAGTCACAGAATTGACAAAAATAAATAAGTTCAGATTCTCTATTTATACTATTCATGCTTTACTGTAAAACAAGAGATTGGCAGTCTGACGTCGATGATGGATAACAAATGATTTCCTTGGTGTCGTTTAATGGAGTATCCATTTCTGTTGAACGAGTAATGCCTTCAATTTGCTCCTGAATGGTGTAATTGGTTGATTCCTGCAATGGTCCTCGGGGAATCCCCTTGATTTCAGTTGAAGGTGGATTTAAATAAATAGTAAATGTGTTAACTCGCAAACCATACAACTGTTAGTATTAACAAAACATCGATTATCTTAGTCTGCTTGAAATAACTTGGAAAGTCAGAGTTCGCAATAAAATTATTATGCAACTGATGAAAAAGCATCTAGAGTTGGTTGACAGTGTGAAAACTAGGAAACTGCAATACTTTGGTCACGTCATGAGAGGAGAAAAGTGGCAAATTGTGTAATCAATAATTTAGAGAAAAATATCAGTACAAAGAGGACCAAGTGGGAGAAGAATTCTTTAGCAACGTAATGTGAGACAATTTATGATTCAGAAAGAAACAGTACATTGCTGTTTGGGACCACAGTTAAAATGGTGAAAATAGATTTTGAAAGAAAAATAATTTGAAGTTGGTATTGATTGAAACATTGTTACATAACAAACACCTTTCATATATGAATGATAATAAAAATGTGGATTTGTTTTGATTGAAATTAAATCGTAAAAAACATAAAATGTTTTATGTGCGCCCGCCTGTGGGCACTGCATTGCGGTTTCGGCACCACTTTGAACGACGATGGCCATTTTCAGATATTGCAAAGTCACGTCAGCCTACATGAATATTTCTACGGCTATAAAAATTATTATTACTACCTATACCATTTAAAAAAAAAAAATAACTCCAATCCATAATTGAAATATGTTACTATACAACACTATAGGTACTATACTATACAATAGAGCCAAGACTGCAGAGGACACGACGCAGCCCACATGGGTTAAGATTCATCAACACCGGGCCATATGAAATGTAAGTAATAGAGTTCGTAATAGAGTTCCTGGAGGTAGAGTCTCGGCCTCGTGAACAAGGGGTCCGTGGTTCGATCCCAGGTGGTGACAAACTCCCCTTTCACGACACAAACTTTTAGCTTACTTTATTGTTTTATTGTTTTTTATTGTTTCTTATTGTCCCTAGGCCCCTATTATGGAGGCACTTGGACTCGTCATATATAAAATTTATTTAATTAATCACAATTTCAAATACAGTCAATCAAAGAAACAATTAAAGTTATATAAAATATCAAATTAAATAAAATAATTTTATGTAGTCACGGATGTAAAGAGTCCGGACCCACAACGTCAAATTTTAAAATATGTATTAATTCGATGAGGAAATATTATTCATTTATCATTTCGTCAATAGAGTAAAACGATTTATCAACCAGATACGACTTCACCCCTCTCCGGAAGATCAATACATCATCGCACTTGATTGTATCCGGAAGCTTATTGTATAGTCTTACACTTAGACACAAAAAGCTACGGTCCAACTTAGAGAGCCTGTGTTCTACTGGTCTGATTTTATGTTTTAATCGCGTATTATAGTCATGAAAATTTTCATTAAGTGGTGTGCCATCTAAATGTTTCCTTGCATAACATATACACTCATAAATATAGAGTGATGGCATGGTTAATATTCCTTGATTTCTGAATACATTTCTACAAGATTCCCTAGATTTCATGCTAAGAAGAGTTCTAATTGCTCTCTTTTGCAAAACAAAAATTCTTTGCGATTCAGAGGCATTTCCCCAGAACAGTATTCCGTATGCCATTATGCTATGAAAATATGAAAAATATACTAATTTTGCAGCTTCCACACCGCAGGTCTCCCTTATCTTTTTAATTGCGTAAATTGCTGAACAAAGTTTTGGAGCGACATTTTTTATGTGTGAACTCCATTGCAATGTTTTGTCGACAGTGACACCTAGAAATTTACATTCATCTTTGATTGCAATATTTCTATCACTCAAAATGGAAGTTACCGGATCGTCTTGCACCGATCGTTTCAGAGAAAAGCGAATCACACCAGTTTTCGTCATATTCAAGATAAGATTGTTGCTACAAAACCAGCCCTCCACCTTATTTAAAGCATCAATAGTGTTTATTTTTGTGTCATTTTTGTCTTTGGTATCCTTTATTAATAATGATGTATCATCAGCAAACATAATAATCTTTTCATCTCGAATTAAGGAAAGTGGCAAATCATTTATATATATAAGAAACAACAACGGACCAAGAATTGATCCCTGAGGAACACCATAGTTGATGTTCTTATAAGAAGACTTTATATTATCCAATTCTGTTAATTGTTTTCTTTCATTAAGATATGATGTAAAAAATTCCTTTTCAATATTTGTGATTCCATAATATTCTAACTTACTGATTAGGATCTCATGGTCAACACAATCAAAGGCCTTCGACAAGTCACAAAAAATACCATATGTGTCATGCTTTTCATCAAATGATTCCAGAATTGTATGGATTAAACATGCTATTCCATCAGCTGTGCTTTTGTTCCTTTGGAAGCCAAATTGTTGTGGATGGAACAAATTGTTTCGTTCAAAAAAGTGGAGAACCTGGTTAGCAACAATCTTTTCAAACAATTTGCTAAGCACAGGAAGTATTGAGATAGGCCTAAAGTTACCTGGATTCTTTTTATCACCATTTTTATGTACGGGTATGACCCTTGCCAGTTTTAATAGATTTGGGAAAATCCCCTGTTTTAGACATAAATTTACTATATCTGCAATATTAGAAGCCAGTCCATCAATAATGCATTTCAATAATTTTGTTGAGATACCCCATAGATCCACAGAGTCTTTTGCTTTGATTTGCTTACAGGCATTAATAATATCACTATCTGACACCAAACTGAATGAGAAAACATTTTCGCAAGCATTTACATTTTCCAGATAACTTTTAGCCCTCTCCACTGAGGCGCTCAAGCCATTCGTAAGAGACATAGATACATTCACAAAATAGTCATTAAAGTAGTTAGCAGTTTGAGCATTATTCTCGCAATCTGATCAGTCGCTACTGAATTTACTTCCTTTACCAGTTTCTTGCTTTATAACATTCCAAGTGGTTTTAATAACATTTTCAGATGTTTTAATTTTTTCACTAAGAGATAATCTTTTTGCCTCACCACACACCTTTTTAAATACCTTACTATAACTAGAAACGTGCATTTTCATCTTTTGTGAATTGTCACGCTCTTTTAATTTATATAAATCAAAAAGTTTTTTTCTTGAAATTAAAATACCAGGAGTTATCCAAGAACATGATGTCTTGTTACTTTTACATTTTATTCTTTTGGTTGGTGCATGGCTGTTTAAATTCGTCATAAAATTTGAAAAAAAAGTCATAAACGCGGCATCCGCGTTCACATTATTTAAATTATATTTATACTCTTTCATGGATTTTAGAAAGTCATTTATATTTTGCTCATTATAAAACCTTTTATATTTGAATTCATTCTTGATTATATTTTCGCATTTTTTACGATCTATCCTCGCACTAATTAATTGTCCACTGTGATCAGATTTTACAAAGTTTACAATTTTAGTATAGTCAAATTCAAGGTCGGTAAATATATTGTCAATACAAGTAGATGATGTTTTTGTGATTCTTGTAGCATTAAATATGCTACGCGTCAATAAAAAACATTGCATTAAATCTAGAAGTTTACAACTCTCTTTACTCGTTTCATTTAAATTTACATTAAAATCACCGCATATAATAAGTTTTTTATTATTTTTTTGAGAAACCTTAAAGAGAGTGTTTTCTAAAGAATTAACAAATATATCAAAGTTTCCAGAAGGAGGTCTATATACCGACAAAACAATAAGGTTATCAATTTCTACACAACTCATTTCACATATTTTTTCTTGGGACAATTTAACAATATCTAATCGATTCTTTACTTTAAGTGTATTTTTAACATATATAGCTGATCCTCCTCTGGTTGTGTTTACTCTACTGTAGTTACTTATTATACTATGACTAGATGTATTATAATTACAAATTTCACATGATTCCAACCAAGTCTCTGTGAGGCAGAGTACATCAATATTTTTTAGTTCAATGGCGGTACACAGTTCATGTAGTTTATTCCGCAATCCCTGAACGTTTTGGTGAGCAACTATGATTGTATCATTCGTTTTGTCAAAATTTGATAAAAACATTTGCATTTGATATCTGGTCTTCATTGTTAATTCCACTAATCCATTTTGTCGAGCCGGCAGACATTGTTTCAGATTGAGTATGTACAGCAATTAAGTTCCTCTTCGTTTTTTTAGTAATTTGCATATTATAAAGGATCAACTCAGAAATGTTAGCTTTAGTTTGTCTTCCTATGTCAATGATTTCACAATAATCACACCATCTTGCAGCATTATATAGGTACATATTCAAATTATAAATAAGCATATTAGTATTATAGTTTTCAGTTTTACTGTAACATAATGTTGTGATGTATAGATTGACTTTTTGGCTTTCAGCTTTTTCTATTATTTTCTGAATATTTATCTTATACTCCTTTGCATATCTAACATTGTCACTACTACCAATCGCCAACAGCACTTTATCGCCGTCTTTTGCGCTCTCTATGGCAGAGTTTATACTACCAAACAAATTCTGAATTCTTGCACCAGGATATGCTGTACATTGGATATTGGACTCTATACTACGGCTTAGGCGGGACCTTAACCCTCTTGAAAATTCGTCACCAATAATAAATATATTTGTTCGTATGCTTTTCTGCTTAGATTTCAAACTATTACAATTTAAGTCATATGGTTTATTAGCATAGGATCTGTCATTTTCAATTAATGTCTCACCCCTATTTTTAGAGGAGCTGTATTGAGTTTCAAATTTTTCATAAATATTGTCATATGAGTGTCTAAGGACCTGACATGTTTTTCTAGCACTTTGTAGCTGTTTAATAATTTTTTCTTCGTTATTCTTTAATTCTAATATGACAGCTTCTTGTTTAGCAGTTGTAGCTTTAAATTCAGTAATCAGTGCATCTATCTTTGAATTCTTATCTTTAAGTTCAGATTCCAATTTGAAATTTTGCTTTTTTACAGAACCTAATTCCATATTATGTTTCTCTAAAATAAATATTTTCTTCTTTAAGCATTGAATTTCTTTGCATTTTACAACTAGGTCTTTTTTGCTCTTTATAATTTCCTCCCTCACTCTATCTCTCTCATCTTCCACCTCAGCCACTTTATTCCTCAATACACACTTAACATCCACACCACCATCAACATCACTCTTACTCCAATCCTGCGAACTATCAAACATCGTGATGTAAATATTTTTTTCTTTGCTTGTGCAGCTTCTGGTTTTTCTTGGAGACATTGGTTGGTTGGGTAGTAATGCTTTGTGCAGTAAATAATGTATGAGAAAAATGTTATTATTACTCACAGTTTCCACACCGTAAGAGATGGAGCACTACCACCACGAGGTTTTTTGTGGCAAATTCCACGCTCTTTCCAATGGTATACAGCAAAACACAATAATACCACGGAAGCTGATGGCACTTTATAAAAATGTCTTTTTAAATCTATAACTAGGCATAACTCTCCCAATATAAGTCCGTTCAAAGAATCACAAATACAGTTTTTTATCGTTTTTTAATGATTATTATGGTAAAACAAAAAAAAGAAAATTTGGAAAATTTTTAAAAAATTTTATGAAAGAAAATTTGATTTTTCACGAAAACCGTTCCAGTTACGAAGGTGTCACCGCGAGCTTTTTTCACTGGACCGAGGTCCTCTACAGATGTATGTGTAAATTTTTTCTCTTGGACCGTTGGTAGAGGCAGCGTTTCCACCCTTCACTCACTTTTCTCGCTTTTCACAGAAAAATCACTATAGTTTTCACTGGGTGATAGGTAGAGAGAAACAATCACCTTCACCGAAAAGAGCACAAAAATCTCCACCGATTGATACTAAAACATCTGGAATTATTCTTCAGATAACTGTAAAAACTATTTTTATTTAACAGAGCACAGAAGTACGTGTCAACGGTTGATCATAATATACTAAGACTCTCGTACTATACTAAGACTATACGTGGTGTATAAGGTTGTATTTGGGTTTATAACAAAACCCAGATATATCTCTAAAAAAATATAAAATGTATTGTGAGTAACTAAATTGTATGAATGTAGAAGAAGCGAAAGAAGTATGTAAGGATAGATTTGTATGACGTTTCGTTCTCTCTACCTACCTGACTTGGGACACGGCGTGAGGGTGTGGTATTTTTTCATAGCAGCACAAAACAGATGTATATTATAATATATTTCTTTATAGATTGGGGGAGAACTGCTAATTGATGTACAGTTTTCTTCTCGAGGTATGTGAGGGAATGAAGAGGCGTTTCCTTTCCCTCAATCACCACGCCGTCCAGCTTGTGATGAGCCACGATCTAAATTGCAGGGTATAATATGACCTTGACCCTGGTGTTTGTGGATTGGGGGCGCAGTATACCGAGCACATCCTACGAGGGTTGCTACGTAAGTTTTGAGATGCATATGAGCTCGAAACTAAACAGCAATCGCCTGTATGGGTCTTTCAAGACGAGCCAACTCCAACAAAATCGTTCGCGCGTGAAGTGCTTCGAAGCAAATGGTCGCCTGTTTTTTTCGGAATTACTGGACATATCGCTACTATTCTATTAGAGCAACGTAGAACGGTTAATTCTGAATGGTACACCATCATTTGTTTGCCAGAAGTGTTTGGAAAAATAAGGGAAACCAATTGCAAAAGACGAATCATTCTCCACCACGATAATGTAAGGTCTGACACATCAGCTCCAACAAGTGCATTTTTGAGCATTGAAAACATCGAATTTATGGGTCAACCGCCGTACAGTACTGATTTAGTACCCAATGATTTCTCTTATTCCCGCAGATCAAAAATAAATTGTGAGGTCAACGTTTTTCGACGCCTGAAGAGGCAGTTGATGCGTTCAAATCACGTGTTTTGGAGGTACCTCAATCAAACTTGAAAATAGGCTTCGAAAATTGGTTCAAACGCATGCAAACGTGTATTGATCTTCATGGAGAATATTTTGAAACACAAAAAAGCCATTTTCGATTATAAATATTTGTTTTTACTTGCCTATCTCAAAACTTAAATAGCAACCCCCGTATGTGCCCCGTTATGAATTATGCTAGAGATGCAATGCTAGGTGATTAGAGTGAGAGCACTCCCGGACCAATTAAATTTGGGGAGGTTCTGCATTGCCCGAGATTTTTGTTGTTTGTTGATGTTTTTATTTATGGACATTGAAGAGAGAAGTAGTATAAAAGATTCCCAGCCGATTATGGTCAGCCGTCACTTCAGCTCTACCCAATGGCCGTCACTTCAGCCCACGAGGACAATTTTGGTTTGAATGTACGGATAGATAGGAGTTTGCGACTCCTGAGATATCCGGATGTGAGGTGGGTCTCTCTTAAATTATCAAATATTGGAGGCTACTTGCAATTGAAAAGTGTGAACTGTAATAATAATAATGTTAAGGACAATGCTCCGAACCCTGTATGTACTCTGTATATTATGCAGGTAGGTACAGGTATCTATCTATATAATTATAATATATCTGGCCACTTTGTACTTTACAAATTTACAGCAATTATAATTGCAATAAGGGCAACACCGTGCGAGAGTACCTACTTACCACTACATAGTACTCTCTGTTTGAGAGTGTATGTGTACTGTATAATATGTATGTAGATATAGTGAGTGTGTTTGGCTGCATTGGTGTAGAGTACGTACAATGTGTTGGCTGGTAGCGTTGTACTACTCATAACGCTACGAAACTATATTCATTCATAACTAAATGGCGGGAGAGTGAAGAGTGGGATGTGAGCAGGGCGGGAGGAAGAGGACGCCTCGCGCATGCGCACCACGCACATTCTCCTACAGAGCATCTCAACTAGTGGTGTGCGCACATCTCAACAGCATGTGGGTAGAAACGAACAGAATTTTTCTTTCGAATGAGATTTAAAACAGAACGGAGATTATTGATATAGCAAACAACAAACTTGAAATTATTAAGATTGCTTTAATTAAAATATATATAAAATGCTGCAAACCCCATAATGGTTGTTCAGAATATATTGACAATAAATAAAGTTGTTGATTTTTTGTAAGGTTCCATATTAATTTATGAATATAACATCAACAGTTTGAGTATTACTACATTTAATAACAAAAGTCGCATTGTATACATATTTTTAAGAACATATAGTTTATACTAAGACAGTATTTAAGTAACAAAACGGCATGCTGTGAGATTAGTTTGACAATGACTTTGTAAGTCGAAACCAGATTACTGTACTTATAATTAAATATAGTAAAACCCGAACAGTTAATGTTCATTTCCATAAAATAAACATAAAATTGTTATTTTAATCCACAAGGTTCGCGATCTTTGTAACATTCTCAATTACAGCAATGTTACTTTCTTTCTTGTGTTTGGTGATGATTCCCACGTCATTCTATCCTCTATGATTTATCAAGAGAGGCAACGTGGTTAGAGACATTGTTACCAACTCGAATTTTCAAAAAGGCGTAGGTCAGACAAAAAAAGTAGGTACGTAGAATTATTAGGGAAAAAGTTCATAGATTTGATAAAATTTTGAAAAATGAGGAGCTTTTTTAGGTCTTAGCCTTTACAATTTGGTATAGAAAACAAAAATTCTTAGATTTGACAAAAAAACGAAACAATTTTTTTAAAACACACCTTTGAAAGGATATAATCTTACGAAAAATTATAGTCAATGCGAATCAAAGTATCCTCGCCATTTTGATATGATAGTGAAAATATGTAGACTGAATAAATTTTTGCAGGCACAAAAATGTCGTCAACAGTCAAAAGTAAACATTGATCGAATGAAAACCCACGTGGAATCAAAATAATTTATCTGTGTAACATTAATTCGATGTTTTTACTGAACTGCACACTTTATTTATAAAAATGATGACAGTAAAATTAAAATATACCTAATGGTTGTTGTGCAATGTCAGAAGTAGTGCGAGTGTGCGCATTGTAGTTTCTAGTAACATCTCCAAATTTACGATAGCTGTCGTAGTAGTGAGCCTTTGCCGGCCCTGGGCTCGGGGTGTGGTGTGAGGAAGGGGGCGGGGGATTTCTCGCCCCGGCCCCGGTCTCGCACACATTCATATATTGGGAGTATGTGTACAGTACACCACATAGATGAAGCAGAGTACACAATTGTTCGGTATTTGATGGTTGTTCGTTGTTCCCCTCTCCGCTGTCCACCGCTCATACTTCAGTTGTCGCTCGCAAACTGAGCCGGTGAGACGTGTGTTGGTGAGCGGTCTCATCGCTCCCGAGAAATCGTGTTAAGACGCCCGTTGTTTTGAACAATATTATGTTTACCTCGCATGTTATGAAATTGTACAAATCATTGACACAAGTGTATTGTTTAATTTTTCATCTTGAATCGTGTCCTTATATCTCCCACATACCTTGATGTTGGCGGGAATGCCGCAAGGCTGTGGATAATAACAAATAAATAAGTATATACCCTAATATTATTATTGCAAGTACAAGTGCTGCGTGTGTCGCTTGCGTCGTCGTTGCGTGAAGCGGCCATTGTTGTGATCAGTGATCACTTTACCGCCATATAATAATAATATTATGTTCTCAGTCAGTTTGCAGAGTACAGTTTACGAAGCATCGTTATTATAGCAAATGAATTGTTTGTGATGTATAATGGGTGGTAGAGTGTGTGTCGTGTTATTGCGGCAATATAGTGATGTTATGTGATTTGTGTGAGGTGAGGGATATGATATAGCGGGAGGTACTGTACACTGTAGCGTAGAGTGGCATAGCTTTGCTCTGCTCGAGTGTTGTGTTGTGGCGGCCACGCGATATCAGCATGGTCCCTGTGTTTACAATCATCTCCCAGAAGTATCTATATTATACCTATACCGCATTGTACAATAACATAAATAGTAGGTATTTGTCGTATCTAGTATTGGTTTTGTTATCACAAATTATATAAAATAGTCGAGTAGGATGTAATTTAAGCAATATCGAGTAATATTATGTGCGTGTTATTCTCTTGTGGTAGCGTTTTATCAAGGAGAGCAGAGCAAGTACTGAATGTGTTATTGATTGTATATGTACCTAGTTAGTACAAGTACATAATACTCCTACAGCCTACTACGTCTCACGTTATGTCCTATACCTACATTATTGAATAATACATATTGTTATTGTGCGTAAATATATGTATAATTACATTATTATTTGTGTATTTATATTTATAATACCTATAAAACTTGATATACTTTCAATTTAGTGAGTGAAACTATTGTTTTGTGTGCCTAGTGGAGTAAATCGGATATAAAACAGTAATAAGGTATGTTTGTTATTATCATTAAATATCAGCTATTAACACATTATATATTATTTTTAATTATTGTTGATAACTAAGATGATTCGGCGTAAATGTGGTACCTATATAAATAATATAGTGTGTATTTAGTGAATTATGAATATCATTTCTACACGATGGGACTAAAGAGGTGTATTGTTGTTTTTAAGTTTGTGTTTTTCGGAATGAAATTCTTGGCGCCATTTCTAACCTTGCATCTGGGGTCCCATTGTAATGTTTTGAAAAGACATTTCTCGGTAGAAGCGCAATTCATTTACCTAAAAATCTTTATACAGTATCTGGTATTTTTACCTGAATGTAGACTGATTATATCTAAATATGTAACGATCCTCGCACACGATAATACATTTCTGGCGCATATTTTTACTTTGACAATGAGGTTATGTTATATGTCTGTATTTTATTTGAAGTTATTTCACTATTCTAAATATTGTTTTAAATGTATAATACCTTTAACAAAAAACGTTTGAATACTCTGCAACCGTAATGTTATTATACCTACATATTATTTTTCTTATTTTCATGCTGCTATTTGCACAATAATTATTTGAATATAGTTGTGCAAGTTTTATTATCCGCCAAAATATATGAAAAATATTACAATACACCGTCTGTAACATGTATGCCACATGTAGCGCATAACGCAGATAATGTAATAATAATCATGCACTGATGTTGTGTTTTGAGCAAAATATCTGTTTGATGTAATGTATAAACCACGTGGGTGTTGTGGCAGTGAATACTGCGTATATTTTGATACACCCCACCCCCTTGTGGGGGCGGCAGGGAGCCGAATCCTCCCTTACCCCACCCCCGCCCAGTGTGCGCCCGACGAACCCACCCCAATACAAAACCCGAAGCGGTATTTTCTTAGCATTATAACATTGTCAGTACAAGAGGTCCTTTTCTGAGAGAGAATACCTACCCCTGTCTATATCTACCTTCCGTTAGCATTATAACATTGTCAGTACAAGAGGTCCTTTTCTGAGAGAGAATACCTACCCCTGTCTATATCTACCTTCCGTTAGCATTAGGTATTGTATATAGCTACCTAAGGCTACCCAATGAAACATTAGCGTAGTGTTGCCTCGGATACCCTCAACAATACCTACTTAACCATATACAGTACCATATACGTGTCCCGCTATTTCAATTATATTGTTGTAATAAAACACCTACTATTTACGTATTATGTATTTCAACGAGCACTGCCTTTTGTCGCATAGTTTGTAGCTTCCCGTGGTGATTCTACTGTCTACCCTCGTGGAGTTGAGAGTTACTCTGAGTAGGTACATCATCAATCTCAGGCTGGCGAGTTGTGAATTGAAAAAAACTAATTGGTTTACTATTGTATAGACTCATTTTAATTTTAAAGATTATTTTTATAAAAACATAACATTATATCAAGCAGATTCATATTTTATGTATACTATCAGAGGAAGGCTACCTCTTAAAAAAATAATGCTCATCTCTGATATGGGTTTTTGTGGTTTCCCCAATATCGTTAAAAGGCAAATGCTGGAGATGTTTTTCTTAAAATCCGTCCACAACGGTACTCTATTTCAATTGTTTGTTACCACTGTCTTAACTACCTCTTTTGTTTTGCTACCCAATGACATACTATATATATTTGTTACCAACCTGTAATTTCTTTACTTTTCGCCAGCCTGATGATGAGAGCGGAAGCTCTTGAAAGCCGGCTCGCGTCCAATAAAAAGTCACCGTGGATATACTACAAATAAGTGTTTTATTTTAATTAATTTAGTATACCTAATATTGATAAGAATGTTAATTAGGTACTTCAGGATTATAAATCTAAAACATTGGTTAATTATATTAATATAATATCTATTATTTATTGCTATTTTTAACTTACTGACCATTAGCGAGTGATTTAGGTGTATTTTTTTTTTTTTTATTTTTTATTTTTTTTATTACATCATAATACAAATACATAAATTTTTCACACAATATAGTGGATTACCCAACTAGGCGAGACCTGTTCTAGGGTAATCCAGTTTATCAATACATTCTTAAAAGCAATACAATTCACAATAATATTTTTCGAAAAAAAAAAAAAAAGAAGTCTATGTATAGTCCTTCGTAATAATATACATTCAGGATGGAGGAACATTTTAAATTTCATTATACATGATGTTTTAAAAAAAATCATGTTCGCCATAAACTCGTCTTCTGTATATTGATTTTGTTATTAATGTGCACTAAAGAATAAATAAATGTTTTTGAAATAACTGCTTTGTAAAAAAAAATCTTACAGTATTTCTGTACTTGTTTTCAAAACTTTATATTTAATTTAAAGTGAGATAGCATAATAATGTTGTCTCACTAGTAGCTATATTTGGTATTATAGGAATCGAGTATGATCCGATTATTGTTATTATCAACAACACTGGCGCCTATCTTAGTGTGTCGTAGTGATAAATACTACATAACTATTATACCTACATAACTCACCTGTTAACCTAATTACTCCGTACGCATTTTACCTGTACATAATAATATATCTAAGTATTCAACACAACAAACATATTACTATATAAATAGGTATGTTATGTGTTATTTCACTTGATAATATTAATATGTAGGTAATATTATGTTGATTATCTGCACTCCAGACAGTTTCTTATCTAATAATATAATACTTATCTTACGTATCTAAATAAATTATTAAATGACATAATATAATTGAGCACAATGTGAAAACATATTTAGTTTGCATGTAGCTCTATGTAGTTCTTGGTATATAATATTATAGCAGTAACTTCTGATGTTGCGATAGATAGTTGATTCATTTAGAGTATTGTGTTGTGTGCCATTTCAGGTCCCACGTTTTCTGAATTTCTGTGAATTCTCTAATATTTCCCAGCTAGGATTTTCGCCTTTTTACCACACCACGTATGCCTTCAAATTTGTCTTTTATTATCTTTAGTTATCTGAAGTATCTGAGATTCACAGTAAGTAAATTTTTTCACGCAATTGTTCAAGACTTGAAAATGATTATAGAAATTACCTTATTTCAAATTCCTAACTCTTGTATTTACGCGGTATTTATTATTTGTGCACATCATCATTACACAAGAAAGTTATCAAAGCGATATAAAATACAATGTTTTCAAATACGTAATATTATTTTGTCATGGGATGAGAGTTACACAATACGTATTTATTTTCAGTTATTTTACTACATTCAGGTACCTACCGACTTATGTATATTTTATTACTGTCAGTAATGTCCGCAATAAAATAATTGACAATTTGTTATGAATGTAAATTTAATGTATTATTGTGTTATCGGCCCTATACTTTCTATGCCAGATATTTTATTGGTATCTACGTAACGAAGAATCAATACCTCGGACGGTCTGTAATATTATTCCGTTGATATTTTTCACTCATTCATTATATTGTGCACGTGAATCAGTTATTCAGTTTATATAATAGGAGTCGAAAATATTATTAAGTATGAATATATAAAGTAGATAGTATTCCAGCATAAATTTAGATAATTGGATGGTTTTATGCAACAATGTTTTAATCGACATCAACCCTTAATTTTACTGGTATTATATTATTTATTGATGTTTCGTATAATTGTGTTGGAAGTTTCTTGTATGTTTTTTTTTTCGATGACGTTTATTTTTTATTTATTTATTTAGTAATATCGTTCATACACAACATTTTTTTTGCCGAGAGGTATTCATTCCTTTTTTATCCCGTTATAAGTATTGTCTGAGTATTTATTATGTATTTATTTATGAGATTATACGTGAGGTAGCCTGCACGTAACAAACATGCAAGTTGTCCTCATAGTGTCAATAAAAGTTAAGAATGAGTGGTATACTTCATCGCTGAATTGCAAATATTAAATGTCTTAAACGTGATGTTTTATTCATAGATACCTGCCTCTAACAGAACACTCGAAAACTGGAAAAAAAAATTGGGAGGCCTATTATTTACCGGCGACTAAATGATAAATATTTAGAGCGAAGAAATAAAATTATCATTTTAAAATATATTATTTTAAAAATAAAATATCTATATACCTATTAATAAAGATATACCTATTAATTAAGCGTAGAAATAGTTCTTATGATATCATTTTATTGTATAAAATAGAAATAGATAATGTATAATTAAGTATTATTGTAAAGTAATTTAATAATTATGATTTATGTTATAACCTGTTGACAAGTCAACTTATTTGACTTAACAGGACCATGTATTTTTGCCTATAATTGATACTAATAAAAAAAAAAAAAAAATAAAAAAAAATCTTCTATAAATATTGCGAATGAAGAAATAATATTAAAACTAAATTATTTAAAAAACATACACGTGTTTATATTATTGCCATAACCGAATAACCAGCACGACAAACTCATGAGTTTACCAAGTACCTTTCAACTCTTAAATGTCTTTCCCGTGCACATATTATGTGTAATTATAATGTAACTAGGTACATTGTACATAGTACTGAAGTTAACAAACTCGAGACTGAAGGAAGTGATTTTAAACTGTTGATTAGTTTTCCTTATTTATGTTGGGTGTAATTAGTAACATAAATTGATAAATTCTGGAGTAATGTCTATGAGTTCTTTATCGTACACGTGTTTTAGTAAAAGTGGCGCGATAAACTCGTGTTGTAAACGCGTATGCCATTCGCGCTCGTGCTAAGTGAAACTAACATTTTACATTCGCGAGTTCGGGGTACATGCACCTTTGAACCATTGTCATTTCCTCATTGTGGAGAATATTATGTTGATGACGTTTGAATAGTTTGGTGTTATATTAATGTTTAACCACATCTCGCAGAAGAGTGTGTAGCTGTAGATAGTTAGTAAATGTGATTCCTTTATATTTATGCGTCTGTCCCTAGGCAATTCGGAAGTTTACGCAGTCACAGGAATGATGTATTTTGAACATCAGATGGCAATAATCTTTGCCATAACTTCATTAACTTAATTTATTATATTTATTATCTACCCATGGAACATTATTTGTAGGCTAGCAGTTGAAGCATCTACGTCAGTTATAATAAATCTATAGATGTAATATTATAATGTTGTTTATCTACACATGTCTCAGTTCCCTCACCTCACCTCACGTTACTAACTAATTTCCTAAATTTAGACAAGTACCATTATTTACCGCTAATCCTTTCGATCCCGGAACTACTTAACTTGTAATAAACCTCGAATCGGAAAGTGGGATTATTATTTAAACCCATGGGCCGTGGGTACGTTAATGTTCTCTGATTTATAGCTGGTAAGTTAAATTTGTTTTTTATGTTTGTTGTGCCGACTAAATGGCCACATCATTTTTTAGCCAATTATCACAAATTTGAGCATACTTGTTTATACATAATGAATCCAAAGGATGAGGAATAAAGAAAAGAAAATAATTTGAAGATATTGCTCGTGCCTATCTAGAAAATTGTAATGTGGGTTGAAAGCTGCCCTATGTGCTTTAAATAACACAATAAATATATATCAAAAGTAAATTAACTTGCCTTGATTTTGAACAAAAATAAATACCTTAGAATTTATTATTTGCTATGGATTCAATTATAACCAAATCATAAAGATTTTGGTGGATTGATACGTTATATTGAGTGAAATTTGAAAGTAATAAAAATGTTCATTTATAGGTACACCTGTATGTATGTACACCATTTGTATGTATATTATATATACACCAACAATTATGTTAGCTTTACGAGTAGACTGGACAGTTATACATATGTATATGTATATGACCCCATGAAAACTCTGAAATACCTCAGCAAAACATATTAATCTCTTTAATTATCATCTTATTATTTTTGAATAATCATTTAAACTGCTTGTGGATCGTTTTTCAACTTGACGTACGTATAATAATAATAATTAGATAAATAATATGATATGGACAGCTGGATGTGAATAATATTTATATTATTATTCTTAATTTCTTTCTTTTAGAGGCACGCGGCACGCCACTCGGTAAGGAGTGAATAATGTTATTCTTAGTGCCTTCATAAGTGTCGCTATTGAGAAAACTTATTGTTATGATTATTGCCTATATTATATTAATTTAGTTAAATAATTAATTTATTGCTTACTCGAGGATTAGTAAAATAAAATTACATCTAACATTCGTAAATTTTCTTTCATTTCGTCATTTATTAATCCCAAGCCTAACTTAGTTTAATGTACATTTCTTTCAAAGGCATTTATGAAGAATAACATATACCTAAAATCATTATTACCAGTTTATTATTGATGATTATTCATAAACGATTGGACGGCTTTTAAAAATACACTTTTTAATGCTTTATCTATCATTTTAGTTTTACGTGTTTTGTAAAACCTTTTTTTTATTATTATTACCTTCTTTGAATATTTTTATTTTAAATTGATTTATATTTTATATTAATATTTATTTTTATTTATATCAATATAATAAATTGCGTTGAAGTTGAATATAACATAAATTCAATTGCATTTTATACAATTATACCAATTTCATTATAGTTTATCGTTGTCATAAATTAGACATAACAATACAGGCACCATTGCCGAGTGCATAAAAATAATATAACATATTGTAACAATATGTACCTATAACGATCTTGTACCTAATCTTTAAACCGTTGTTGACATGAGTATCGGCAAAAAGGCTGTGTGGCTCTCATGCCGATATGTGTTTATTGTAGCTAAAAATAAGTAAATAACTAAAATATATCATATACATACATATTTCATAACGACACCCCAATTCAACAATGTTATGTAAATACACATTTCGTGTTTTTAATAGGGCTGGGGGATGTGGATAAACATAAAGTAATTGTTAGTTACCTCTCGAGGAACCGGAAATATGCGAATATTTTGACCCCATATTCCTCAATCCAGTTATTTATGAAGCAAGCATGCATATGTTGTATGACGTTTTAAATATATTGTAACAACTGCGAGACACTTTTATTTTTTAAATTTTCTTTGTGGTGTCTATTTAAAAATGCGGTTTACAAATAAAAAGAGTAATTGACATACATTTTGAACCGTTAGTAATATTTATTTTGGCTGTAAGTGTAGTTAGTTAGTCAGTTATAATCATTTAAGTGCGTAGTTGTAGATAGTAGCGAAGTCACACAATTACTGTAATTAGTTCAGAAGACTGAGTATTCCGTAAAATATAAAATATCTCTTTTAAATTTAGTTCATACTCCGCCCTGATGATGCCAATTTTTTGGTGAAAGCGCTAGGCGTAATTGTGGTATGTATATTTTGTATACATTAATGTGAAACAAAAACAGTATGTATTTTATATTATTAAAATGTTGTTTCACAATGTGAACATTGAAACATTAAATTCAATATAACATTTATTTTATTCTTCTTAATATAATTATTTGATTCTAACATATATAATTTCTAACATATGTAATATTAATAATTACCTATACAATAGAGCAAATTTATCACTCTATCTCATTATAATTGCAAATGTTGATCATTTTTAGGTATTGCCTTTGTGACTTATTTTTTCCATTAAAACTACCTATGTACTATTAAGTACCTATGTTTTCAAACGTAGTTGATTTAGTTGCGGGTGTGCGAAATAAGAGGCATAGTTACGGCAGGTGTCTACTGAATGGACACATTATCAGTGTAGGCATTCGCGGAATTAATAGGTTTTATTAAAAGGTAAATTATGACGTCACACGCTATATTTAACATTATACACTCAATTCAGCCATATTTGTCATGAACTGGACAAGCCGGTTAGGTTATAAAAAGACAACAACAAAAAACACTTATTATTGGTTCGTTAAAAATATATCGAATTTGAATATTAATCAATATTTATTTGTTCTTTGCTATCTGTATCGTTATATTGGTAAATCTTTATACAAACCTAGTACCTACCTATTATACCTACTGTTTGGTTGTGTTTGTACGTGCACGGCTTTCACTTGCAAGATTTGGTTTTTCACAAGGACACTTACTCACTATTCGACTATTCTACTAAATATAATATGCTTCTTAGCCAATTAACACACTCATCAAACCATAACATTACATTGAGCATATCTGTCCCTGTCTCTCTCTTCTATTGTTCATTTTTATAATTTCATTTTATCGTTATGATCGCATTCGTGTAACGATTTTTTTATATTAGGTAAATCAAGTGTCTAACCTACTAGGTATATAAGAATATATTGATATAAAACACCGTCCTGAGCCTGACACACTGTATACGTTAATTTGTAAAATTATTTGATTTGATTGAATTCCCAGAATACTGTGTGATAATACATTAACGGGTGATGAATCTAGATGGTGGAGGTATTTATAATTTTTAAATTTAAAAATAAATTGATCTCTATGTAGATATTATTTGTAATATTACATTTAAGGTTCTACTCTCCTTTATCCGTGGATATTTCAGGAATAATAGTTCTAATGCCATCCACACTCATCTTGAAAAATCTTTCGTTTATATGAGAGGCTTCAGAGATCGCCTGAAGGGCTCCTCTTGACAAAACTTCCCCACAATAATTAATTACAACCGTTAATGCCCTTAAAGGCATTTATTAGCATTATACAAAACATCATCTCGCCCTCCAACGTTCCTCTCGGGAACATAGGGCAGAAACCAATCTCCTCCATTCAGAGCGTCTTTGCGCTATTTGAGTCAACTCTTCCCACGTCTCTGACAGCAAAACAAAAGAGTAAAAACACTCACTACTTATTAGGGCAGGCAAAATAAACTTATGATTAGGTACACCATAGTGGGGATAAATATAATTATCTGCCAACTATATTATGCAATAGTATCGATATGTAGGTGTATAATTGTACATGCAATGTTAGGTAAACTTAAGGAGGAGTGGTACTATTAAATCTTGTGTTGTTATGATGCACAAGTGGTAGAAATATATAATTGGATAAATGAAAATACACGTTTTTAATTCTTCTGTGATTTTCATATTATTAATGAGGGAGACGTCTATCTCATCATTCTCAACTTCCGTCGAAAAAATGTTCTCTTACCTTATACGTATTTTTTTATTAAGAAAATTTAATGTTTTCGTTTTGCGGAATATGGACATTGTTACAGGAATTGTGATATTATATTTTTGTTTCTCAAACAACTGTTCATAAGCCCTTAAATTGTGAATCATAAAACGTAATTTGTAATAGCGTCGTACCCTCTGGACTGGATAAATTTATGTTTCTTGGAAAATAATACATATGTAGGTTATATGAAATGAAAATAATACATTGGCTTACATGCAATTATAATTTGTTAGGTTGGCTATAGTGACGGAGTAGGTGTACGTATTATTATTTTTTGTCTGTGGTAGGTACTATTCGCAAAGACATTTTACAAGAACTAGATTGTGCACTTTTTTCAGGGCTTTCTTGGAGTTTGTGGATGTCTCGGTGGGACCATTTGCGTGAACCGGGCTCACCCCCGGCTTACCTGGATGAGCTTGATGGTTGATTTTGCGTTGTGTGTTTGTGGATGTCGCGGGTGAACTTGTTTTTTTCGTTTTTTGTGCTGTCCTGTCTCCCTTGGTGGAGAGTCTTAGGTCAGGGTAGGTTGTCCCTTAGGGAGGGAAGCGTATCTGCGAAGACTCCGGTATCGGCGACCCTTGGGATCGCCGGCATAAATACCTAAGGAAGTTTCCGGACACCTCAACTCAGCTTTCTGCTCATTCTTTTTCCTTTTTTTATTTATTGTTATAGTTGTGTTATTTTATTTAATATATTGTTTTATTTATTTATTTTTATTTTCAATAAATAAATAAATAAATAAATATATTGTTTTGTTCTCTAGGTTAAGGAAATGTCTTTGTTATTTATTGTTTAATTTTTATTTCATGAATGTAATTGCTTCTCTCGCCTAGAAGGACATCGAAGGAGTGTAGTCGAAGGATTCCACACATGGAGGTTATGGTGGTTTGGTGGTTTTCTGCCTGCCAGTCCCTCAGGCTGCCCACTATGGCACCTCCGGTGTGGACAAGATTTGTTAAGTGTAGAATTCGGATAAATGGTGTCCCCAGACTTCTACGCTATCCGGGTGGTGTATCTCCTCCAATGCTTTTTTTTTTTACCAAAATATAAGCAAATATTTTATACTCTCCGGCGTGGTGATTAATTCCAATGAAAAAACTACAGTATTTTTATATGGGACATTAAGGGGCAGCTCTCTAAAAATTACTAACTCAGGTGGCACAGTTTTTCATGTGCAAATTCTTGTTATGTATTATGTCTATGGCTATTCATTAGATAGTACTCCAGTATAGTATACCTAGTATAATGTAGTAGTCACTCATTCACTCACCATTTCACGGTGCGGCGCCCTTATAAATATTATTATTTAGTAGAGAAAGAGTCCCCTATACTACTATAAACAGTCTAGTTCTAGTACATTCAGTGGTGGATAACATAACAGCACGATTCAAGCTTTTTTTTTATTAAATCTTGTACATATTTAATTTGAGTCGTCGCTGAATTGTTCGATATTTTTTGTAAATAAAATATTGTCATCATAGACTCTATTCTTAGAGTGAGAAAATGTTTTATGGGGTCTAAAGTAAAACGTTCTTTTTTAAATATTTGCAAAATTTACAGTATTCACTAGCTGACCGGGCAAACGTTGTTTTGCCATATACAAATATCGCTATTAAAAATAAGGGTTGATGGTAGAAGGCTGAAAATTTAGGGCTGTATATATTTTTTAATGCCTCACCATAAAAAAATATAAATAAAGAAAAATGACCATATAATAAAATAAAAAATCGGAGTGGACCATCCGAAACTTTTTAGGGGTAAGAAAAATAGATATTGGCCTATTCTCAGACCTACCCAATAAGCACAAAAAATTTCATCAAAATCGGTCCAGCCGTTTCGGAGGAGTATGATAACAAACACCGTGACACAAGAATTTTATATACATATTAGATATTTTACACATTTACAAACATTTTTTTCATTTGATAATATTTCTAGAAAAATTCTGAAAAACGGTATTGATTCAGCGAGGGACAACAATATAATATTACATTTGATAAATTATGGACCAGAAAAATCCCATTGTTACCATAATACCTAAAATCAATGCAAAAATATCATTCACATACGCAGTAATGAAAAGAGCACGAAAGACATAGTTAGTCTATCCCTGTTGTATTATTCCCTCTGTAACAACAATGACTATGTAATAATAATAATAATAATAATGGCAAACTATAACTTATTGTACTGCCTCTATAGTCTATACTATAACGGCCACTCAGATTTTTACAATAGCCCATAACCACTCTGCTTTAATATTACATATATAATATAATATGAAGTGGATATTAAGTACACATGCCTATTTATTAATACACTAGACAGTCTGATATTGTTACACCAGTACAGTAAGTACACCACAAACACCAGTATCTTGATCTCACTCTGTGACTGTTTGGTGGTTCAAGTCTCCCCTACGCCTTAGTCAATAATAGGGATAGCTACGTATTATGTGTAATATTTATGTAACTACTTATACATTTATAGTAGTTGAATTATTTTTTAATACATCGCACATTCCTATATCATATTTATAGTAATTATTAGATTGCAGCTTTAAAGAACCCTTTGACCACCTCAAGGGTCATTGCCTTTTTCGTTTACGTATAATCGTAGTGATGTATTTAAGGAAAAACTAAGGAATTATTTATTTACTTCATGTATTAGAGTGCTAGATTGGCCAAGACCTGCGAATACCAAGACTCAAGTGAATAACCTTTTATACCTGTAATAGAGCCCATCATTGTTTCTAATTTTGTTTTTATTGTTTACCATAATTATGTAGGTATGTATTTCATATGTCTGTTGGTGTATAAATGCTTTTAATAAAAAAAATAATGACGAATGTTCCGCCGACAAAGATCACGTCTTCCACTCTTTCCTTTAAGTTTTTAGTGTCCTGCAAAATGTAGATATTCGTAAAACATCACGAATATGTTGCCCGTCCCGCCTGAATGTCTTGATTTTTATCCAATTTGCTTGATTAGTACATGCAGTTAGTATATTGGCTACACTACTTTTAGATAATGCCATGATGATGATGATGATGATACTGGATTATTTTATTTTGACGCTGTTTAACACATAACCGTCTCAAGGGCGACGGTGAAGAGTTCAGTTTGCTTCTGAAGCTGATGATGGTGCATAATCTTCTTCTAATATATAAAAGGAAGACGTGTGTGTTACACCATTTATAACTCAAGAATGGATGTACCGATTTGAATGATCTCTGATTTGTTGGATTCTTCTCCGCCGGGAATAGCCGATAGGCTATCAAAATATCTTACAAATTCACGGGAAGAAAAATTATGAAGAAAATTATTTACGCCATACATTTTGAATTTCAATAGATAATGCAATATGGAGTCTTCTTATTATTTATTTCATTTTACAGCAATGCACCCGCAATCGAGTGAATGATTACAATATGGAGTCAAACAAAATCAACGATGATGTTTTTTTTATAGATTAGCCTATTTATAGAATTATTTTTGTATACATTTTCAAATTAGAATCGTTATCCATCTGTGGTTCTGAAATTTCAATTTTGAAAAAATCATGGATAAGAAATTTTATAAATTTACAATGAATAGGTATCTACCAAAAAAATGAATTAGTACCTACATTTATTACGTACAGCAGATAATTTATAAACAAATCTGAGTTAAGTCAATTGTTCAACATAAATTGTTCATGTCGCCCGGTGGGGTGCGGAGGTAATGCCTTTGAGTCACGAGGTCCCGGGTTCAATTCCCGGCCAGGGCAAAGTGAAGAATGACTTTTTTCAAATTGTCCTGGGTCTGGGTGTTACATATATGTATTTGTACTGCATTGTATATGTGTGTATCGTCGTGTTAGTACCCATTGTAATAATAAATAAATAAAAAATAAATTATTTATTTATTTATTTAAATTTATTCAAGATTAATTCTAGTTTGGGACTAGCTCGATGTGTGTGAATTGTCTATGAAAAAAAAATCAATGGGACTTTCGCAGTTTAGCAGCCCCACCCGTTGTCGAGTACTTTTTTTCCATAGAAAAAGTAATATTTTGAAACATGAAGAAATTACATAACATCACATAACAAACATAGACATTTCACACAGATCGAGCTAGTCCCAAACTAAGATGAATCTTGTATTATGGGTACTAACGCGACGATACACACATATACAATGCACTTAACACATATACATGTAACACCCAGACCCAGGACAATTCGAAAAATTGTTGCCATATGTAGAATTATTTTAATTTGCCGGCAAAAAAAATCTACTTCGAATATTAATTTCTTAAAGTTTGTATTTATATTACTTGACTCAACATAATATTACTTGACAACGGGTGGGCCACTCAAGATTCATAGTTGCGATTTTTTTTCCTATAAAAGAATTTTCCAAAAATTTGGTGACCAAAAAATAATTCTACATATGGCAACAATTTCCTCAAGTTTCGATTTTCTATGGAAAAAAAATACTCGACAACAGGTGGGGCCGCTAAACTGCGAAAGTTCCAAATGAATTTAATTTTTTACACTATACCTATGATGACACACTTGGAAAATTACGGGAGTTTGTAAAGAGTTTTTAATATTAATCATTCATAAAGTCAGTGGGAGAGGGCAGTAGACCGGTGGATCGCCCTTAAAGAAGCTGGCAAGGGCAGGTGTCGAACCTGTGTGTTGAAAGGCTTGGTTTGGAGTGGCCAGAGGTCCTGGAAGCAGCGGTGGACAGGGATCTCTGGAGGATATATCTAGGGGCAATGGGCCCCTGACCGAACTAGGACAGGGGGAAAAAGATGTATATGTATATGTAATCATTCATTGATTCTTAGGCGGTACGAAGTTTGCCGGGCCAGTTAGTTATAGATAATAGGAAATACCTGCCTACGCCAGATTGCTGTTGGTAGTATTTGAAACACTTTTCGACACGGTTAGTTAGGAATGAAATGTATTTTGATTTCATACGTAACACATAATACACATGTTAATTATTTGATATAATTGATTTGTTATGTATTGTGTTTTCCCGATTTATTATATTAATATTGTCGTCAGATGTTATTTGGTGGACATATCACATTACAGGCAAGTTTAATATATTATAATAACACCTATAAAGCAAATAACAACATAATGTGGTCAATTATAAAGCAATTAACTTAACTAACTACGTTGTGCCAAGTCATACAGACACACAAAATAATTATGTACCTACATATCGCGTTATTATTATGATCTGCTATGATGATGTCCCATTATTTGTATGCAGAATTCGATACCTTTAATCAAAAACATCTAACTCGAGCAATCGTGAATTCGTTAACGTAAGTTATCTTTGTTACTCTTTGAGGTGTTATTTTGTTTTGAAAATGTAGCGCAAGTTGCAGTTAATCGTTACGATTTATTATTCCATGAGCTAAAAAATGTGTCTAACGGGCTAAAAAAAATTCTAGTTTTAGAATTGTTATCGTTTTTAACGGAATTTAACCATACAGTTAAAAAAAATATTGAGTCTAAAGTTAATCACAATTTTAACTAAAGTAAGTCAACTGGTTTAGCTGTTAATCGTTAATGCTTAACCCTGGTTTTATGTGATATCTAGACTAGTAATGTTTTGATTTCGTGGCTTTCTTTTTAGATACATTTATTTGTTGTTACGGTTTTAAATTATATTAACTAGCATGTTTGTTACGTGCAGTTAGTCCGCTGTGGGAGATGCTGTGGTGGTTATTATTGATCAATATATTTATGATACTAAATAAATAAAAAAATCTAATAATTCCTAAGTAATAAATACATATTTATACATAATTGAAGTATTTCTGAGGGTTCTATCACCATACATACATTGAACTTTTTACAATATTATTGATACATTGTGTATTACATTTCCATATTTGTGAGTATCTAGGTAGGTATGTACCTAAATATCTATACATATGATATAGTATGTAAAGCACCTGCGTGTCTAATTACATATTTGTGTATCGAAGAGTCAATATTATTAGATGTTGTTATTATTATTAATATGTTTCATATAATATGACTGTCCAAACTCTCAACTACGTTGTATAGAGTCAAGGTTATTACATTACATGACGTTACCATTCATATTGATATTGAATGTACATAGAATATACGCACTAGAAATCTTAGTGAACTATTACAAACGTGTTGTTATTGTAATAATAATCGCTACTGACTTGCCAATCTGAATTTTGTTGTCAATAAATTAGGCAATTATTCTACACAAAAGATTCTTACGTTCCAACCGTAAGTTTAATTTCCTTCTGGGAATTCATAAAAATGAAACTCATCAGATGTTTGGTTTCCGAGTTTGCCATATCGTGTTTGTTGCTCCCAATGTTTCCTCAATTCCTTGAGTTTCGTTTCGTTTCGATCTCGGCCCTTTTTTCTAATCCCGGGATTTCGGGATTATCTACAGTAGATCCCGGGATGCTGAGATAGTCCCGGGATTGTATTGGTGTTGAAAAGTAGTAAAAAATATCAGTACACCATGTCATAATCAGTTTTTTGTTTATCTTTTAGCAATATATTTATATTTTAAACTATTTTCCTTTCTATACAATAAATCACAAAAGGGTAAGTAAGTGAATACCGTGTGCAAAACAAACTTGTTGCTCAGAATTAACAAGTTTTACAACTGTCAGCATAAGATTTGGACCATCAGTGACTATTGCCATAATATCGGTTATCGGTGTCTAGTAAGATATCGAACTCAGAAAGGTGCTCTTTTAAGATAAGAACACAAGTTTCACTTGTCAGTGATTCATAAATGCGAATGAGTCTCAAATTTCTGACCTATTTAAAATTGTATTAATTTATCCACGAAAATCTCGAGATTCGTAAAATTTAATCCCGAAAAATTCCAGTTGTATGAATAAATTAATAAATGATTTTATTTCATTGTATGAATAAATTAATAAGTGATTTTATTCACATTTACCAGATTTATTCGAGGTACTCAGTAAGTTGGTGCAATCTGTAATATTTCCTTCGAAGTAGTAGCAGAAAGCGACACAATTTACTTAAAATAAGAGCATCGTTTTAGAATCGTGAAAGCCTAAAACATATTGAAGTAGAAAAATCTCTTATGGTAAATTTAGGAAATGTTGGTAATACGTATTAATGAATTTATTATAGTGAAAACTGTTGAAATTAAAAAAATCTAGAAGTTGATGTGTATTGAAGAGAGACCCACCTCACACCCGAATATCTCAGTAGTCGTAGACCTCTATTTATCCGCACAAGTTGATGAGTTGTGTAATGTACATAAACAAATTGTATTTCATACTGACAGAGTGTGGGAGCTATTGCAGAACAACAACCTTAGATTTAGCCAACTTAATTAAATAATTATATATATGTTTGCCTTTCTCTGTATTGACTGCACTGATTAAGGTATTAATCTAATTAATACAATTTAAGTATCAATGATCAAAGCTAGACAAAGTATACATTTGATAAAGCGGAATTCACTAAGGAGATTGACAGTATTTTGTACAATTTTTTTCAGTTTTTTTTTTGTCTTTCTTTAAATTAATTTTCTTCTGGTTTTTAATTTGTTTGTTATAATTTTGTTTTATAATAAAGTTTGTAATAATTAAAAATATTTTTGCAAGTACGCAATTACAACCACTTCAACCGATTTCCTCTCCTATAAATCACCAACATAAAGAAATGAGATTCATTAAAAGGGCTGCATACAGAACTGTTTCGTTTAAAGTTTTGATAAGTCATTTATAATATTTATTGTAATTTTATTATCATCTCCCATGTGACATTATTGGCAATTTAACGTTGGTATTTATTTTAACTCTCCCGAAAAATCATGTCGTTATTATTTTCCCGTTTCGATCATGTCACGATATGATATGACATGACATGGAGCCAGTAAACCAGTACAGTTTTCACGGGTACCTAATAATTATTTTATTTCACTGGAAGGAATGTTTTCCTAGAACACCGCTGTAGGCTCATATTGTAGGTACTAGTGATGTAACGAATATTCGCATTCGCGAATGATTTGCGAATTTTATTTTGGTAATAAAGTATTGGTGATTCGGTTAAAGTACCGGATACTTACCCGGTATATTGTAGAAAAAGGTACTGCAAGAAAACCGAGGAGTTTTGAAATATTTTAAATTCCTATACCATTTCGAAAATTCGGCGACGGGGGGGTAGAAATTTTAATGTTTAAGCAATATTGTAGAATTTTAAGCAAGTCAATATTCGCTATTCGCATTCGCGAATGTCGGCAACAAATATTCGCATTCGCGAATATCCGAAATCACATATTCGTTACATCACTAGTAGGTACCTACCTAGGTAAAGCTAAATCTGACATGTGTGCGTTGCGATGTTTCACAGTGCTACTCTGTATCTAGAATTCAACAGACATGGATATGATGTGTTCACTATTATCCCACGCCTATCCTGTCATTGTTTTACTGGAAAGTCAAGATATATTCTATACGTTGAATATGCGGACTACTATAATTATGTCCTCTCAGAATTGAAGAGCCTTGTATCAACTGATCCCATTGAGATCCCATAATAGAATTTTGGTAAATGTATTACATAGTTTCCCGCGCCCTTGAGATGGATACTCCATTAAACGGCGCCGAATAAATCATCCAATATAATAATAATAATACATTACAAACTATTCTTGACAATTTTTTGGAATTTTTCAATTTGTCATTTTTTGAATTTTTTTTTTTTTTTTTCAAACCGTGACCCCTATCCTGTGGCACATCAGATTAAAGCCCCATTCAACAGCTTTAAAACGAGACCTCTCCCAGGTTTATATCATCACTGGTTGCCAGTCTATAGGCATCCAAAAGTGCCAAGACATGAGATTTTTTCATAAAAATTAAAAACTTTAAAAATTAATAAGTTCAAAAATAATTGTGCTACATACCTGAAATTTGGTATTTTTTCATAAGTCTATGATATATTGCTGCATAAAAAAAAACTGTGAAAATCTGAGACATCAAGTCTGAATCAGTGTGATGATTTGACACGGAATAACCCAATAGAAATCCGTCGGAATCGCTATATGTGAAAAAATGTGACTTGTTCCCCTTCTTCACTAACCGATTTAACTATATATTGCTATCTTGTTTGTAGCAAAGGGTCTTACCCATTATGTACTCGTAAATTATACATAATAATACTATATAGGTACACTACCTACTTATAGTAATATTTTTACTACTCCTCACTCAAACAACTAGCAACTACCCGTACAAGTTCATTAACCCTACATATTCATACCGTCTACCTAGTACTAGTAGGTATGTATATATAACTTGCTGTCTATAATCATTTATGTATGTGTAGTGTTTGATATATTATGCGTACATTACTCGTCATAATTATTGCATCATTTAAAAAAAAAGAAAATTGTAATTTGACTCTGTAAATTGCTTTTTATTAATTGTGTTAATTGACAACGATATCTCATCTAAGCCGTTTTAAGCTTTCAATTCCATTGAATCTATTGGATTCAGGTTTGTACCTACATGCATACTGAAAAAATATTTTCTGTTTCATAAAACAGTCTGTGTGTAAATAAATAGGTATCAGCTAAATATAAGTTCAATGATTGGAACAATAAAACCCAATGACAGTTAACTATTAATTGCGTAGGGAACAATGTACGATATTTAGTAATTAAAATCTTGTATTATAATATATTCTATCTACGAGCAGAAGAGCTAAGAATAAAATATGATTAGAAATAGGTACACTCTTACTGTAATTTATCTGAATACGTTGTAATTTCAATTCCACCTATTCGTTATCATATTTATTATTATTTATAGTCAATCCTTTCAATGCTTTCCAGTATTATTGTAATTTGTTGTTCACATTTAGCCTTTTGTACGATTTTGACAATGCATCTAACAAACACTGAAAAAAGAATGACTGAAAAAAGAAAGGCGATTTTGAAAATTTTCATTTGGGTTATTTTAAATATCCACGAACATGATCCAAATCTTTGTGAGTCTATATTCATAAATAATTGTAATATTTTTACCGTCAATTTGCATTTCCCTTATATAGACTCATTAAAACCTCCACTGAGTGGAGTATTTGTGTATGTTTAGTATTAATTTAAATGTTACTTAATTGCGTATTATTTTTTCGTGTAGAGTAGAATCGTTCGGCCGGGCAAGGGATGACGTACTGTAGCAGTACTTTGTATTATTGTTCCCGTGAACTCCACGTGTTTTGTCACGCTGTGTATGTAATAATATAAATTGAATATGTACCTATATACACACATACATACATACACACTTAGTATTATTTAGATCTTTTGTCAGTTTGAGCAGAGGGGTAGAAGTGAGATCTGCTATACATACTAACAGATTATTGTGTATTGCGAATTATACTATAACATTGTAATGAAATATTATCTAATAGTATATTCTATTGTAAATGTAGATAGCCTTAGCCGGCTTCAATATCAAGTTTATTGAACTAACCTTGACCAATACGCAACTACGTACATACTACTTACTACTTACTGAATATCCTAACTCGCAGCACGTGGAACAGAACAGAACACTATGATGTTTCATTATTTATGTCTTTTGTTTTGATAATGATACTGGTGCCTATGTACCTACATGTTACATGTATTTAATGTGTAGTGTTAGACTGTAAAGGTACTAGTGATATAACGAATATTCGTATTCGCATTCGCGAATATTCGCATATTTCAAACTATTCACATTCGCAAAAAAAATATGCGAATGTTTTGAGAATATTATTTTGGTAATAAAGTATCGGATATTCGGTAAAAGTACCGGATACTTACCCGGTACATTGAAGAAAAAGGTACTGAAAGAAATATTCTTTAAGAAAACCGAGGAGTTTTGAAATATTTTAAATTTCTATACCATTTTGAAAATTCGGCGACGGGTGGGTAGAAATTTTAATGTTTCAGCAATTGAAGAAATTTAAGCAAGTCAATATTCGCTACTCGCATTCGCATTCGCGAATGTCGGCAACAAATATTCGCATTCGCGAATATCCAAAATCACACATTCGTTACATCACTAAAAGGTACTATACTAACTACTCTTGTGTTGTAATGATAATCATGAAGTTGTTAGCCGATATTTTTTGCGATAACTTATTTATCTAACTTTATTTCGCCTACACGGAATTCCTGGTAAAAAATACTCTTTTTTTATTTGTCTTTAATTTATTTTGTTTTACAGCAAGAAATATTTCCGCATAAGTTTTTCATATTATTGTTAAGTTAAGATACTGTATTTCGTTTTAATTATGAATATGTAACTAAACAACGTCTTTGTTATGTGATAGCTCTCCACATGACTTATTATATTATGTATACCTACTATTTCGTAAATATATAGGTAGGTAAATATTAAAAAAAATAACCTCTATAGTTATTCTCTAAGGTTTTAGGTTGAATAAATTATCGCATGTCTAAACGTAGGTTACTGTTATAAAATTACTATTAAAGCTTGATATGCCCGGTATAGTAGGTATTGTGCCGAAAAGTTACCATTAAAAAAATAATTGGTTTTTAGAAAGTTGTACGGGATTTCAATATAAAACAATGCAGTTCATGAGAAATATGAAAATCCCGACATTAAAAATATCCCTGCACTTAAAAGGCACCTACATTAATAATGTATTGTTTACTAATCTTCGTACCTGCATACAAAATATTATTGTTTATATATATTTGTACCTGCATGGCAACAGGGGTAATAAAGAGAATAATATCAACAAAAGATTAAGGCGCATTCATTATGTATCAACTTAAGGCGCATTCATTATGTATCAACTTAAGGCGCATTCATTATGTATCAAATTATTTTATGGAGATTCTAGAATGTCTGCGTATTGTAATTATTTAGTATCTGCTTGGTTGGATTTTTTATACCTACGCTGCGATCTATTGAGTTTTGATATCGATGATATATTTTGAATTATGTAAACGACTCTTTAGGTATGAATTTTAATTTTATTGTAACATACGTAGTTTGAATATTCCATTATCTACCTAAAGGGTTGGTTTGTGTTGCTATGTAATAGAATAAGGTGTGTTATTTTGTGTTATGCGGAAAAGACGCTATAATTATATATGGTGATAAAGGACACAAGAAAATATGATATCAGTGAAAGAGACACTTTGATTATTTATATGGTAATTAATTATTTAAATCAGTGCAATTGGACGCTATATAATATCGTATTTATTTATAAATAATCATTTTGTTATTTCCATAATTCTTGGAATAACGGTCCATGCGGACCCGTAAGACAATGATACCTGAAGTAGGCGTGTATTGGTACCGTGATTAGCCAATCACGGCGCTGCACGTAGATGCATAGGACCAACCCCCTACCCCACTCAAGGAGCAGTAGAGAGATGTCCTTGAAGAGAAGTGAGTCTCCATCAGCCATCAGTGGTGAACAGTTATCATCAGTGCGTGGTAGTGATCAGTTGTCCTTGGTATAAGGATCGCTCCTGCCAACAGTCATCATCTGACCTTCAGAGAGACAAGTCTGTCTCTGGCCACTGGACTTCAGTTGAGTCGAGATATTCTCCTCCTGAAGTCATGACGAGCCAACTCTGCACCTGTGTAGGCTGGTAATTGCCTCCAGGAGCCTCGGACGTGGGACTTCGCCCTCCCATCACTGCGCCAAGGGGCGCCTTCTTCAACTTGGTTGCCTCTAGGCATTTTCATGCCAGAGGCGCCCTCATCGTGGGATCCATTACAATCATCGTAAAGTGAAATTTAATTATTTTAAAAGTGCTACGTTTTCGTTTTTATTGAAATAATAATCGAATGTTTTTTTTTTTATTGGGATAATTACGTGTGCACAGACAATACGGGGTAGTGAGTAAGTCGTAGTATTGTGTTGCTGTTTAAACGTGTGTTTGTAATAGTGGTAAGAATTTTTTTTTATTTTTAATTAAATGTTTATTTGAATCTAAATTTGTCTTTTACACATTTGTCCATTTAATTACAGATAACTTGTCGTCTCTTAATTTATATAGCCTCACTGTATAATTTAATCGAGACCATTTTATTGTTTTAACTCCTGGAGTGCTGTGGGTAGCCCAGTAGAGTCTCAGCCGTTGGCATTATTGGTTAAGATTTTATATATCCCTTACAAACCATTCTTTCACCATCTCTCTCTCACCCCCCATATCATATTGGCCCCCTGAACGTGTGGCTCGTAGCGAAAAAATACACATCTGTGTATAATCGCTACAACGAATCCGTCCCTGAGATTTTGTTATTAGTTTTTTTTGTGATATCGGAGGAGGGTGTATATATTTTTTAATAATGAACTGACAAGTTATCTGTAATGGCGAATGTACATATATTGTTTTGACTTTTGGCCTTGTTTATCTGACATGTGTTTATTGTGTATTACGGTATGATTCGATCGATGGATAAGGTGTCGGATATCAGATGCTATGAGCGCGAATTTTCGCTTTCGTTCGGAGGCTGGACTGATGAAGGCCCTGAACGGTTCCTCAAAGAATGCGAGGAATGCTGGAAGCTTGAGTGGGAAGATGAATTGCCAAGGGAGGCTGTGTATTGCTTGCGCGGCGACGCAAAGCGGTACTGGAAGTCTCTGGGGTTTCGGTATTGTCGATGGGGTGTATTCAAAGAAGTAATTTTGCGAAGGTTTGGTGTGGAAGGGCAGATAAATGCGATCTACAATGACCTGTTGACGGTGTGTCAAGGTCGGGATGAACTGGGGAGTGATTTTGTTGACTGGAAGGTCAGGATAAACAATCGTTTAAAAGGGTATGGCCAGGTATTATTTAAAGATGAAGGACCAGCAATGAGCGTATGGAAGCAAATGACATCCTGGTATAGGACGAGGATTAATGGTCGGGAGTTAGTTAATCTGGAACATTTGCAAGAGTTGGTATGGCGCCTGGACTTTCCAGAATACACTCCGGAGGGACAAGTTGTGTTAGATAGTCTTCCAGACATAGCATCTGTTCGCGATGAAATTCGGTGTGATGTACCTAGCCAGGACGCTAGGGAGGTTGAGGTACCCGCAGAGGATGAGGTTTCCCTCTCGGAGGAACAGGTTGAGGATGATATGGAAGAAGACACCGAACGGGAGGCACATACACCTCCCTCTATTCACGAATGGGTAAAGTCTTTCGCGTGGGTTTTAAAATCAGTTTTGGCAATGCTGATTATCGCCGGTTGCATCGTCGAGAGCTGCATACGTTTGCTAGTATGTACAGCTATGATTTTGTTTAGATTCGTGAATAGAAAAATATCGCGTCGCCGTAGAACAGCGTTGATATTGTTCAAAAAGATATATGCGTCCGTCAATCGAATCAAATACCAATGTTATGCTATCGATGATTATTTTTATAATTTGTTCATCGATATGGATTCTCGATGCTTGAAGTCCAGGAGAAAATTCAATCAAGCCAGATAGTCACATGTGTGTGTTATATTGGATAAGGATTGACTTAGGCTTGTTATAGGAAAAGTGTTTTTTGTTTAAATATTTTGATATGGTTTGAATATTTTCCGTAAAAATATCTCTGGCGCCCAGAATTAAAGTTAGAATGATGTATAGGTATAGTTTTCACGTTTAAAATGTTTTTCATTACGTAGGTAGGTAGGTGCAACTTTTGTTAAATGCCTACGTGTGCATTTATTTCTTTTAATCGTTGTGAAATGTTAATTTAAATTTTGAATATGGAAAATAGAATTTGTTTGAAGTAACCAGCGAGTGAAACGTGTGAAGATAATTTATGTGGATGTTGGATGTGTGGAATATGTGAATATAATGTTGTTTTTCTGAATATGGAAGTTGTAATAGAGGAGAGAGTTGCTTTGTGTGACAGAGATGTGTGAGGGATTTTCAGTTGGCACTGGGAGTTATTTTGTAAGAGGAGAAAGTAATGCTGCGTGTATTGAGTTGTAATTCTGCGTGTATGAAGGGTATGTTTTTTCTTATTATGGGATAAGCACAGAGGCGATGAGTGTTCCGTCCTGCTTAGTTCTCCAATGTATTTCGTCGTGTGGACAGTGAGGTCTGTGTTATTGAGTTTTGTGAGGGACATGGAGGTCCGGTGTTTGTGAGAGATGTATGTGCAACTGAGAGAACCAGTCCCCCGTCTGCTGTCACAAAGCATGCTTGATGAAAAGTATGAAGAATGTAATATTCGTTTCAGATAGTGAATCACACCTACCTAGTTTGTTTCGGTCACATACGAAATGTATGTTTGACAATGTATACGTACCTATGTCAATTTTGGTAATTTAAATGAAGCTGGATTTAAAATATGTAAAAGAAAAAGAAACGCGTTTAAATGTTGTTAATTATTTAATTGAAATGTGTGTGCACCTACCTACTTGCTAATTGTTTTTAATTATATGGCTAGTCTAGCTCAAGTGTATTGTATCTGAAATTTTATTGTGGGATGTGTATTGTAAATAATGGATAACTTTTCGTCAAGGAATGGGTGGCGAATTTGATATGCCCGGTATAGTAGGTATTGTGCCGAAAAGTTACCATTAAAAAAATAATTGGTTTTTAGAAAGTTGTACGGGATTTCAATATAAAACAATGCAGTTCATGAGAAATATGAAAATCCCGACATTAAAAATATCCCTGCACTTAAAAGGCACCTACATTAATAATGTATTGTTTACTAATCTTCGTACCTGCATACAAAATATTATTGTTTATATATATTTGTACCTGCATGGCAACAGGGGTAATAAAGAGAATAATATCAACAAAAGATTAAGGCGCATTCATTATGTATCAACTTAAGGCGCATTCATTATGTATCAACTTAAGGCGCATTCATTATGTATCAAATTATTTTATGGAGATTCTAGAATGTCTGCGTATTGTAATTATTTAGTATCTGCTTGGTTGGATTTTTTATACCTACGCTGCGATCTATTGAGTTTTGATATCGATGATATATTTTGAATTATGTAAACGACTCTTTAGGTATGAATTTTAATTTTATTGTAACATACGTAGTTTGAATATTCCATTATCTACCTAAAGGGTTGGTTTGTGTTGCTATGTAATAGAATAAGGTGTGTTATTTTGTGTTATGCGGAAAAGACGCTATAATTATATATGGTGATAAAGGACACAAGAAAATATGATATCAGTGAAAGAGACACTTTGATTATTTATATGGTAATTAATTATTTAAATCAGTGCAATTGGACGCTATATAATATCGTATTTATTTATAAATAATCATTTTGTTATTTCCATAATTCTTGGAATAACGGTCCATGCGGACCCGTAAGACAATGATACCTGAAGTAGGCGTGTATTGGTACCGTGATTAGCCAATCACGGCGCTGCACGTAGATGCATAGGACCAACCCCCTACCCCACTCAAGGAGCAGTAGAGAGATGTCCTTGAAGAGAAGTGAGTCTCCATCAGCCATCAGTGGTGAACAGTTATCATCAGTGCGTGGTAGTGATCAGTTGTCCTTGGTATAAGGATCGCTCCTGCCAACAGTCATCATCTGACCTTCAGAGAGACAAGTCTGTCTCTGGCCACTGGACTTCAGTTGAGTCGAGATATTCTCCTCCTGAAGTCATGACGAGCCAACTCTGCACCTGTGTAGGCTGGTAATTGCCTCCAGGAGCCTCGGACGTGGGACTTCGCCCTCCCATCACTGCGCCAAGGGGCGCCTTCTTCAACTTGGTTGCCTCTAGGCATTTTCATGCCAGAGGCGCCCTCATCGTGGGATCCATTACAATCATCGTAAAGTGAAATTTAATTATTTTAAAAGTGCTACGTTTTCGTTTTTATTGAAATAATAATCGAATGTTTTTTTTTTTATTGGGATAATTACGTGTGCACAGACAATACGGGGTAGTGAGTAAGTCGTAGTATTGTGTTGCTGTTTAAACGTGTGTTTGTAATAGTGGTAAGAATTTTTTTTTATTTTTAATTAAATGTTTATTTGAATCTAAATTTGTCTTTTACACATTTGTCCATTTAATTACAGATAACTTGTCGTCTCTTAATTTATATAGCCTCACTGTATAATTTAATCGAGACCATTTTATTGTTTTAACTCCTGGAGTGCTGTGGGTAGCCCAGTAGAGTCTCAGCCGTTGGCATTATTGGTTAAGATTTTATATATCCCTTACAAACCATTCTTTCACCATCTCTCTCTCACCCCCCATATCAAGCTTAATAATCATAATTTTATATTTGGAGTTTTACAAAATAAATACCGATAAAATATTATATATAGATAGACTTGTGATGTTGATATTGTAATTTGGTTTAATAAATATTTTTATTTTTTTATTCATCCAACCTTTACTGTCTCAATCACGAGCTCTCCCACTAACTCACTCACTCACGACATATATAGCTCATTATCAATATGCACAAACTAGCTTTTAGGTATGTATTCACTTCTCACTTTTGCTGTTATAAAATTACGTAATGTGTATGTAATTTTGCTTACCATTGGAAGTTTATTCAGATATTTCAATTAACTCACTCAAAACATTCATAACTAACTATCTATCTGCACAAACTGATATACTCACTGACTCGATTAACGTTTTTAATGTATATATTATATGAGATTGTAAACAAAAATGTTTCAATAAAGAAATTATTATAATACATTGGGCGAAAAATCGGTTTTCTGTTTGGCCACTTGATAGTCTTAATATTTAATATGCATTATATTATTTCTTGTTGTATGATTGACTCTTGTGCAAGAGCCCACAGCCCACTTGTTGCTGATTAAAAGACATGTTTTAATATGTAAGTAAATTAATTAATCGAATCTATTCACCACCAAATGAACAACAACTTAATGAGGTGTATGTTCTATTAGGTAGGTACATAGATAGATAGGTAATTATGTGTGGTATGTATGTATCATGTAGAAACATGTATGTAATGACTTTATATAGGTATGTACTATGTACGATACCTATAGTTAGTAAGTCGCTTCCAATTTAAGGTGAATGAATCTATTGCCCATGTTATTATTATTATAGTTGGTGTCATGTCATGTATTCACCTCGTGTCCACACTCTGCGGTCAGTACTCAGTATTCATACGTACCTACATAAGTATACATATATCTACTACACATACAAGACACTAGCTGCGATATAGATGTATTTATCTGTTCATAATAATATATGTATTATAATTATTATAACGTCGTGTGGGTATATCACTACTCTAATGATGAATATTATTTGTCACATACATGAATATGTGTAATGTTATTATATTGGTTAGCTAGAAGATATTGCCACCAGGTAGGTAATAAGCTCACACAAAAGTTTAACAGTCTTTATACTTAATTCACTTATCTAGTCCAGATAGATAAATATCCAGGATATCAAATGATTATTCTCAAAATGCGGGTTTAGAATACCAGTATTAATTAAAATAAAACACTTATTTGTAGTATATCCACGGTGACTTTTATTGAACGCGAGCCGGCTTTCAAGAGCTTCCGCTCTCATCATCATTGCTGAAATATAAATGTATTCAATTTTTTTAACAGTATTACAAGTATTTATTATATTCTGTTCTTCTATAAAAGGCAGTTCTCCTGTAAAAGGCAGGTGTTCGAAAAAATAAGACATTTTACATCTTAAATTCAGCGATGAGGCTTGCCACCCATCCTGAATGTCTTGATTTTATATTGGCACGGAGAGGACAGCTTGCATGTTTATTATATGCGGCTGGTCTGCTGGCTACCCCACTTGTGGGATATACCGTGATGGTATAGTAGTAGTAGTAGTAGTTCTTCTATCTCTCTGACATTTTGGCATATATAACAGTTACGACAAATTCAAGTTTATATTGAATAAAAGATAAAATAATCGACGTGAGGATAAGGGTCACCCTAAGGGCATTTTGAAATATCAGCTGGTGTTATTATTGTTTGTAAGTTAATTTAGCTGACGTATTTTCATTATTTTCGTACTGAAACGTAAAATATTCCCAAGTTAGTAGGTAGGTACCTTGATAGGTTGGTATATACATACAATACGTACCTACTTGTAAAAGATTCACAGCGTCTCTAAGTGTTTACTATTTAATTTAGCGTGTATTTGAATTGACGTAAGATAAGTAGTAAATAGATATGTTATTATTACTGATACACATAGGTAGGTAGGTACTCTTGCATCCTGTACCGTGTGATAATATGAATGGGTGAATTGTGCGTGCCTCATTCAAGGTATATACATAATATCTACATACATATAATATAATATATTATAATGTATGAAGATATATACTATGGTTCGTTTATTTCGTTTGTATTTACTATTTGAAATAAATTATAAAGACTTAATAATGGAATAGTTGAATGAATATTATCATCTCCGTGAATAATTAATAACTTTATCTTATTTATGTATTATTATTAAATATTTTATAATTATTTTTATCTATAGTAAGTTATACTTCATTTGTTTACAATTTAAATGTGACTTTATATAGTGTTTGTAGTTTTATGTGGCTATCACTATCATAGTTTATACATACAATTATTATTTAAATAGCTAGGTTTCTAGAAATTATCTCTTGCGTGAACAAATATTTTACCAATAATTGTATTTTTTACTCGTTTAGTAGATGAAGTACCGAAAATACAGGATGTTAGCTCACAAAATATGTTTTGCCCTGTGTATAAAAATGATATAACAAGTGCTACTGAACTTTGGTTCCCTGAACCACGACCGTGACACTATTCGCTGTCACCCAATCGTTGATTATTTTTGTCCCTTAGGCTTGTTCTCACTCATAGGGTGTTCTAACGGATCACTATCGGCTGGACGACTGGAAGGATTGAGAGAGACCAGATTTAAATTTAAAATCTTGTTAGATGCTTAACGAAATTTGCTATGATCTGTCATGTAAGTTTTAAAACTTGCTGAAATAAATGAATAATCTTTCAATAATCAAATCATGTATGAAGTTGAATATAAAAAAAAATTTGATACGGGGAAAAAATATTTTATCTCAAAAATGATTATTGCCATATCATTGTATTTTTTTCGGATCTTGTTAAGAAAACACGCCAATTCTTAACAAGATAATGAAATACCGAAACAACCACCAAATCATCACTCATGCCAGCCTTATGTAAGTTTATTCGTACGCGTTGGGACGCCATTTATCATTTTTACTGATTCGATTTCACGCAATATTATATTGTATAGACATGATACTCCGATTGAATAAATCTGATTGGTTTTGTCGTCTGCCGTCATGTTCAAATCCAGTGAAACAAAAAAGACTAACCAGAAATGCCAAGTATTCTCCTTTCCATAGTTAATTGCGTCCCAGATGGTTTGTATCTCATAATTATGATTTAACGTAGGCATCAACGCTCAGAGTAAACACCCGTATGTACCTACGAGTATTTATTATGACTGCATACTACTGCATTTATGAAAAGTTGAATTATAAAGTTTGCTTGTCATTCAACCAATTTGATATATTATTTCGGCTCATGAACTATCTTCCCCGTTCAGTACCCGGTAAAGAATAGGTGTCTCACTCTTTGCTGTGTCTTGTAAAAGAGGTAAAACATGTAGTCCCACCCGTGGAGTCCCAGTGAGAAAAGTTCTTCCACTTTTTTCTGTAATATGTCCGCTGACTTCCCCAGTTCTGGGATATGCCGTGGTGGTAGTGTTACCTTAAGCAAATAAAAGGAACATCTTGACACCCTGTATTATTTAAGAGTAGGTATGTGATAATGATAAATTCCTTATCCTAAATATAATTGTATTATGCCACCATTATGTTATGTTATGATGTGTGAGTGATTGTTTTTTATTTTATTTAATACTAGTATTGTTTAACTCGGATTCTCTCGGGAAACAAACGTCAATTTCACTTGTTTAAGAATTGTAAGACTTGTTGTAGAAGAACTATGTGACTAGAAATACATTGAAATAGCTGGAGTCATTTAGTCGCGAGCCATTTTTTTATGATCTAATTTTTTTGATCGTGTATTCTCTGTTGCCTCACTTTTGAAAATCGCTATCGATTTCGGCGAATCAATACTAGCGTGTGTTAAGCATGTTAATGAATGGATGAGAACAATAGGGGAAGGATAAAGGGTAAGGGGGGGGGCAATTATGTATTGGAGGGGGTACAAGGATAAAGAATGTCAAATAAATAAAATTGACAAATAAACTGTTGTGATTTATTATTGTACGATAGTACATTTTTATTATTAGCTGTTGAAATAATTTTATGCAAACAGAATTTAGGATATTGTACATTATGATATTAACATATTTTTTCATCCCCCTCTAGAAATACACAATATTAAAAACATTGAAAAGAAAATACTGTGTTTTTGCTTATCATGCACAACAACGTATTGAATTTTCATACGAATCTGATGACATGGTGTCATTTATATCTTTAAAATATCTGTCAAAAAAAGAAGATATTTTTTGTTATTATATGTTTTTAGCTCTACACGTCCTTTCCTCTGTCTTGTCAAATACGATGTCCGTATAGCAGTGGCGTGTCTTAAAATTTTCGTGGTGGATAAACCCATCGTCAATAGTTAAAAAGTATAAGTAAGTTAGTTAATAAATATTAAGTAGATAAAGATGTAATATGAATACAATATTTCCATTTCAACTCATAAGTTAGCAACAACGATAGAGACTACTTTAATTCAGTTTCTTTTTGATGATGGTTTTTTTTTAATTTTGCTTTTTTTCTCCTGCTCAGATCGCCTTGGCCAAAAGCTGTTATGGTTTCAGTGGAGGGTGACATTGTTAAGATAATAATAATAATATAAACGTATAAACGGACTAAAATATTTATTAAGCGATTATTATTACATATTATTTCATTTTGTATCCTGTTTGAGTAGTGATAATAATTTTTGAGAAATTCTCATGATCGTTTTGTATTAGTCCGTTTGTTTGTCTTAATTAATGTCCATTACTCATATTATGTACTTAGCTAGTGTGTAGGTACCCTGGTACCTACTTATGTAGCTATAAATTAAATATTATTATTATGATTGAAATAATGATACAATTATTTGTGATAATGTCCGGATGTATCTACACGTGTATTTACAGTACCTATTTAACTTGGATTATTATTTGTCAATCTGTTTTGTTACCGATTTATAGACGCAAAACAGTCATATCGCTGTGTTACATTTTGATGTAAACAATATTTTTTTAAAGCTTTACCGACGTTGTATCTTTTAACTAAAGTTGAGAGACTACAAAATGCAGGCATCCGATATATTTTTAACCTCAAAAAAACTGATCACATAACCTCTTACAGAAATCAGCTGAAGTGGACCACCATACGTCAAAGACGTGATCTTCATATTTTGTGTCTAGTTTTTAAAACATTATTTCTAACGTCCTCCCCATATTATCTTAAAGAAAAATTCGAGTATCTGGCGAGTCATGGTTTACCTTTGCGATCCAACAGAGAGCGTCTTCTAGCAGTACCAGCACACAGTACGAACTTTCTGTCCAACTCATTTCTTGTTCATGGTGCTCGCTGTTGGAACAATCTTCCTTCGAAAATCAGGATGATAACAACTTTTCCTTCTTTCAGACAAGCTGTCAAAAATCACTTCCTTTCTCTGAATTTAGCATCTGACTCCTAAAACCCTTTCCCCTATGCATGTGCACGCTGCAATATATGTATGTTATACTTTTTCTTATTATTATGTGTCCATGAATGCATTGTTGCCTGCATGTGCCTTTTTCATTTGTTTGCTTTATGTTATGTCTTTGTTTTTTTTTTATATTTATAATATTACTGTAGATGTGTACATTTATGTCTGTTTCGTTTTTTTTTTATTTTAATAACCGGGTTAGTTGGAAGACATCGCATTTTAGCGATAAACTCGCCCTCTGTACATTGAATTGTATAAATTATATTTTCTATGTAAATTTGTATTATTGTAAACAATGTACAGTGAAGAATAAAATAAATAAATAAATAAATATTATGTTTATTTTATTCGACACTGTTTGTTGATATAAGATGTATAATTTAACAAAGTATTGACATTTACAAATTAATATACATGGGATGAGATTATTGCGATGTTTTTCAACTAATTCGGTAAGTTTCAACTAAGTTTTTTTATAAATAATTTTATTCAGATTTTTTCGTATTCCAGATGTGATGGCTGCCTTCAGCCCATCGTTTACGGTTTAATGATAAGGTATAATGAGGTCGAGATCAACAGATTTTAGATTAGGTATTTTTTTTGCGTTCCAGAAAACCAATCAAACTGATCTCCGATACTGCGCTAAACGCATAGCACGTTGAGATGCGTCAAAATTATATAATAAATAATATTTAAAAGATGTATTTTTATTAATAAAACCGGTCTTATTATTAATATCTAGCCTAGGATAGTCTAGAATCTAAGGGTATGGAATGATGATTGATATGGGTACCTAATTGGCTATATCATAAAATTACCGTTCACGAACCACGTGGTGGCATTTAGTTTAGTGTTTGAACTTTTTTTATTATTTTCTCTCATCCACCAGCCACCCCTTCTGATGTTTAAATGATACAATACGTATTACACGGTATGTAAGTAAGTACATTATATTATACACTACACTGCCAGTAGGTACATTAAAGTATAGGCGTTATATCGCCGGTGAAATGCTCACCGTACATAAAATAAATATTATATACCTATGTTAGTTTGTATGTTGGTGCGCAAATGGTGTAAATCATTTTATCGGAGCAAATATCCTAAAATAATACTCTCTGTACGAAGCCTCATCTTTCGTAAAAAATGCTTAATTATTGTTGACATAAAATTTCCCATAAAAAGAGACTTGAGGACAGCGAAACTTGATCAAACACAGGCACAGGATAGGGGTACTTGGAGAATGAGGACCAGAAGGACCAAATGCATGGCCAGGAGAAATATGAAGAAAAATATTGTTTCCATAGAATGATGAAAATTAGATTTTATCATACAATAATAAACCTTTACTTAGAACTATTACATTAATTAGGTACATTTATTGTAGAGGAATAGCGACGTGGAAGAAAATATTTATTGTATAAAATCGGTACATAGGATAAAATAGGGAAATTCAAAAGTTTATAATTAGGACTATTCTATTTATGATAGCCACGAATATATTTATAAAAAAACTTTATTTATGAGCATTTTGTTTCTGTATGGTGCGACAGAAGAAGTTTTGTTTTTAGAAATATAAAAAGTTGTAATAAAGATAGTTAGTTTACTTATTATTAATTGGTTTAAGAAGTAATATATTTCTAGTGAAGGGCAGTAAGTAAAATATATTGTATTTAGCAATATCAGCTAGTGCCTACTAATAATAATGTTGATCATATAACAATAATAGCGTAGGTTTATGCGTTAGGTAGGTATATGTGGGATAATTCTACGAACTCAGGACAGGACTACGTGTGTTGTTTAAGTACAATTCGGCAGCTGCAGGGCAATGAACCCCGAATGGGATATACCTACTTTCCCCTTCAGTCTGCACACGAGTTACAATAAATCGACATATTTTTCCTCTCCCAACAAAGTTCACATAACAATACAATCGTAATATTATATTAGGTGTATGCATTACATTACTATTCTTACTACGGAGCCACCACCACCACCGCTAACTCTACTGCCACTAGGTACACGTGGATTTTATAATCGTAGCCAATGTATTTGACACGAGGTTTAAGTGAATTTCAGTTCCGTTTTGTATTTGGTGGTTGACTGATTGAACTTGTTGCATTCCTTCATCATCTTTAGGTAATATTATATCAGTTGTATTATATCTTTATAATATTTTATTTTTCTGTTATCAATATTTTATCATTTTGTAATTTGCCCATACCGGATTACTAATAATTGTCATTTATACCTTATTTATTATGAGAATAATGAGTCATACTAAGTATGAAGTATTTTATCTAAAATTATGAATGTATTTTTAATGTTGGTTAAAATGAAAACATATTGTATTAAATGTAAAAAATCGGTTCTGTCTTTCTTCCTACGATTATCTACAAATTTTCCATAAAATTATTTGAAATAAAATTACATGTTATTCTTATTCAATATCTATTGAAAATTGTTGTTATTAATGTTGTGTTTATGTCCACATATTTATTTATATAATATTTGTGTGTATTTCTGTTATGTGACGTCCTTATTCTGTCAGTATTTCAGTCAAAATTAAACTTGTATAGAAAACGAATACACATGACACGTTGAAAAGAAATTAGAGCAGATTATATTCGTATCGTAACTTTACTAAATAGGAACAAGGATGTTAGCTTCCACAAGAAATTAGATCGGAGATAATATAGAATATTATACTACACAATCGTGTTGAGGTTATTAAAGTTGATGAAATATAAAGAGAGACCCACCTCACACCCGGATATCTCAGGAGTTGTTAACTCCTACTTATCCGCACATTCAAACCAAAATTGTCCTCACGGGCGGGCCATTGGGCAGGCCTGAAGGGCCGACCGGTCAAAATCGCCGTCGTGGGAATCTTTTATACTACTTCTCTCTTCAATGTCCGTTTTGGAAGTGAGTAAATTAAGAAAATAATAGATGTACAAAGTTAAATGAATAAAATAAAATAGGACAAGAATAGTGCAAATAGTTAGAAAACATGAACGTCAAAAAAATAAAAATGTATATTTTAATATGGCGAATAACAGAAGGCCGAGGTGAAGTGTCCAGACGTGTTATTTGGCGTTCAGAGGGCGTGAGCTCGAAAGCAAATGCCGCGGGTGATGCAAACTGTGAACGAAGACGGGGATGCGCAGTCAGGATTTTTTTTTAAATATATATCTGGGTTTTGTTATAAACCCAAATACAACCTTATACACCTTTCACAGTAAGCTAAAAGCTTGTGACGTGAAAGGGGAGTTTGCCGGCACCTGGCATCGAACCCCGGACCCCTTGTTCACAAGGCCGAGACTCTACCTCCAGGCTACCGACGAGCTCGTTTATATGTGTTATTAGTTAAATATAGACATATATTCCACATAACGAACGCTAAGAACTTATAAGAAAAGTAGAAACACATTGTAAATGTTAGTTATCTCTGAGATCGTATTGGCCGAAAGCTGTAATGGTTCCAGTAGAGTATGGTGTCTTTTTAATAATAATATTTATATCAGGTCAGATTTAAGCGTATACAATGTGTAGTTATGGACTCTATGTGTATTTATGTACTCTATATTCCTGAACACCTCATCGTGGTTAAATGGAAGAAATCATTAAAGTAATGATAATCTCGCCACTGCATATCATCACATTTTTTTATGTAAATTGCTTCATTGATTTTGTTATGATGTGAGAAAATATATAAATAGTTGCATAGTTAAATAGTGATGCTGCAGAATGTGTTCTCATCATAATTTATTGTATTGTTTCAGCTGTTGCACTGTGGACGTGGAGAGATCATGGACACAAGGGGAAATTAAAGGGAAAGTGATGTGTAATAATCGTAAGAGACGACAGCGGAGGCCTCGAGCTTCCGCAGGACCTCCAACAGAATCTGACTTCACCCCTCCTCCTAGAGTTTCAGAACCGGCATGTCCGGAAAGGCTTCAACAAGAATGCCGTCTGTTATGGCCAGCGGCCGACTGTAGTACGTCGTGTCGAGATGACCACACGGGCTATATGAAGCCCCCGAAAGACCGGCCAAATCCTCAGCCAGTAACAACACCCGCCGAACATACCGCCCCGCGACCGCTCCCTTCGCGAGGACATCGTTGGGGCTGGTGGCCTGGCATTGTCATGTATACAGTTCTTTTACTCTCCCTCGTATCATCAGGATTTGCGCAGGTTCCTAACGAAATGTCACCGAGCAGAGGAGTGAATTCTCTTCAGGAAAGTGGAGGTGAGTTATTATTTAAATTATTTATTAGCATAAAATTATTTAAGGTCGGTTGCAAAATTATTTCGTTGGAACTATGTAGTATTGTATTGATTGTGTACGTTATATACGTATGTGGATATACATTTGAGTGTGTATAAATTTGGCAGGAGTTGATGTGGATGACATGGCAGCGTGGCACAATACAGGGAATAGTTCTGTTTTGTATGCATAATATATGGGATCAGCTGTATGCTCTGTGGACTATGTACATAGTTATTTATAAATACAGTAGTAGTATAGGGTGCGGAGCAGCTTAGCTCTATATATTGTGAAGTTGAGCTATGAGCAGTGAGCCACTGGTGTATAGTGTTTAGGGATGTAGTGTGCTTCTGCCTCCTCTGTATGATAATATCAGCTGGCAGCTCATCTCATTACCATCCTGATGTATGCAGATTCTGTCACTCCGCTCACTCATCTCTTTCTCACTATACACTCATATTACCTTGTTTGTATATAATTTTGGATGTTCCTAGGCTTGTTCAAATCAATATTATAAATTTACAAAAAAATGCGATAATTTCTTTATATTTATTTTAAAATATTTTCAAGACTATAGCTTTACAAACTTTTACAAGCTTTTTTCGAACTCCGAATCACATGGCACATTCCTTTTCTATTCTCATAGACATAATAATAATATGTAGCGCCGTACTGTGATAATATCACTTCAAGGGCGCTTCACATTATTTAGGATAAACATCCACGTCCATTTTTTTTTTAAAAACTACATAATACCAATTAAAAAATTGTCGTCGGAAAGATAAAAAATCATAAAAAACATACTTATATGCTTCCTCGCAAAAATAATATGTATTCATTAAGTGTACGCATGACTGTAAAAAAAACACTCACTTATGTATATAGATACATGGACATCAATTACCTCCTTTGTGTAATGTAGGTACTGTTAGAAAATGTTGTTATTGTCCGTTGTAAATTAAAATGTAATAATAGGTCCCTGTACCTGTCTTACGTCACATGTCGAGATGTTACGATGATGTTTCAATGTGTAGGTACCTACACATTATTATATCAACCTGCGTACACTCTGAATAATCTAATTATCCAATAACCCGTGTACGCTTTATTGCTATAGACGCGATGAAATTAAGAGTTTAGTAAATAAACCCCAGAAACCATTTCACTCGAAACCCCATTCATAAAAGTTGTATTTATTATTTATGAATGAAATAGAAGCTCCGTTGAATAGATTGGTAGAGGTAGGTGTACAATATTTTATAGATCCTCTTCTTGATTCGATAAAACAACAGATAAAGCACCTGAGATTGTATAAAAAATATAATCTAATTATCTAGAAGATAGAATAGAAGTAGATGGATGAATAATAAATTAGAAGATACATTAAAGAGTAATCTTAATAATCCTCGTTAATTTTCTATTTATATCTAGTTGACCTTCGACATTAATTATTTTTAATATTATTATTAATAATAATATTCTGTCCTTGACTTTATTATTAATGAAAATCGTTAAAAATATGATAATTCTTGTTGATTAACTATTCACAAAGGATTTTTAAATTACCAACAATTCCACGCATTCAGTTAATTTTATTTTTTTGTTGGGCTCCGGGTATTTCTCGGTGCCTTTATGGACATCTCTCTCCGAGAATACGATTTGAATACATTTCATTGACATCCATGACATTGGTTGTTTGTAGGTACTTAAGATACTTTAAGATTATCTGTATGTAACATTATATAAAGCGTTCCTCTTCAATACTAATACTAAGTGGTATGTAGATGAATGTTTATAGTATTCATCACTTCTGCGAAATGGCCAGTGAAATAAATAATACATAAATATGTCACTATATCCAGCTATATAGGTACATATACATAATATTGTACGTGTCTATCATAGATGTTCTATGTAGGTTGTTCAAATATACTATACCAGCAAATCAATGTCTCAGTAAATAAAGTGATTAATAATTATAATTTATCGCCCCGGAGAGGATAGCGTGCATGTATGCGATTTATCTGATGTCTACTTCACTTGTAAGAGATACCGTGATGGTAAGCGAATCAAATAGGTGTTATTGATAATAATAATAACGCCTATTTGATTCGCTTCCAGTTTTGATTAGATTAACTTCTAATTCAAATATGATATATGCTTCAGAGATAGTGGCTTTTTCCAGGATATTTGGCTGTTCCACAGAGTAGAAGCTTGGCTTTACCAGTTCATTCATAATTTCGACCCGAATTAATTTTAATTCTCCATATAAAAATTACAAATTTAATTGTCTTTTGGTTTCAAATCAAAATTAATTAATAATTATAGCTTCTTACAATCAAATCCAAAATGTAAAGCAAACAAATAAAATCCCGTGGAGCACCCGGTAAAGAATTGGTCTCCCACTCTTCTGCGTAAGTTTTCGAGTGTCCTGTAAAAGGCAGGTGTTCGAAAAAATTAAGACATTATACATCTTAAATTCAGCGATGAGGTTTGCCACCCATCCTGAATGTCTTGATTTTATATTGGCACGAAGAGGACAGTTTGCATGTTTCTTACATGCAGCTGATCTGCTGGCTACCCCACTTGTGGGATATGCCGTGATGGTATAGTATAGTATAGTAACAAATAAAATGTTAAGCTCCGCAAATTACTAGTCGCTGCATTTAATTCAATTGTAAATATGTTATTAGGTAGGTATGATTTATTAATAATAATATTGTAAACGTCTTGGTATTGCGTTGTTATCACTTGTTCATTATTATTATTGTCAATCACAATCTATTGCTACATGAATCAATCAAAACAAAATAATATTGAAAATAATAATAAATTAATATTATGCATACGAGTGCATCGCAATATCTTCATACCAATCGAGTTAACATTTAACGTAATATATTGCTTTGTACTTTCTTCTTATCATACATAGACATACCTTACTGTACAATGTACATACTCGTATTATTATTAAACAGATACTCGATGTAGCTTATTTATTAATTTAGGTACCCACATAATGATTTAAATTTAAAGTCTATCTTTGTCTCGATGATGCAGTGAATAATTGAGTTGCTTTTCCATGTAGACGAATTATATTTTTTTGTAAATTGTTATATTTTTGTATTGTACCTTCTTCCCATTTCGTACGAAGTGTAACGGTTGAACTGTCAAGTGCTATTTCCGCTCAAAACCTAAGAAGAAATACATAAATAATTAGGGAAACGAAATGTGGACTTGGTGCAATTGGTTTTAATGAAATCGTTCACTTATTGTCTGTCTACACACCATTATTAAGTGTGATTTTTATTTAATTTCAAGCATGGAAATCTCAGTTAAAGCCAGGCTTTACCGGTTGTATAGAAGACACGCTATTTATTATAAGGAAGTACCTACCTACATATTGTGCCTGCTTATATTACCTACATTCCTCAAAAATCATATATTTAAATAAAATAAATAAATTAAATAAAATAAACTTTATTGTGACAATAATAAGTACATTGTACAAAAGGCGGGTTTATTGCCAAATAGCAATTTCTGCCAACCAACTTGATATTTCTATAGATAGCTCAAAGATACTTCGTCAAATAATACTAAATAAATGTGCTGAGTAATTGTTATTTCATAGATAATAACTACATAACATTGTGACGTAGTGAGGTACGCAATACATAATATATATATACAACACATCGCAAGTATAATACGAGTTATCTGTACGTTTTTCCGCGTTTTATGATGATGTATTTGCTAGCTTAATATAATAATCATAGGATTGTTACTAAATAAGATACTTTTATGATGATGCATTTGCTAGCTTAATATAATAATCATAAGATTGTTACTAAATAAGATACTTTTATGATGATGCATTTGCTAGCTTAATATAATAATCATAGGATTGTTACTAAATAAGATACTTTTATGACGATGCATTTGCTAGCTTAATATAATAATCATAGGATTGTTACTAAATAAGATACTTTTATGATGATGCATTTGCTTGCTTTATATAATAATCATAGGATTGTTACTAAATAAGATACTGTTATGATGATGCATTTGCTTGCTTAATATAATAATCATAGGATTGTTACTAAATAAGATACTTTTATGATGATGCATTTGCTTGCTTAATATAATAATCATAGGATTGTTACTAAATAAGATACTTTTATGATGATGCATTTGCTTGCTTAATATAATAATCATAGGATTGTTACTAAATAAGATACTTTTATGATGATGCATTTGCTTGCTTAATATAATAATCATAGGATTGTTACTAAATAAGATACTATTATGATGATGCATTTACTTGCTTAATATAATAATCATAGGATTGTTACTAAATAAGATACTTTAATATTTTTAATGTAATCCGTAACTTTTTGCGTATTATCCATTATGGTATGAAGTAAACACTTAACTTTTTTATAAATACACACTATATTTTATAAATGAGTAGACAATTGTTTCGTCTTTTACCAAGATAGTATTGATAATGTCTTGGTAAAAGACGAAACAATTGTCTACTCATTTATAAAATATAGTGTGTATTTATAAAAAAGTTAAGTGTTTACTTCATAAGATACTTTAAATTCACCGTGAAAGATGAGAGCTCTTATGTGCGTATTAATTCACTTCCGTTTTGTCTAATTATGGTGTTTAAAATCCTACTGAACTAAGTTAGCACAATCTGATGAGTATACAATTGAAGTATCTTTCCAGTAATAATTTTAAGATCTCTACTTACGAATGTGTGAAAAATGAAGTAAAAAATGCGAAAAAAATAATAATACTAATTTCGATATGCAGTCATATTTATGAATGTTCTACTTTAATACTATTCCTATTTTTTTTGATAATGGATATATTTGATTTTATTATACGATAATAATAGTTTGAAGCATTACTGCGAATGGTATCAGGATGTTGTTGGTTGTAAGTTTTTTTTATATTATAATATGTATATATGTATTTATAATAATAATAGTTATTATTATTGTGTAATATCTAAGATAATTTATTTACGTGTAATGTGTTTTATGGTATCCTGTGTTGTATATTATTTTTGTTATCAACTTTTATCTATGTTTTTTAAAACCGTTTTTATTCATTTTGCGGTTAAGTTGAAGTGTGAAATGGAAAACATTTTAGATAACAATTTAGCTAGACACATAGAAATGTAGTTCCTTTTGAAATAATACATTAAATAACAATATTGTCCGTGAGTTTTCGGATGTTGTATACAACACAAAAATATTCGCAAAACATTTCTATTGTATCTACCATGTTTAACATGTTGATTTCAGCAATGCTTTAAATTCTATACTGAATGTCTTTTTTATGACACAACCTGTATGTTCATTACATGCATTTAGTACACTGAGTCCACATATATACGATGGTAGATATATTAATATACATATAAATATATATACCACAGTATTTATGACACAACCTGTATGTTCATTACATGCATTTAGTACACTGAGTCCACATATATACGATGGTAGATATATTAATATACATATAAATATATATACCACAGTATTTATGACACAACCTGTATGTTCATTACATGCATTTAGTACACTGAGTCCACATATATACGATGGTAGATATATTAATATACATATAAATATATCTACCATAGTATTTATGACACAACCTGTATGTTCATTACATGCATTTAGTACACTGAGTCCACATATATACGATGGTAGATATATTAATATACATATAAATATATATACCACAGTATTTATGACACAACCTGTATGTTCATTACATGCATTTAGTACACTGAGTCCACATATATACGATGGTAGATATATTAATATACATATAAATATATCTACCACAGTATTTATGACACAACCTGTATGTTCATTACATGCATTTAGTACACTGAGTCCACATATATACGATGGTAGATATATTAATATACATATAAATATATCTACCACAGTATTTATGACACAACCTGTATGTTCATTACATGCATTTAGTACACTGAGTCCACATATATACGATGGTAGATATATTAATATACATATAAATATATATACCACAGTATTTATGACACAACCTGTATGTTCATTACATGCATTTAGTACACTGAGTCCACATATATACGATGGTAGATATATTAATATACATATAAATATATCTACCATAGTATTTATGACACAACCTGTATGTTCATTACATTTAGTACACTGAGTCCACATATATAGATATATTTATATACATATAAATATATCTACCACAGTATTTATGACACAACCTGTATGTTCATTACATGCATTTAGTACACTGAGTCCACATATATACGATGGTAGATATATTAATATACATATAAATATATATACCACAGTATTTATGACACAACCTGTATGTTCATTACATGCATTTAGTACACTGAGTCCACATATATACGATGGTAGATATATTAATATACATATAAATATATCTACCACAGTATTTATGACACAACCTGTATGTTCATTACATGCATTTAGTACACTGAGTCCACATATATACGATGGTAGATATATTAATATACATATAAATATATCTACCATAGTATTTATGACACAACCTGTATGTTCATTACATGCATTTAGTACACTGAGTCCACATATATACGATGGTAGATATATTAATATACATATAAATATATCTACCATAGTATTTATGACACAACCTGTATGTTCATTACATGCATTTAGTACACTGAGTCCACATATATACGATGGTAGATATATTAATATACATATAAATATATCTACCACAGTATTTATGACACAACCTGTATGTTCATTACATGCATTTAGTACACTGAGTCCACATATATACGATGGTAGATATATTAATATACATATAAATATATCTACCACAGTATTTAACTATAAGTATGCCGATATGCGGTCATATAATATTATATTGAGACAAGAAAGATCACCTTTAGACGGCTTATGCATTTATTACAGTATCTATATTTATAAGATGCTATGTCAAAACATAAAACCCGTTACTTAATGCGTAATCTCATGCCCTTGACACAAATATGAAATTGCAGTCGTCGAGGTAGATAGGTTTGATACGTTGTTGTCAGGCTGTGTTGGGATACGTGTGATGATAGCATTACCTACATCATATTATTATGTACACACTATACTGTGAGTGCATTTCACTCTTCTGACCCTTGTGATTGTCTTACCGAATCACATCAATATAAAATACGACACCGCATTGTACAAACGAGATATTATAATAAGATTGCGGGTGGTACGAGTATATATGCAAATTGCACCGACACTGCACTGGTTGTATAGCTATTATGTATGTAGGACCTCTTCGGTGTCGTATTCTAATGTAAAATTGGGTTAACTAGAGATGTTTATTCTGATCAACATAATTTTGTAGGTTAAATATTTTTCTATCATTATTTTTTTTCAATATTACCTCGATACGAGTGCAAACTTAATGAGGAAGTATTGACTGTACGAATGAGCACCTATATTGTAATTAATTGATTAACTACGGTTCAATTTATGAAACATATTGTGGATGAATAAAATAATTATATTATTATTTTAGGTTCTGGGTTCTAGATTTACTAAGTTCGTCTTTATATATAAGATATTTAACAACTCCCACTTAGCTATGAAGTTTGTTTGTCTAATATATTACCATTTTTTTTATCAGAAACACCTGCTCCAGAATTGAAAGTGGCTTGTGCTCTGGGAAGGTTTTGATCCAGAATGCATGTATATTAGCATAATATATTGTAAGAAATAGTCTTTAACATAAAACGAAAATTAAAAAAGTTAACGAACTTTAAGTTTTCGCCGTGATTTTAAATTTCATTTTACTTATCTAAATACAATATGCATACCTGCAGATGCTGAAAATAAAGTGTAAAATTTGATAAAGTAAATTTACATATTGATATGTTCGTATATTTAGACAACGATTTGTCTTACTGTATATAAGCATTAAGTATTTGTAGTATGTATCTATTAAGTAATATTTATCATCTGACTGGATGCAACATTGTGACCGCATTATTGTTGGTGTAATTATTATTGTAGTATCCTGCCATGTTTTTGTAAATAATAATAATATGTACATAGTCCTATTATTAATCATACTGTTCGCGACCTACACCACGTAATATATATAGGAAGCAATAAGAGTATTATCATTATCCGCAATAGCCGCCCGAGTTGTATTTACTGCATTACTTTGCATTATAATATTGTGTTTGGTAACTGTACAGTGTACACTCTGCGTGAGTTCCAACACAACACACACCTCCCTGTGTCTGGTGCAATATTCAACTACTACTGCTACTATACCATTACGGCATATCCCACATGTGGGGTAGCCAACAGACCAGCTACATTTATTTATTTATTTATTCATTCATTTATTAAACAGCATTTAAAATATAAAATGTCATATAATCTACCTAACTGGACATGAACCCGTACCAAGGCAGACTGAATCAGATTTTAACTTTACTATGTCTCAGCGCTTTACCATTCTTTACTTTAAGTACTTAGGTTATTTCACGGGATAAGTTAGAATATTGCATAACAGCTATAAAAACTCGCCCTCTTTACATTGTATTTTGTATATATTTGGCACTGTATAATAATTGTTGTTATACCTAATCAGCATAGGTATAGTGAAGAGTAAAATTAATAAATAATACTCTTCGTCCTTAACACCTAGTCTGAGAACATTTCTTATTTGCTAGTGGATAGACGAAGACATGACAGAAGAATTAATTCGTTCCGCAATGAATAGTCATAACATTAAACTCTGTTCAATGTTCATGTATCGTATTTACTTACCTGTGCATTAGTTATATTATTGCAATGATGATTTAATTTACAATTGTTATTTATTATGATGTATATACCTACATACTGTATAATGTTATTTCCCCTCCGTGGTGTGTCAGATGTTGCCGACGACGAGTGCGGAGTACTTAGTGCATGGAATGTTGAACCAGACTCAATAAAAATATTTCATGCCTTCAATCTGTGTTCAGAGGCGTGACTCATTTAACAGCAAGAATCATAATTATTATTTAACTTAATGAAGAAATAAATGCACAATAATTAATTAGGAAAGAACCTGCCAACCAACCAGCCACTCGCTAACAGCGCCGACATCGGCTATCGCAAATTTTATTTATTTATTTATTTATTTTATTTACAAAACAGATTTTAAAAGATAAGTCACTAATGTCTACCTAACTGGGCATGAGCCCGTACCAAGGTAGACTGAGCCAGTTTTCACCTTACATTGTCTCAGCGCTTAATCACACATTTATAAAATCTATACGCCCCCCGTGCCTTACCTGGGTAGTAAGTAGGTACATGCCTATTATTTGTGATGCGCAATGAACTACCCAATAAGATATTTTCGAAGATATTTTTTTAAACAATACATATTATTTTATTGATAACAATACATATTATTTTATTGATATCAAATATGTTTACATATTATTAAATTTCCAATTATAGAAAAGCTCATAAATTTACAAAAACATCTTTCCTACATTACTAGTAAATATATTATATAACTGAAAAAAGAAATTAACAAAACAAACAAATGAAAATTAAGAAAATATAATATACTACTGAAATAAGTGTTAACAGAAAAAGTACCCAAATGGAAAATTTAAAAGCATGTGTAAAAATAATGAAATGTAAATTTACTTATTTGTATTATTTTTGTGTCAGATAGATTTTTATTTTATTTTATTATTATTTAGGCATTCCACCCAATTCTGAGTGATTTTGCCGTTTTTAATTTTAAATAAAGTAGAAAATGATTCTGATCTTTATATAATACCTATATTTTATACTTGTTTCTTAAAAATATAACGCGGAAAGAACCACAATAACCCATTACGCTTATTGTGTTTGCTTAATATAAGCGCTCTTCGGAAGAGGATGATATTGCGTGCGAAACATTATACATATTATGGAATTAAGTATAATACTTACTTAATGTGTATCGTTGTAACTTATTTACTTTTGATATAATTTATTAAGTGTGTATGTATGTATGTACGGTATTAATTGGGTACTAATAATGTTTAATATACTGTCGGCTGGCAGTAAGTAATGAGATTGAGAATAACAAACTTATTAGTGAGATTAGCGGACCACGGTTTATATTGTGGCCTATACAGTATGTATAATATAGGTAGGTATAATGATATATATTTATTATAAGGAAACAATGCGTATAAATTAATATTATTACTATGAACTTACTACCTACTACTGTGTTGTTTAACTACATATATTTATATATGCAATCTTTTAACGACGCGACGTTACGTAGAGCAATAGTATGGCACACACCGTATTTATTGTTTTATTTTGTATAAGCAGCCAATTAATGAATTCGAGACAGTGTTATTATTGATTTGACTTGAGGTTCGTGTGAGGTATCGTTAAAATTATAATATTTGTAGATATATAACGGCTGTTTGTAGATATAAAATGTTTATATGCTGATAGATTAGTAATAGTCATAGTAAAATATAGTGCAAAAAAATATGATGAAAGCTGTAGGAACAGTATATAAAATTAATGTGATGTTGACAGTTGATACGAAACTCAAGTGACAATAGGATTACATATTTAAGGATTGAATAGTAGGTACACTACTGTCGTTATTTTCATTATCTTGTGCTTGGTGACACCTAAGCCAAACTCCCTATTCTCAAATATGAATTATTTTCGTAACATACAATGGTACCTAATGAAGTACCAAGTACAACAACACTCATTAGTCAGTATTTAGTAGGTAGGTATCTCAGTTGTGTGTGAATTGGATGGGCAGCCGAATAGCGAACTAAGAAGCCGTATTTACGGACGGAGTTTGATGGTTGGGGCCCGCGCAGGCAAGAACAGTGAACACTACCGAGTGCTATGCTGTTATACCTAAGTGCCTAAGTGGCGGTGTGTACTGTTTAGTGTAATTATAATAATACATAGTACAAACTCGCTATGATGGGAGGAGAGCAAAGAGCAGAGTACTCGCTTGCTCACCATTGGCCATAGTCGCAGATGCCATTGACCAAAACACCGCAATGTCAATGATCCCTTGTTGTTTGGTTTATTATTGTTATTATTACTTATTGTTATTTATAGTAAGGAAACGCCAGGAAATTACTACAACAGTTAAAGTAATTACCTAGAGGCATATTTTTTTTTCTAGATAGGTACAGTTAAGTATTTAAGGTCTACGTACGAATATGTTTGATATGAATTATTTTAATTTTGCAAATCTACCTACCTGTATTGTGAAGCGTATTAAGTAGATGTTGAAAGTTGAAATTTTATATTTTCATATCATTAAAATCCTCATGAAAATGTTTGTATGATTTGAGTTTATGAAAGTGTCAATGATTTGAATTTTTCTATTTGCAATGAATTAATGTAGTGCATATTAAATTTATAAAAGTTGTTTTTTTGTGTATAAAGTACGTATTATTTCTTTATGTTACGTTTTTTCTTTATATTACATGAAATGAATATTTATAGATACATTTTTTCTTCCATCACATTTATGCGGTTCTTATATAATTATTTTTAGACGACCTTGTACCGTCTGTTCGTATTTGTATATTCCTAAATGATAATATCATAAATGTAGTAGCAGACAATATAATATTATTACATTCAAACTTCAAGCGTTATTCCTTTGTAGAATAAATTTATACGATAGCCATAATAATACTATGTACTTACATATGTAATAAGTTGACTTTTATCCTTTACGTTTTTGTATTGTATGATTGTACTACATACCTACAATGTACATTTTTATCTAGTAAGTAAATCGAGTGTAGTTCTGACGCAGATGTTGTATAATAACTAAGTACCTACGAAATAATCATTTCTGTATTGCGAATAAAATTATTTGCAATCAATGTACAGTGAAGTATGAATAAATAAATTAAATAAAAAAATAATAGGTATGTGTAGGTTACAACTCCACACCAAGCTTTCGAAGCCCAAGAACACTTTGCTACAGGAGGCGAACTAGACTAAAGGACATGGAAAACCCTCAACCGACTGAGATATGAGCCCGTAGACAATTTGTACTTAGCGATCGTCTACTGGCGAACTTTTCGACAATCTACCTACACGTACCGTATAATTATGCGTTATTGTTGCAGTTATTGACGAAAATTCGTTTGTAGGCGATCGCCAAGTACAAATTGTCTACGGGCTCTGGTATGAGAAACTGCCGTGAGAGTAGAAAACGATGGGGCTCAAAATATTTTGTAATAAAATAAAGTCGGTGTGTTAGTATTATATGGGTAACTGCATATATAATATGTAAGTAAATAAATATGTAATAATATTGTAAATGTCGACATCCAGTCATTAATACGAAGGTTATTATTGCCGGCGAACGGACTGCAGAGTTGATATCATCAATATAGTCATACATTTATACCATCATCCACATAGTTTCTGTATTATTTCATCATATAGTTATTTGTGCACACATCAACGATAGAGACATTGAAAGAAAGAAAGTGGCCGGTGCTAGAGTGAACGGTGCACTTCGATCAGTCGTTAGCAATAGCGATGTGTCAATTATGGCGAAAATGTTGGTGGGTAATACCATTCTGTCATCGACATTTATGTATGCAAGTGTGCTGAACTAACACTCCTGTAATATCAACGGGTAAGCGGGAATGTAACCCTTAATGATTTGGAATAATTTGAAGATCAATTTTGTTTATTTGGCTGTGTGTATTGTTGAAATCGAACTCAACAAAACACTATATAAAAGTTTTAATAAATTTAAAAAAAAACTTAGGACCATGTAGAGATGAGAGATTACTACATATCTATGTAGAATCAGCATGACGGTCAGGTATAACAGATAATAATATCGATATGCAAACGATTCAAAATATTTAGGTTGGGTAATAAAATTTCCGGCTTGTATGTAATACTTTCTACATAGTTAGCTGTGTCATGTTGCCGATGTAACCCGATATCGTGGCACCCACTCGTCCACTCTACTATGACTACCTGCTCTATGTAAGTCATACAGTGCGGATTAATATCTACTTAATATAACAAACATTTATTAATACAGTCATTTACTTTACGCATACACGGTACCATCACGAATTGTATCAGCAAAATAATGTATGTATGTATATATTCGTAGAATAGTGAAATGATGAAGTATTCAATCCAACTGTTTATATATTATGTAGGCACGTTTAGACGACCGGAATGTTACTTATTATTTTTTTTAATTACCTAAACGCTGCCCATTGAGAGATTTACCTCTGATCTGCACCTTAATTTGCAGTTATTAATGGAGAGTTTGCCGGCACCTGGGATTGAACGACTAACGAAAAATCTTCAAATAATTTTGGTAGATACGTAAAAAATGGCGTGGCGAAATTATCACTATATAGATGATTTCTTCCATCTAATCACGATAATACTTATAAGGTATTTCTTACTTTATAGTAAATAAATCTTAGCTGAAATAGGACTACATATTTACAATCTTTATACATGACTCTTTAAATACATTTTTTATTCTACCCCCTCTTCAATTATAACATAAATTTTCTGCATTATTTTGTTCTTTATGATGATGATGATGATTATGGATGATTTTGTTTTGACGCCGTTTAACAGTCCCTAGACCGTCTCAAGGGCGCATAGTATATAACGTAGTTATTACTTTAATTTATAATTCATCTAGTTTCAACGTACAAATACAAATTCATGAACGTGAAATTCTACCGGTCACTTTTTATTTCAATACATTTCACGAGTAGAGTGTCAATTTGTACACATAGGCATATAATTTCTCTACAAATATATTTCTATATTGGTTGTATACATAACTGCAATAGTACCTAATAATAATATTAATTCATCAGCCGATCGCATGGACGATCTGTCGGCTTAGCGGTTATTTTCTTTTGTTGTTGTGGTTATTTTTTTGTTTTATTTCTCTGTCTAGATTTGAATTTTTCTTTCACTATCGCGAATTTGTTGTTGAATACCACGCTGGACACATCCGGCTCGAGTTACTTTCTATCGCGAATAACATTATAACATTCGTATGTCGACATTCCATCATATTATTATTAGTATTTTCTATGTGCGCCGTAAACAGCTGGCGAAGCGATGACAACTCAACCTAGTTTTTATGCTAATATACTTACATAGTATTATTACAATCACTTTGCAATGTCCTGTTTAAGACAGGTGATCTTTAATGTCACTCACCTTCCGTTTCTGATTTTATGATTCCTACAATTAGGTATATATATTTATTTGACAAGTCATAATTAAATTAAAATTAAATGATTTCATTTTGGGTTACTAATCATAAAGAGAAAGAATAATTTAACCCGGGGAATTGTGCAATTTTTTATATGTATTTAGAGTCCTAAATTCGGAAAAGCTACCGCTCATTTTAAATTTATTTATTACCTACAATTCAGTTAAACAAAATCAATGTCTCGTATTTTCAATGGAGCATTCATAAGATATTGTATTTTGTTTATATAATACTGAAGAATTGAATACGTCTTGAAAGAAGTATCAGAGTTAGGCTATTATTATTATTGGACACAATATCGATCATTGAAAGAAATTGTTTTATAGTTACAATTGTGCAAGTTTGTAGCAAAATATTTTCTCCATAATATTGGCAGAATCTTTGTTTATTTACTTTTATTTTCGATCAATAAATGAAATACTGATGGTGAAAGAATGATAAATCTGTAAATTTATATGAAACTATCACCAAAGGCTTAGAAAGTACAACGTTTTATTTGGCACTACCAAATATGGTGACGTTGTATTTTGTAAGCTTTATGTGGTAGTCTCAAATGTTAAATTTACATATTTGATATCAATAAAATTTCAACTCTAGATCATTTAAATTTACATATTATATAAACTCATACAATGAATGGTTATTATTTTTTTTAATGATTTACCTAAGATTATTGTGAATATTTTCTGCGTAGGTTATATTGACGTAGTTATTTATTTGTTTGTTATGTTTGTTTGTTATTAGGCGATTCTATATATAGTAACAACTATACGCTGTGGGAGGAACGGTGGTAAGACAGAATAATTTTGTATTATGTTTTAGCGATAAAAATAAACATGTTACCGTTATTATTACAATGATAAAGAAAGGTTATCTTATTATTTCTATAAACAACACATCATATTATGTATAGAAGTCAGAGTTTGTACAAATTCTTATAATAATAACAAAAATACCTTTATTGTTGTAATTAAATATACTTATATATAATAGGCGTGCTTTGTTCCAACAAACCTTTATATAAGGGTGACATTGTTTACAAGAAGGAGAATTAAAAGGTAAATTGTAAAAAAATATATGTGGATATTAAAATTATAAATAAATAAAATTACGTTCACGGGTAACATCCATCCACATCGATCCATTTTTACGATAGGGAATTTTGCGTAGAGACTGTGTTATTAATTGGATTGTAATTTACTTTTAAATGTGTGGAATTCCTTACAGCAGTAGAAAGATTGTGGAAAGTGTAGAAAGATTGGGTTAGTTGGAAGATATCGCGTCCCTGCGATAAACTCGCCCATTGTGCAAAATTATTCGTTTATACCATGTAACCTTATCATTTGTATCCATATATTTTGTACAATAAAGTTTATTATTATTATTATTGTTCCAAACTATAGCAGTATGGCCGGTGAAAGAAGATGTATAGAAAATTACATAGAAATTCGTTAAGTGAGGTGGAATTGTCGAGAGTCGATTATGTTGGATTCGAAACTATGGTCCTACTTCTTTAAACCATATACAAAGTATATGTTTGTATTTTTATTTATTTCTTAATACATTTGACGGCATGAGAGTCTATTGCATAACAACAAAGTTGACAGATAAACTGCAAAATTTCACAAAAAAATATTCAAAACATTACATAAAAACAACCTTAAAATTACAAACATACATTAGATATTAAAGAATACAAAATCACATTAATTCCTAACAATAATCAATATTCCGACAGAACTGACCAACTTTATATCCATCTAAACATTGGAGTGTTAATCGTTAGGTAAATCGAAAATCAAAATTAATATGCAATTATCAAAATTGTAACATTCCATTTTAAATTATAAAAATTATCACTAGTCAATAAAATAAAATATTTTGAAGCTTATCTAATTAAGCACTGATTATTTTCTTCAGTGGTATTAAAGGCACAATTCGCATAGTACAAGATTAGTACGTTTTATTTTTATGAATAGGAAAAACTGAAGTAGTTTGAAGGAATGCAATCTCACTTCTTTGATGTGGGCTGCCCAAGTCAGATTTCGGTCGAATGTAGCACCTAAGCTTTTTTACTGATTGTGACGCATTATTATTCCTTTTTTTGCATTTTTATGTGTCCCAGGAGATCTCGACGTCATAGAAAAAGATCCACAGTTCTATTAAAAGAAGAATTATTATATTGTTAAAATATTTTATAGATACCTATATACCTATTACCTCTTGTGTGGACAATTTGTTAGTGTAGAAATTTAATCGAATAAATGAAAGTCCAGACTTCTGGACTATCCGGGTGATCGGTGGGTCTCCTTTAATTTTAAAATAATTATTTATTTATGTATGTATTTTATTATAGTTTACGCGTTACAATTATTGTTTTTAATTACATTTTTTTATTTAGTTTTATACATGGCATATATTTATACATATCGGGGCTGACTGAATGAATACTGAAAGATGTTGTATTATAACAAGTCCGCCCTTTGACTGCTCATTGTTGGTGCATTGTTTTATATTTTTTTATCTTATCATTATTTGTTTATTTTTTATCATAGTACTGTATCAGTTGTGTGGTCAATAAAGATTTATTATTATTTTTGTTTATGTAATGTAGATTAGGATAGAAAGCAGGCATTAGTAATTACATATTACAGTAAGTGATCAGACTTTAGGCATCGTGATTCAAGATCAATGCCTCGCCTCGCCAACGGTCGGCACTAATGAGTAATGTAATGATAATATGATAATAAGCGGCTTTTTACTATATTATGTACTATACCAACTATATTATAATCATTGAGTCAAGTGAATATTAGTGAATGAACTAGAGAGAGGGAGAGAGAGACCGGTCGCATCCAGCCACCAACATAACATACACTACACTGTACAGTGTACATACACTACACCACACCACATACCATCTATTGCACGCTCTACAGAGTTAGAGAGGCCTGAGTCAACAACACACTTTCGTCTCACGTTCCCGCTCCGTTAGCGTTCGGGTGCAGACGATGTTGCAAGCAAGTGTCAATTTCGTTGCTAAGATACACAATAGTTACGAAAATTAACACTTTGGCGCACCATCGTCTGCACCCGAACGCTAGCGGAGCGGGAACGTGACGCGATAGTGTGTTGTTGACTCAGGCCTTAGGTCTGACAATATTTTTGCATAGATTGGTTGGTTATACCTACCTATAAATTAAATCTATTATCTGTCTGTGTTGTTGTGTTATGCTATTCTTTTGTTGAAGTTATATAATTATTATATAAGTTATATTATTATTCTTCTTCTCCTTGGGCAATTATTAGTCCCACATGGTGGTGGGGTCTGCCTTTCTTGTTTGGTTACGCCACTTGGTTCTGTCGAGCGCATCCTCATGGGAAACATCACAGCTCCTCATGTCTTGTCTCACTACTTCACGCCATCTGCGCTTTGGTCTTCCTCTTGGTTTCTTGCCGGTAACCTCGATACATTGAGCTTTATTGCCTACATACTCAGGTGGTCTCCTGGCCACATGGCCATACCATCGCAATCTGCTCTCTTGTATTTTATCCGAGATATCCCGCACACCCAGACTCCCTCGGATGTATGTATTTCGGATCTTATCAAGCCTTGTGACCCCGCACATCCATCTTAACATTTTCATTTCGGCAGTCTGTACAGCACGCACATAAGTTATATTATTATTGAGTGTTTTATTTGTTGAATGTTATGAATATGAACATCTCCTCTACTCCTTGAGTCAATATTATATCCGGTTCACGGTTGTATTGTCGTGGTCGTGTTATGTTCTATTATATAAGTAGACTGTAGACTTGACTGTAGAATATGGACGATGTATTCGTATTATTAGTATTCTCTTTTTTATTGTACGCATTGTATCGTTAAAAAACATTGACATAGCCTCGCTTAGATTAAGTCCTCGCGACACCGCGTACCACCAATTTGACGTATAAGCTTACTCAACTTGATCAAATAAACACTCGATTCTGGGAGACATTCTGTCGGGGTCCATGCTGGGACATTTTGTATTATACAATATTATGAAGATAGATGTACCAGTGTACACAATGTTTCTGAATATTATTTGTAAGATGAGTTTACGACTTGCTGTATCAGTTATACATCGCTTCTTTTTCCGGGCTAAACAGAGAGTAATGAATGACGCATAATATTAATTATGATTAACATAACATACGTAGACATTTCACACAGATCGAGCTAGTCCCAAACTAAGATGAATCTTGTATTATGGGTACTAACGCGACGATACACACATATACAATGCACTAAACACATACACATGTTACACCCAGACCCAGGACAATTTGAAAAAGGTCATTCCTCAATCTGCCCTGGCCGGGAATCGAACCCGGGACCTCGTGACTTAAAGGCAAGAGCGTTACCTCCGCGCCACACCGGCCGACCGGATTATTAATAGTATTTGATTGATGCTGTCATGACATTCATAAAATTATTATAGCTGATAATTATTGTTGTAATAATAACGTTTCATCGCGTTTGTAAACGTTGTAACTCGTAGTGTTGCGTTGCATTTATAATAGTATCATTTGAGTTATCATGATTGCTCAAATAGTTCCTTATTGTAAGTAATATAATGAAAAAGATGATACTTACGTATTATAATGATGAATAACAAGGTAAGGTGAATATTTGTTCTCGATGTAATTTAATTAATAATGGTACATAAATTATTATTTGTTTACTACTCCTAGGTAGTCCAAGTTTCCTCACGAGGTTTGTAGTTATAATTTACACCTGTTGTCGGTCAGGACGGCACTGTTAGATCTTACCAAGTGGTTAACAATTTAACATTATTGTGTGAATTTAAATATTGTTGTTCAAAATCTTACATTGAAAACTATTGTAATGTAATAATAATATGTAACACACTTCGATGTTCCTCACGAAACAACAGGAACCCAATGAAAACATATTATTATTATTATTATTATTTGGATGATTTGTAAAGCGCCGTTTTGTGAAAAAAAAAAAAAATCCACCTCAAGGGCGCTCTTTACTAACTAAGGTTGTGCTTGGATTATTCCGTGAGATTTCTTGAATAGGTAAGTCTTCAGTTGGTTCTTGAAACGAGATATGTCCTGCGTTTCTCTGATCATTTGTGGAAGCCTGTTCCAGACTACAGGTGCCGATATTGCAAAAGCACGCTCCACGTACACTGGTTTCGATACAGTACTGGTCACCTCCAATTTAGTTGTAATACCTAATACCTATGTCCCTTTCAGAAAAACTTTATTCTTAGTTGATGATATTCTAATTTAGGTAGGTATTTGTTATTTAATAATATTCTGGTATGTTGAAATTTCATGTTACTTATTGAAAAAAGTATAATAGATAATAATTTGTTGTTAAAACTGTATACAATTTATATAATTTTCATGTGTTTTTATTGAAATGAAGTCTGCACATTTTATGATTCCAGTCTATGACGCTGGCGCATTTTATGTTTTGATGCAGTTTCGACGTACCTATACATAAAAACAAAACAGACATATCATACATTTATGTAGGTGTAGGTAAAAATAATATGGTGATGTTATTATGATCAACCTTGTCTCAGTTTTCCATAATATTTTCGTTTCCAATATACACATAAAATACACACACACAGTTTGAGATGAAAATATTTGTAGCGGCCAATAACAACATTATTGTTGGGTCTCTCGAATCACTATGCATAATAGACATAGCAACTAGTATATACATAATACACACACATATTCCGTAGTTAGAGAGATATAGATACCTAATATATTATACTGTATCATAGGAGGTAGTAGGTGATCATAACATAACATAACATTGACCATGAATCAAAGTTAGTAATACATTACATACAAATATATATAGCGCATCACAAACGACGGAAACATTGACGGTCCTCTTCGCGTTGACCGATACAATCATACAACTAACAGATGATTTTTATATCAATACATGTATACTATATAAAATAATAATATGTAATTTTTATCTGTGCAATGTTTCACATTATTATCCTATTTTTGTACAGACTAGCGAGACCATTACGTCGGCCGTTGTTATGTCAATATTCAATAGCACATTTTGTCCGGATGTTATGAAATTCATTATCATTCATCCCACCACACATTTTTCACGATGTTATGTTTGATATTATTTTTCTTTATAGTTATTCATGATATTTTTTTGGTATTTATCCTGAAGATTCGCTTTATTTTTAATTGAGAGTGCGTTTTTTCTTTTCGAACCTTCTGTGGTGATCCCGTCTACGTTGTGCTTTACATCATGTATACCTAACTTATTATAATATTTTATCAATTTACTGATGATTGGCAAATACAAATACACTACCATACACTTTTCTGACACAGCATATCCCACAAGTAAGGAGTCAGCCCACCAGCCGCATGTGATAAATATGTAAGTTGTCCTCTCCGTATAAACAAAAAATAAGACATTCTGAATGGATGGCAAACTCGAAATATCTAGTGTCGTGTGAATATTAAAAAGGTTTTAAAATAGAATAGTGGCTATTTTTATGTCTACTTGGGTAGGTACTATATGAAAAAACGTATTCTCAGTCACTAAGTCAGATATCAGTTTTAACACATTGAATCCATTGTCTATGTTTATTTTTAGCGCACGTTATTGTTTATTCAAATAGTTTAGGATTATGTACTTAGACTCTGAGTGTATCAGGACATTGTCTCGTTAGCAATGAGAATAATACGTAATACAGGTCAAATCTCGGTGTAACGAATACCGAAGTAACGAAATTTCCAGTATAACGAATCTATAATTTAATAAATCAAATGTTTTTGTGTTAACACTTTGGAAATTCATTATAATTAAAATGATTTTAAAAACACTGTATAATTTCCAAATTAAATTTATTCACCTCAAACGTTTTCGCCAAGGCTTCTACTTGGCATCATCAGGAGGACTAATTAGTTAAAGTTCATATTTAATTAAATTAAAACTCGCATTCAGGAACATAACAGGGCATTCAGGGGGTTATCCGGATACTCGGAGATTGCAGACCATTGTATACAACATGATCATTCTATTGACATGCAAGGTACTAAGGTCTTGCACTCCGAGTCTAAGATTAGCAAATTAAATGCCTTGGAGATTCTTGAAATCCATAAAAACAAGAACAATTTGGTGAATATCCAAATACCATATGCATCTCCTTTGTTGATATACCCATCTCCTTCCCTCTTATCAAACACCCTCAACTCCGCCCTTTCTCCCCCACCTTCAAACTCCCCCCCACCCTTAGTATAAGTTAGTAATAGAAAACATACTCACTAAATATTTATTTATTTATTTATTTATTTATTCATTCAATATACGGCAATTGCCTTTTACAAAAAATTATATTACAAAACAAAATAAAATATCACATTTCACATCTGTTATAAAAATTTCAAATTATAAAAAGATATACATCTTACATTCAACTGTATAACATAATCAAGTGCATCATACATACAGGTATACATATAACAACATTATGCATCTATAGGTATCATTGCTACTATAGCAAATTCACCGAAATTGAAAAAAGAAAAAAAAAACAATTTCTACCCAACTTGTGACAATAATATTATAAAAAAAACATCAAAATATATACTACAATCGATACATGCTGAACTTGTATTCATTAGGCACTAGTGCGCTTAGCATTAGCGAGGAACAACATTCAAAATAATTATTATATAATAATACAGGTATGCAGTACAAATACTCTATAATCTAGACGTAAAATTTAAAATCTATCATATACTAATAATAAGTCAAGTATGTATGTGTTAAAAAAAATCCACCTTGACATTAAATTTAAATAAAATACATATTAATAAAATAAGGAAACCCACAAACAAAATACAAATGAAACAATTATGCAAAATTTGGCACAGTGTAATGCTAGTCATTACCAATCAATACACATTATTATTATGAAGTATTCTGCATTAAAAGACAATGATTTAGCAAAAATCAATTTCATAAAACAAATATATCCATGTGTATGTGTAAAGAAATAAAAGAAAGAAAAATTATAGTGAAGGATACACACAGATAGAAAATCCAACATCTCGATATCATATAATCTGGGAGGCAACTAAGTCTTACAACAACAAAAATTCTAAAGAAGGCAAAACTGATGGTACACAAATCCAAGTACGACAGAAATTCATTGCAAAAGCGATTTAAACGGGGGATGACTGTATGTCTAACGTAGTTAGTCGTATGGTTGTTAAATATAAAAGGGTATCACGACTCTTCGTACATCGCCCAGGCACTCGGAAATTAATAAACAGAATTAAGTCAGGGCTGTCAAAACTATATATTTATGTCCTTTTATCAGCTTTTTTATTATTTTCCACTATTTTAGGAGTTCCATTTACAAATTTCACCGTAATATCATCTTCACCATCCCTTCTTCTCAGTTCTACCTCTTCCCATAGTGATTTAAGGTGAGTTCTTTGTAGTTCGGTGAGATCTTGCTTAACCTTAATGTGCTTCGGCAATTTAAGTCTATTAAAGAGAACTTCTCTAGCATCATCGCGGCTACTCAGAGTTATTTTCAAAGGTCTGATTTTGTCACTTTTCCTTACTCCCAATCTATGCACCTTTACTATGGGTAATCTACTCAGATCTTCTATATCATGAATTAATTTTGATCCCTGATTCAAGTCTTTTGAGATCTGGTCGCGGCTCAGTAAATTAACATCCGTCTCCGGTACATTAAATAGTATAACATTTTTTGCTCGTGTGTTTCTTTCCTCTAGTTCTGCCAAAGTATCACACATGTCAAGGATTTTAACGCCGGGTTTACCGCTTTCGAGTTTTTCTACCTTCTGTTTAAGGATCCTTATCTCAGTTTCCTGACTGGCAATTTTTGCGGTAGCGATACTCATCGCTGACATGAATTCTAGTGAGATGGGTGTTATCTTTGATATATGATCTCTAGTGAATTTACTGTTATCTGTGACCAGTTTAGACAAGGCACATGCAGCGTTTTTCACCATTTCAATTATATCTAGCACTTCCATCTTTTTTCTTGTAAAGATTTTTTATGTATATATTTTTTAACAATATATTGATATTGAAGACTGTGTGCCAACCCTGTTTGTAAGTTGTAGAAGTATTCCCGATCTTCTTGTTGATTGGTTATACGGATCCACACTGATAACGCTCTGATTGGGCTAATATTTTACAGTAGTGATGACGCGTGTATCGCAATGTCGCTGCTTGGCGAATATAGTCTTTACTGTTTTTATGATTCTATGTGAGTAGAAATTTATTTATACATTTAATAATGCACTCACCGCTTATTGAAGTTTGCGTTTAATGCCAGTTATTTAACTATTTGAATTTAATATGTAATGAGTACTTGTATCTCACTTTGTGCACTTTTTGTATAAAAATTAGTATATTTTAATAGCAAGTTGACAGCAAAGATGTTACTTGTGAAAGTGAATATAGAGTATGAACTTTAACTAATTAGTCCTCCTGATGATGCCAAGTAGAAGCCTTGGCGAAAACGTTTGAGGTGAATAAATTTAATTTGGAAATTATACAGTGTTTTTAAAATCATTTTAATCTATAATTTGTCCCCGAGAAATTTCCATACAAAATGTACTGAACCAAAATTCATTATAACGAAGACCGATCTCAGTATAACGAAGTTTTTGTCTCAGTGCTTTAGAATTTACTTCTAAATTAAAGCAAACATACACTTGGACACTGTAACAGTGTCTAACCTTTTAAATTCAATTGATACAAGGAAGAGTCAGGGCAATGATGATTTACCAGGCATATTCTTGAAGTCCTGCAGTAGCTCTCTGACAATTCCAGTTTATCATATTTTTATAAAATCACTACGCAGCGGCACATTCCCTGATAGATGGAAACAGGCTTTGGTAACTCCTATACCCAAGGGTGGAAACTTGAAGGATGTGTCCAACTACCGACCAGTTTCCAAGTTGCCCATTCTAAGTAAACTCTTGGAGAAAATTGTGTATGATCAAATGTACTTTGCGGTCAAAACTCATATAGATCCAAAACAACATGGCTTTGTCAGGGGACGCTCTACTGCTACAAACTTAAACGTTTTTTTAAACGACATACATGACAACCTTGATAACAAGAGACAGACCGACGCAATATATACAGACTACTCAAAAGCGTTCGATAAGGTGGACCATCTCATTCTAATTAATAAGCTTAAAATCTTGGGTATCCATGGAGATCTTCTGAGGTGGCTAAAGTCATACCTTACCAATAGAAGTCAGATAGTGGAGTACGGCGGTCATCTATCGAAAACAACACAGGTACCATCGGGTGTCCCTCAGGGTTCCCATTTGGGACCTCTTTTATTTAATATCTATATACATGACATTGGATTATGTTTTAGGGACAGTAATTACGTACTATACGCTGATGATATGAAAATCTACAAGACTATTACAGACATTACTGACTGTGAGAATCTACAACGTGACCTTGATAGGTTGACTTCCTATTGCATCTCCAATAAACTGTTACTGAACGTAAAAAAATGTCACTAGATTACATTTTCCAGGAAAAAAAGTACAGTACCACTCACATATAAAATCAATGGGGAGCCAATAGCTGAAAAATCAGACTGTAGAGACTTGGGTGTGCAACTGGACAGTAAGCCATTATTTGACAAACACATTGACACGATTACTTTAAAGGCTTACAAAATGTTGGGATTCCTAATGAGAGTATGCAAACCATTCACTCAGGTGAAAACATTTAATGTATTATACAACACAATTGTTAGAAGTCAATTGGAACATGCGTCTGTCATTTGGAATCCACAATATAACATTTACATTGACAGTTTAGAACGTATTCAACATATATTTTTGAAACATATGAACTACAAATTTGGTAACAACTACAAAAATGAATTACAGACATTACATACAAGACGTAGAAATTCAGACCTTTTGTACCTTTACGATTTAATAAACTCAAATATTGACTGTACAGACCTTTTAGCAAAAATTACTTTTAACATACCAAATAGACGAACGAGACACACCTCGACTTTCTTCTTAAGTAAAAAAAGTACTAATGCTGCTCAGAACTCGCCACTACATCGATGCGTTACCACATATAACAATTTGGAGAAGGTGAGGTCCGTGGACATATTCTGTATGTCCAGGAGCCTTTTTAGGAGCCACATTAGACAGGAATGAAATATTTGTTTATTTTTTCTTTTCTTTTTTTCTTTCTGTGTTTGTACTGTACTGGCAATAATAATAATGAATTCAAAGATGGGCTGGTCAAGTACAAGAAATATGTTCAATGGTAATTATGTTATATTTTGTAAAATTTTATTGTATGTTGCCCATTTTTTTAAATAAATAAATAAAAAAAAAAAAAAAAACTCAAAATTTTTGTGAAATTGGTTTATTCTTGACTTCTGGTGACATAACACTTGTTTGTAAGTGATTGCATCACATACAGTCTTATTAATAAACGTGGATTAAATTTCTAGAAGGAGATGAACCACCGATCAGACAAAAAACGTATTGATAAACGTTGATCAGCTTGAACCTAGTTTAAAAGTGGTTGATCCGCCTCTCGAGGTGGTTTAAGTAAGGGATTTAAGTAAGGTGGTTCAAATCGGCGTCATCTGCCCGCCATGTTGGATTTTACGTCAGATGTTTGCTGTGGAAGTTTACGTGCGCGTTTTGCAGTTGCTTTGTAATATATCGGAGTTGGTTTGAGTTTAAAACAGTCTAAAGTGGTATCCAAGTGTGTATATAATTCAGTTAGTTGTTTTTCTAGTGCTTTTTTTGTGATATTAGACACTTTTTTCGTGTGACAAGACACCAGTTTCATAATTTGTTGTTTTGATAGATGCATTTGTTTTTTTCGTGACAGAGACACCTTTTTTTCAATAAAAATTAAATAGGTTAATTTGTAATAGGACACTACTAAGATTTTGTATCCAATGGAAAGAATTGAAGAATTCGAAAGGAGGGTGAACCGGATTGAAACGGTAGAGCGCATACTGGGTAATCGCCAACAAAAGGTGTACAAACATAGATCGAATCCCATGGTGGATTTGTCTGATGAAGACTTCAAAAGTAAATACCGATTATCAAAGACCACGGTAGAATACGTGCTGGGAATTATAGGCCACAAATTAGAAGGCGACAAGAGGGGAGGTAAAATTCCTCCGGTGCTACAACTCCTGGCATGCCTACGTTACTGGGGAAGAGGGGAGGTAAGAGAGTTTTATACTATATTATTACAACAAAGATAAATGCCATGCGTCTTAATTTTTCAGACTTTCAATTAGTTTTGAGAAGAGAAAGAAAATATGAAACACTATAAAAATCATTGTAATTCATATCAACCTTGCATACGTTAAATATACTCTATCTTTTATTTCAGATACAAGATGACTGTTCTGACATCCACGGTATTAGCCAACCTACCATATCCATAATGGCAAAGAAGGTGGCAACAGCAATTGCTGAAGAAGCAAATAAATTTATTTATTTGCCCCGGAACCTACAAGAGGAAGAAGTAGTTATTTCCGAATTTAGGAATAATTTAAATTTTCCTCTTGTAGTGGGGGCAATCGACTGTACCCATATTAGGCTGAAAAAGATGGGTGGAGAAAACGGCCAATATTTTATTAATAGAAAACACTACTACTCGATAAATGTACAAGTATGTTTGTGTAAATTAATATTTAATTATCACAATATATTTGGTTCCCAATGTTTACATTGTTATGTGATGTGTTTTTGATGATTTCAGGTGGTATGTGATGCCAATTTGAAAATCACAAATATTGTGGCCCGGTGGAAAGGAGCAACACACGATGCCCGAATTTTTAGGGAATCAAATGTTAAGGAACGATTTGAGAATGGAGAATTTCGAGGAAGACTTTTGGGGGACTCGGGGTATGCGTGTACCCCATATTTATTTACCCCACTTCTAAACCCACGCACGAGGAAAGAGGAGAACTACAACAGAGCCCACATACGGGCAAGAAATGTTGTAGAGTGGTGCTTTGGTGTCTGGAAGCAAAGATTCCGTTGTCTCCTCAGGGGGATGTATTGCTCATACGAGACAACGAAAACAACGATTGTGGCTCTTGCTGTGCTGCACAACATAGCAATAGATGCTAGAGAGGGTATAATGATGGGTAAGAATATTATTTTCTTTTTGTTTCAAATGATTAAAATTAAGTTCATCAAAACCATTCCAGGCTCCTACGCCATATTTCAGTTTTATAATTTTCATCTTCCAGCAATACATTGTACTCAACCCAGGCAGTCATCAAATATTTATACATAAAGTAATAAACAAATTGTTAATTGATTTACCTCTTTTTTTCCCTAATTAGATGATGAAAATGCGTCGTCGATAAATGAAAACGGACAACTATCTGAAGTATCTTCATCAGCTATGCTTGGCCCTACTACTGCTACTAATATGGGGAGTGCAGCGCGTCGCGCATTTATTGAGGAACATTTTTGATTTAGTATTGATTCCAATCAACAAATATAAGCTAACTTTTTTTCATAGCACAGTATCATTATTATAATGGTAACATATGTAATAAATGTGTTTTTTTACTTATAAGGTGTGTATGTAATATTATTTAATTGTAAATTTTCTTTAAATAAAAATATTTGAATTTGAAACATTGTTATAAATGTTGTTAATAGATGTTACTTAATTGACTCAAAAAAAAAAATCAGAATCTTAAAATTATTCCTGTACATCAGGAATGTTAAAGGGAAAACAAAAAATAAGATTTTACTGATGGTTGAAATTATATATATTGTGTGTCACATTATGATTTATTTGATAATGAATAAAATGTCATTCCATTATTACAATTGATTTTCAATTATACAAACCTTCCTCATAAGATTTCATATTTCAGTGTGTGGGTACAATGTCAGATGAAAAAACTACTACTATACTATACCATCACGGTATATCGGCATAAGTGGGGTAGCCAGCAGACCAGCTGCATGTAAAAAACATGCAAGCTGTCCTCTCCGTGCCAATATAAAATCAAGACATTCAGGATGGGTGGCAAACCAATGAAAAAACCAATAAGATAACTTCAATTATATTATATTAAACAAAAAAAAACATTTTATTAAACACAAGCGTATGTAACCCGGCATCGCTCGGGTTTAATTAAATAGAAAACCTTGCAAATACATGGATTAAAACAACAAAATCTTATTGAAAAAAAATGAAGCACGTGGATAAAAGAAGTATAAAGCTCTTCCCAATGAGAAACTTAATTTTTGACTCCCTACATGCCCATATTTAAGCAACAATAAATAGGTAGGTACCTACATCATAAAAAGCATTGCAAATCTCTTCTTAATGAAAAATCTTGAAGTTTGATACCTCACATGCCCATATTTAGGTAAAAAAAATAGGTAGGTACCTACATCGAAAAAAGTGCTAAAAACCTCTTCCCAATGAAAAATCATGAAGTTTGATACCTCACATGCCCATATTTAGGTAAAAAATAGGTAGGTACCTACATCGAAAAAAGTGCTAAAAACCTCTTCCCAATGAAAAATTGTCATCCCAAATTTCTATAAGAAAAAAAGGGTAAATATCCCATTTCGCGAAAAAAATTGTAGGCACATTAATGTTAAAATATAATTGTCCACATTCGAATTAGTATTTTTGGTTTGCAGTACATACATAAATGGGTATTTGAGAGATTTGCTATGAAATTAAAAAAAGTCAAGAATAAAATTGTCACCTATGTACTCTATATTCCCAAAAAATCCTTAAAAAATGGATGTATCTGCATCCTTCAATATTCAAGAATATTTAACTATCAAATATTTCATAATGCATGTAAAAAATATTAGGTGAAAATAAATAGGTTCCCACTCATTGAAAAATCATTTAACATTATTTATGGATTTTATAGGTAAAACTATTATTATTCTACAGTATAGTTTTCTATGGTTTCATAATGTCTTCCATTATGAAAATAGCCCAATATGTCAAAAATATGCAATTTTTATTCACATAATTCAAGAGCTTTTCTCATTAGCAAACACAATATTTTATTACGAAAATAAACCCTAATTATTTAGTTTCAGAATTGTTGTGTTTATTGTTACATCCATTTTGAAATTAATTCAATACAATGAAAAATGTTTGACTGTGAATATTGCTCTTTACTAAACCTTGCAAATATTCTTCATACATTTTGTGGCTAATTTTGTGACATAGTCGCATTAAAATTAAAATATCTTTATCAATATGTAAGATATTTTAAATGTTTTTAGCCTTAAACCTGCCCAGAAGATGAGACCTCGTATAGAGTATATTATTTTACTTCGGTCTTTCCTAATTTCCGAGTCCATTAAGGACATACGTACATACATACATACGAACGGACTCAAATATTTATGTGTGGATTACTTCAAAGATCTTATAACGCTAAAAAGGAGATTCTTCCATCTTCTTTTTTGCTAATTCATGCATTTCTCGTCTCTGCCTCATTATTTGTTTTAACTCTAATCTTTTTAATTTCAAACTCTCCTCGTGCTCTTTCTCCATTAAGGCCATTTTTTTTTTGTGCTCCTCCTTTTTTAACTCGTGCTCCTCTTTTTTTAACTCCATGTCCAGTAAAATAGAGTCCCTCGTCAATTTCACAATCTCTTCTTTTCCAGGAGTAGATTTCTGAAAATGTTATGAATTGGAATTAATGCTTGTAGCAATGCACTTCAATGTTTATAATTTACTGGTAAATTATAAATAAATTGTTTTATTATTTAGATTTATCTAAATAATAAAACATTATTAAGAAGGTTATGGTATTTCAAGAGTTAATTATATTTACCTTGACAGCATTTTTTTCCCTACTTTTCTTTACAGCACCATTTGCGACATTTATTTCAACCTGAAAAATAATTCAAAAAGTTAATTTTATTTCTAAGGATATACACATTAAATAGTTAAAATATTATATGAATCGTTGCTGAAATTATACCTGAGGTATATCCTCCTGTAGAATCTCAGCTGCAGGCATCTCCGTGCAAATCTCTATGACAGGCACCTCATTGTATTCCTCTTTTAGCACAGGCACCTCTATTACAGGGACCACATTACACGGCTCTGTTATTGGCAACTCATCCAATAGGTTCGGAAAGCGTTTCACAGATTTCTAAAAAGTATATCAAATGTGAGTAAAACTTGTTGTCTACAAAGATAATCTCATGGGAAAAAAGTATAATATATATGTAAGGATCAATTTACTTTTTTAAAATCATTGTCGTATGAATTAACATCATCTTCGAAGTCCTTAGGAATCATTGACATTATTTCCTTGACTTCCATTGGAGGACTGGGAGGCCTTGGACCTCCGCCCGTTTTGCCCACTTGCTTTTTATAGGCAGAATCTATACATTTCGCCCTCACCTTGGCATTCTTCCAACAGTTTTTCAGTTCTATCATAGTTCTTTTTTTATTATTTAAATTATTGAATCTGTAAAAGCAAAAGGGTAATATTAATTTCTTCATAGTACCTACATAAATTATTGCACTGTCCTTATATATATTATAGGCATGCAATAATTTTTATGTTTTATTTAAGTATTTCATGATAACTGATTGACACATGAACTTACCTTGTAAACACTTCACTCCATGCTCTCTTTTTCTCTTTATTCGTGTTGCAGTCCACGTTTTTGTTGTTTATTATTTGAATTTTATCAGCTAAGAGCTGCCTCAAAAGAGCCTGAAATATGTGTACAGGTGAATACCATCAAATGTAATACGATAAGTAATCATTTGTTTTCTTTAATAATTGTGAATTGATAATAATTAAATCGTTTTCTGTTTTATTTTAACACATAAAAGAAGAGTACAATAGATCTTATAGGTCGCGGTGCATATTTCACCCCAATTAATGAAATAACACATAAAAGAAACAAAAACAATATACATACCTTCTCTTCCTCAGTCCAATTTTGTGCTCGTTTACACTTAGAATCCATCACGACTTTATTTTATAAAAACTACACGAATTTACAATAAAAAAAACAAAAATAACCTCGAACCGCGCCGTCACCCGTTTGTTTTGATTTTGTCTGTTTACCAGCGTCGTGTAACATGGCAACCAACATAATAGAGCGAATTTTCGAGTTGCCATATGAAATCCTTTATATAAAGTACAGATGTCTATGGTACGGATTAAATATTTTTATTAATAAAGAAAATTTGATCGGTGGTTCAAACGCTAATAGGCGGATCACGAAATCAGTGGTTCAACCATGGTTTGACGGATTTTTATTAATAAGACTGATATGGTTTACAAGTGTTCCTCTTGTTTATTTCGTTTTATTGTCTATTGCCCATCTTTATTTCGCTGATTCTAAAACTTTACATTGCACTGTATCCTGTTGTGTTTGTTCTACATTTCGGTGATTTTAAACTTTTTTTAAAAAACATTTTACGTTACATCATTTTTGGGTGTTTTTTGTCTTTATTAAAATTGAGCAAAAACAATGACAATTCGCTCTGAAGGAGAAAGTAAGCATTTTGGAGGAGATAGAAGATGCTTTTTAAAATATTTCAAAGTTGGAGGAATACATTTTTAAAGCCGCTACAGAAAATTCTAAACAAACTAAAATTTCTGATTTTTTTGTCAAAAAATAATAATCTTCTTTTATTTTTGTACACTTTTTTATATTTACATATTTTTTTATTTTAAATCATTTTGGATAAATCAGTATGGAGAGAGCATCATGAGAAGAGCCCTAGATGGTTGGAATGGTGGTGTCACAATAGGAGGACAGAAGATATGCAATCTCAGGTTTGCGGACGACACTACCTTAGTCGCTTCAAGTGTGCAGGAGTTAGCAGAGTTGTTTCGCCGTGTGGAGATTGAAAGTGAAAAGATGGGACTGAAGATCAACTGCAGTAAAACGAAGGCAATGATAGTTGATCGCTCAGGCAGGCTCGCAGACACGGAACATTATCTTCCAGGAATTGACTTTGTCAACGAATTTATCTATCTAGGTTCTCTCATAAATAATAGAGGCACAAGCGACCAAGAAGTGAACCGCCGCACACAGATGGCAAAGAACGCAATGGGTCGTCTTGATAAAATTTGGAAAAGCCATGAAATTATGAGAAACACAAAGATAAGACTAGTCAAGACCTTGGTATTCAGCATATTTTTATACGGAGCTGAAACGTGGACGCTGCGAGCTAGCGAACGCGCGAGGATCGATGCGTTTGAGATGTGGTGCTGGAGAAAATTGCTCCGAGTGCATTGGACGGAACACAGGACCAATGAGTCCATTCTCAGGGAGTTAAACATTTCGGCGCGACTCTCAACGATTTGCAGTCAGCGCGCTTTGCGATATTTCGGGCACATTGCAAGAAGAGAGCCTGACAACCTAGAAAAAGTGATTATGACTGGGGTTGTAGAAGGGAGGAGAGGAAGGGGCAGAGTGCCAATAAGATGGAGCGACCAAATTAAGGAGGCCACACAGAGCTCACTTCATGGGGCCTTACACATGGCAGAGGATCGCTCAACATGGAGACAGATGGTCTACAGAACGAGGCATGATGGTCACGATCCTCAGGATTGAGGGACCGACAGAAATGATGAAATCATTTTATCATGTTGAGTATGTATGCAATAAATATACTTTTTGAATAAATCTATGTATCACAGCTTGAAGATAATAATAATAATAATAATAAACTTTATTGTGCAGAATATGATAACAGGAATTATATAACATGCATGAAAAAATCTGTACAATGGGCGAGTTTATCGCAGAGTTGCGATATCTTCCAACTAACCCAATCGAAGATCGCTGTTTTATTTGTTTTCTGTCCAGTAACAAAGATTTTTTTATGATAGGAACACGACACCCTCAGCAGGTACAAAGGGTGTTCTATACTTCAGCATTAGTAGGAAAGAGACCATTATCATCTTAATGATGTGGAGTGAGACAGCATAATATTATTATTTTTGTAATTATTAATGCTGCGCAAAAAATGTACCGCGCTAAAGTCCAGTATGTATTTGTCCTGCTATAGGTACCTATATATCATTCAAGCTGGAATATCGGACATCCTGTTACCATTATTTTGACTCAGTAGTACACTTGTGTATGTTTGGGTGTCATAATTCTATGAATTCGGTATAACGAATTTTCAGTATAACGAAATGTTTTGTTCGGTCCCGTGAGCTTCGTTATATCGAGATTCGACCTGTATGTGATTTAAAAATTGGTTATTATTTGACTACTATGTTTACAGGATGTCACGAATTGTATTAATAATAACATTTGATTCAATTCGCACATTCATAAATATGGAAATGAATTTGTATTCACTGAACACCTATATGAACACATCGAACACCTGTTTAAAAAGCAATTATTGTTATCAATCTCGTATACGTAATATATCTATATGAAACAAACTTCAGAATGGGTGTCACACCTCATCGGTGAACTGAAGATGTTAAATGTCTTTAAACGTATTTTTTTTAAATACCTGCCTCTTACCTCTCTTGTAGGTATTCAATTATATTTAATGTGACATCTCAGCAATAGGTAGAGATGATAGAATAGGCTTACATAGGTGTAATGTGTAGTGCAGTAAAGGTAAACTAACAGTACATACATAATATATTAATAGGTAGGTGGGTGTTATTGTTATACTTTCATGATGTTGTTGTTTTTTGCGTATTACAATTATTATTATAGTAAAGTGTAGTGTCGTGTAGGTATGTCATTGCCAGGTGACAAGCATGTACATGTATTATTTTATTTATATTATTGTGTATGGCACCGTTGACAGTCATTATTTGAATTTTACTATCCATTTTATAATACCCGCTACTATTATCAGCCTATATTATTATATTATGTATATAAGGAATATTATTACCTACACTCCTTCATAATACCATCTCACTTCATGTAAAAAAAGATCCAAGTTTCTCTCTTCGTGCCAAAAACTATTGCATTTAAGGTGGGTAGCATACCTCATCACATTACCATTGGATTATTTCCTACAAATTATTCTTATTTCCTTTTCTAATATGATTACAATATACACCCAGGTACTTTATTTGGTAAAAAGATCTGATTATCTCTATACGCTGTATGAAATAATGTGTGAGATAAAAGGTTTTACAGAGTTTATCAAATAAACTTAATGTTATAGTTTCATAATTGATAGTTTTTATTTTATAATCGGTCAGTGACAATTGTGTACATATTGTGTTAAGTGATTTTTAGAGATAAAATAAAATTGAAGTCAATATGTACAAAATATATTTAATCATTTTAATAAATGAGGTTGTCTTACACTCGTATTTGCGTTCTGGAATGGCTGAAATTGTATTTTGTCAATTGTGTCCTCGTTGTCATCGATGTAGACAATAGCAAAAGGATGCTTTAGAGAAATAGTAAATAAAAATCGGTGAATATTTAATAACAAAGCAAAAAGTGCCGTTAAAAGGTATGAGTTTTCTGTTTTAGCATGTAAAATCTGAAGTAATAATATTTATGAATATGTTTCCAGTGTAGATATTTTTATTGCAGTTAGTAGTTAGTACATTATGTACTCGTATGTCTAGTATAATAATATATTATGATAGTCTTTATTTAACGTGACTGTGGTGTTTTATTACAGAGAAAGTATCGGAATCTCACAGGTAGTGAGTGGGTATCTGCTTGTTTCGTTTGTGAAAGGTGTGAGCTTTTAACAACCTTTATTACCTTATTAGCAGTAAAGTGTGCCCTCTTACCTCTACTTAACTCCACTATGTACCTACCTGCATGTAATATTAAAACGTTTCTCACACAACCGACATGTCATATACATATTACGCATGTAGGTATGTTTTATTACAGAGAAAGTATCGGAATCTCACAGGTAGTGAGTGGGTATCTGCTTGTTTCGTTTGTGAAAGGTGTGAGCTTTTAACAACCTTTATTACCTTATTAGCAGTAAAGTGTGCCCTCTTACCTCTACTTAACTCCACTATGTACCTACCTGCATGTAATATTAAAACGTTAAAATGTTACCCGCTCCATCTCTTCCTATAAACAGAACATTCTCGTGATCATACATTATCTACTTACTCTCAGTGTACCTAAGTACAATCTGCATATATGCAGGCAGCAGACGGTTGTTCGTATTATACCATCAGATTATAATATACAATTGCCACTATAAGAAGTTTCCCTTTGAAATGAAATAAGGAGGAGACACAATGAGTACCTACATAATACACTAAAGTACACACAGATACACATACAGTTAGTTAGTCAGTTTGGTAACGTGTTATTAAATCAAATTGAGATGTTCTTTGTACCTACCCACCTATAATGTAATGTAACATAATATTTAGTATGTAAAATAACGTTTATTCTCTCGTGACTGTGTAATACATTTGCAATATATATATATATATAGTTACCTACTTAAATATTGATATGGAAGAGAGTAATTTACTAATTAAGATGTTATCTTTACAATGGTTGCTTTTCAATTACAAGATAATTTGGCGAGATTTTTTTGTATCTGTGTGGTCGGTTTACTTTTCATAGTATTATTTTATACTTACGTATGTATATTATTATGTTCTTAATGTCTGGCATCAATAGTTTTACAATGTAACTACTGCTTTAGTTAGGTATTACCTTTTCATCTCGGAGACTTAAGTAAATGGTGTGGGGACATAAAAGAAAACACGAATAATCACAAATATGTCCATAAAACGTGATATTTTTTTTTTTTATTTATTAGTATCAATTATAGGCATAAAATACATGGTCCTGTTAAGTCATATAAGTTGACTTGTCAACAGGTTCTAATATAAAGCATAATTATTAAATTACTTTACAATAATACTTAATTATACATACTCTATTTCTATTTTATACAATAAAATGATATCATGAGAACTATTTCTACGCTAAATTAATAATACAAAACATAATTCAAATTATTAAATAACTATTAAATAACTCTACAATGATGCTTATTTATTCATACCTACGCTACGCTACCTATTCTACGCTAAATTAAAAAGTATATCTATGAATAATAAATAGGATGATATTATTACTGCTAGGCTTTATTGCAGAGTGCTAATTTAATTTTTACTAGAGTTCCATTAAGTAGCTAACTGTTAGTCTGCATGTCTCGTATTGTTAAGTGTACGGGAATCCCCCCTTTGAATGCAATTACATCTACTGAAGTCCGGTTCCAGTGAATTGAAATAAAATTCATTTAATATACCTTCTAACCTTTAATTTATTAAGAACGTTGCGATAATAATTCCGCATAATAATATCAAGCCATTTATTTCTCGCTTCCGTGTTGTGTGAATACTTAAGTGTACTCCAAAGTCTGTGTAGGTATATTATATTGTATTATATTGGTTGGTTGGCTGGATGGTTAGTCTGTCGGCTGGCTGATAGGACTGTACCTACTGTGTCGTGTTATTATTGTATTATTTCTTGTATATGCCTGTTGCATGTTTAGCGAACTTCCCCTTATTTTAAAGTATTGTACTCCACCCCCGCCGTTGTTCGTGAGGCGCCTAGCACAAGGCGACCGACGCCGACGTTTCTTTTGCTATACACCCTTTGCTACGCCATGGGGTATATATTATTATTTTGCATACTGGATTTTATTTTATGCGCTGTAATTAGTTTTGAGATGGTAAGTAATTAGATGTTATGTTACTTAAAATTGGTCCTAAATTAGTTCTATTATAGTTCAGTGAACCATGTATGTTCACAACAGTGAAGTTTACTTATTTTTTTATGTATAAACACGTACTTGTGAAAGTTTTGAGTTAATAAAAGGCTGTCTTTGAAAACTTTTTTTATGATTTTAAAGCTTAATAAGCTCTCGTAGTTTACTAAATAATTCGAGAATAATCAGAAATATATTTTTGTTTTTGAAAAAAAAATATAGGATGCCCGATGGTAAAAAAATAACTTCAAAGACTTTCACTTTATAAATAATATTAGTGTTGTGCCCACGATATGACCTTAAAGCCAAGCAAACGAATCATGCGAATCAGATGATTTTGGTCGTATTAAATTCGGCGCGCGTATTTAATCAAAGGTTTGTTTATTGACATAATTTGCTCATGGAATAATAAGAAAACATTTCAAAGGAATTGGAGATAGATAATTATGTTGATTTTTATATTTGGAAGTCGTTATCTGCCCACACCGTCCACACGTTCTGGAGAGTCGGAGGAGGATTCGGTGATCTGGTGGCAGCTCACTGAATCGATGTTATACGAATTGAAATGTGTAAACAAACATCACACAAACCAATACCAGAAATCGTGAGATAGTATAATAAATAATTAGTTTGGCTGCTGGCCTGTGGACGAAGAGATGTCACTATTCTATTTTATGTTATTTCTTCTATAACTTTTTTACTTATCGGATTGTTAAAAATGTTTTTATTGTGAGAGATGTTTTATTATTTATTGTTAACATTTATCTGATAGTGTACTCGACCCAATCTCTCTCTCTTTCTCTGAGGCTTTCTCCTGCCTCCCTCCCCCCACATTGCTCTCTTTTTGGTGTCTACAGGGGCCTTCAGGCTCTAGGATCCTTGCGGGGATATAGTGGGCTTGGTTCGTTCTATAATTTAATATAATTATGCCTCTCATCGGGTGCTGTTAATTTAATGAGTTTCTGTGTATTGTACCTGTTGTATTATTTATGCTATTAAATAAATAAATACCACATACAATATTGTTGCAAAGTTTGGATTATTATTATTATCGTGTTATTCCTGACTTTAGTCCGTTTTATTTTTATGTATTTACTTAAAGCGGAAGTATGATCATTGATCATCCAATAGTAATAAATTGCTGGACCATGGAAAACAACACGTGCAGATAATTAATTATTGTCTATATTATTAGTATTAATATTACTAGAGTTATTCTCTTAAACGCAAAAGGGTGTTATTTGTATGCGATGTACGAACAATTGTATTATGATAAGTAGGTACGCGAGAGAGTAAGGATAATATTTTCATATACAAATGCATTCCTCTTTCGTGTTAAAAGAGTTAGTTGGAAAACAAGTGTTTTGTCGTCACTCGTGTACGATTGTCTTCTGGCACCGTGTGATATAAACAACATAGTTTTGTGCCAACCACCTCGTAGAAGTAACTATATACAATACACCAAGAACTTCACTTACGAACAACAGATGTGACAGAGGTGCATACATCTAACTCAATCGTAACTCATTATTTTTACAATAACTCCAACTGTGTCCAATTTAATAACGCATTTTCAGTATAAAAATAATGTTTATAGTTTGTGTAAGAAAGTAGGAAGCGAGTGGCAATTATTTTATTAGTATTATTAAATGTGAGTGCACCTATTCTATATTGTATATCTACAAGAATGTCTATAGAACATCTTACATCTTAAATTAGGCGGTGAGGTTTGATACCCACTTTGAATGTCTTAATTTTTTGCTAGCACGTAGAGGACAACTTGCGTGTTTATCACATGCAGCTGGTCTGCTGGCTACCCCACTTATGGAATATGCTGTGATGGTATAGTCCTAGTATGTGTATTGTGTGTTACATTATTTATGTTATGTAAAAAAATACCAAGTTTTGTTTGAAATAGTTTGTACATTTCTAAGAAATTTTTCAGTTAACATAAATAAAATATTCTGCATAGTTCTCAGTAATTTTTCTCTTTGATTTTAACTGATTTTACTTAAAATGTTATTATGTATACAAGTTATTTGCTAAATTATCGGTTTGGTAAATAATAATATCGGTTCAATATTGAAATGTAAAGCAATGCTAATAACAATGTAAGTCTACGTACATACATAGAGAAATAAATAACATTGTATTAGGTACATATTTATTTATTTTTATTTTATTTATTCATTCTTTACTGTACATTGATAAAAAACAATAACATAAAAGGTATACATTCAAATTAAATACAATCAATATACAGAGGGCGAGTTTATCGCAAAGGCGCGATCTCTTCCAACTAACCCAAAGCTATTGTGAACATAATATTATGAACTTAATCATGTTTGGTTTATGCCATTACAATTTCATTTGTATTTAATGTCCTGTACATGTTAAACAAATCATGTAAAAAGAACACTCACACTATTTTATTATTTACAATAATGTTATTTTTATTATGACTTCTTCTGCGTCCCTTTCCTCAATGCTGAGTGTCGGGAACTGTCTCTACTACACTATTGATCACAGTTCTCTAATCCTCCCGACTCGCTGCAGTCCTTATTAAGACTCAGCTACATAAAATATCGAACATCTCAATAATTACGCACTGACACCTACAATACCTAGTACTTGTGAGTCTTGTATTTATAAATCTAACCTTCAGCTAGAAGAACCTTACAGGTTCCGTAATGACAGTCTAACTCGTAGTACAACATACCTACCAAATCAAATATGGTTAGATGTAAATTGTTTTCAAATACTTTTAGATTATGAACAGATTATAATATGTTTTAGAGCCAATCAATTATATATATAATGTGAAAAGATATTATTATTATGTCCGGTAGCGTGTAGACTGTAGGTACCTACTCTGGTACTCGTATAGCGTATTTCTTCAATTTGATATAATCCACACATAAATATTTGAGTCCGTTCGTATGTATGTATGTATGTATGTATGTACGTATGTCCTCAATGGACTCTGAAATAAAGAAAGACAGAAGTAAAATAATACACTCTATACGAGGTCTCATCTCCTGGGCACGTTCAAGGCCAAAAACATTTTAAATACCTTATATATTGATAAAGATATTACAATTTATGTCACAAAATTGGCAGCCAAATGTATGAAAATCACTGAAAGTTTTTGTAAGTAGCAATATTCATGGTCGAACATTTTTCAGTGTATTGAATTAATTTCACAATGGATGTAATGAGAAATACATCAGTACTGAAATTAAACATTTAAGGATTATTTTGATTATAAATTATTGTGTTTGGTTATGATAAAAACTTCTGAATTATGCGAGTTAAAATTGCATATTTTTGACATCTTGGGCTAATTTCATAATGGCCGACATGACACACACAGAATGCACACAAATATATATTTTAGTTGGTGCATATTGTTTGTTTGTTTTGTGTTTTCTATGTCCTCTGTACGATATGTCTCATCCAGTAGGCGAGCTGAAAACATTTAATATGTATACTTTTATAAAGATTTAATTTATAAATGATGATGTATCAACGATCTTTTGTCGATGTTTGGTAAACTTGAAAATCACTAAAAATCTCATACATCTACGACCATGCTATTAATATGTGTTCTTATTTTATTGTTGATATTCATAGTTTCTTTTTATTTCAAAATATGGTTGCCAATAATATCAAAAACACAGAACTAATTCAATGATGCTTCAATGTTCTTTTGTCAAAGTAAGGTAAAAGTCAAAATAAAATAAAAAAAACTCATATCTACAACAATACTATTGATATGTGTTCTTATTTTATTGTAGGATATTCTGAGTTTCTTTTAATTTCTAAATAAAGTTATCTGTTATAACAAACACAGAAAAGGGTGTGAGAGAAAAGGGTGTGATTATCTCATAATATAACTATACCAAGCCATAGATAACATTTCTAAAACTTGCACTTAACATAATGGTAGTTAGGCACTTTTGTAAAGGATATCATTTCAATATTATGCTTGCATCAATCTGTTTCATTAGAAGTATTTCATTTATTCAAAACATGCATCTAAAAACATAAGATTTTCAAAATTAGATATTAAGATACTGTCTATTGATAAAATTATTATTGTATGGTTTGCAGTAATTTTAAATTTCATGAAAGTATTCTAAATTCAAAATAATTATAGAATTTCTAACACTAAACGTAAACACTAAACGTAAAAACTGTCATAATAAGCATAGAGATACTAAGTGTCAAAATCAGGGTTGCCAGATTGTGTGACCAAAATTACGTGCATTTTGCCCAGAAAATACCGCACAATGGGACCTAAAGGGGCGTTCACATTTGTTCACTTTCAGTGATCACTCCGGATGATCCTCCAAGATGAACAAGTGTGAACAGGCGTTTCATCAATAGTGATCACTAGCGATGACGGAGGAAAGAGATTACCACTCGTCATAATTTTGATGAAAGAACCTTTCACTGAAACGACCATAAACAAGTTTCATCTTATTATTTGTTTTATTCTCTATGAATTTGTATTGAATGTGAGAATCATGTACAAAATTATTATGCAGTCGAGAGCTATATTAATTTATTTTAAGTGTTATTTTTCATTTTTGAATTTGTTCAATTATTTTTATAAGAAAATACGTCAAACTACATACAACATGAGTGAGAGTGTATACATGGCAGTGAAAGCATAGGATGAACAAATGTGAACAGACGTGTTCACTTTCGATGAACAGGTTTGACCCTGACACTCTGGATGATCATCCAAAGTGAAGCAATGTGAATGCTACTTTACACATGTGAAAAATATAATTTTTACTCCAACATGATATAAATCATACTGTTCACAATTCCGTTTCATCTTTCAATTTCTACCCCCCCCCCCATCGCTAAATTTTCGAAATAGTATAGGAATAATTGTAATAATTTATAATTGTTATTTTTATGCCACTATTTCACTATGTAATATTGTAACCAATGTACAGTAAAGAATAAAATAAATAAATAATAAAATATAATATCGTCAGTTTTCTAAAGGGTCGTTCACATTTGTTCACTTTCAGTGATCACTCCGGATGAACCTCCAAGATAAAAAGGTGTGAACGGGCGTTTCATCAATAGTGATCACTAGCGATGACGGATGAAAGCGATAACAGCCCGTCATAATTTCGATGAAAGGACCTTTCACTGAAACGACCATAAACAAATTTTTTCTTATTTTTTGTTTTATTCTCTATGAATTTGTATAGAATGTCAGAATCATTTACAAAATTATTATGCAGTTGAGAACTATATTGATTAGTTTTAAGGGCTTTTTTTAATTTTTTTATTTATTTAATTATATTTTTGTACGAAAATATGTCAAAATACATACAACATGACTGAGAGTGTTGACATGGCAGTGAGAGCATAGGATGAACAAATGAGAACAGACGTGTTCACTTTCGATGAACAGGTTTGACCCTGACACTCTGAATGATCATCCAGTGTGAATGCTACTTTAGAATAATTATTTTCTCACGATTCCCAAAACACAAATTACTTACACTGGCAACACTGTCCGACCTGTCAATTGTATGGCGTTTGGTGATCCGGTAAATTTTGTGACTTTGTTTTGATTTTAAAAGACTTTAAAAAATATAAAACTGAATAAAACAATACGTAGTGTATCTAAAAAAAATGTTTTCAAGAAATATTCCCAGTGTTAAGCGGAGTTTTAAGCTCAAAAACTACCCTGGTACATTAACAATGTTTTCCAAACAACACTGGTAAGCACTGTCTTAATATTTTAAATTGTTTTTTTTTATGTTTGACGACACTTAATTGTATTTCTATTACATGATTACTATTCAACTCTGTGCCTTCTTAAAATATATTTAATGTAATGAATTTACTTAAAAAGGCAAATTATTTTACCGAATATTAGAATAAGCTAAATAAAAAGCTGAAGTGAATGTCTCAGATGCTTAATAATAATGCATCATTAAATGATTGTGTATGGAATGTCTCGATGACTCACTTATATGACAATCCCGTGTTTCTAGGAAGTTAAATTACTGTATTGCTGATGAATTTCAATGTTCATTTCTTTCAGGATTATCTGTGAGTTCTATAAGAAGAATTATAAAAGAAAACATAGGAAAGGCCGTCCAGGATGATTTTGATATCTGCTCCATTCGCCAAAAAGTGCATTTGTATTACACTGCATATTTCTTATATTTATTTTACTGTTTTTATTAAATAGTTTTATATTATAATTCTGAGTCTGTTTTATTTTCCCTTTAATGTAAAATATTACAGTTAACAGCATATTTTCATGGATGTGTAATTGTGAGAATATCCTTAGTTAGATGATGTCTATCATTATGCAGCCATTTAACCAGTATATGCCTCTGAAGGTGAAAATGCTAAGTATTTATTAAATGATTATATGATGTAAAAGAAGTCCAAAGTCATGGTCTTTGAAAGAGGAAGTGAGAGAACAGTATGACAGGTAATGATTGACAACAAAGTGTTAGAGCAAGTTGACGAATGTGTGTACTTGGATAGTTTGTTCACGAGAGATGGGAATTGTGAAAGTATTGCAAATATTGAAATAATTGCAAATAGGAACAGATCTACCACAGCTAAATGGTTAGTGCACTCTGCTATCTAAGTGCCAACACTCATGTATGCAAGTGAGACGTGGACATGTTTAAAGAAGGATGAAAGTGGTAGAAATGAGATCGTTGAGAAGGATGTGTGGTAAAAGTCTGAGAGATTGTGTGTGTAACAGTTATATACGAAAGGAATGTGGAATGAAAGTTGGTGTGGTTACAGGGATGAATATAAATAAGTTACAATGGTTTGGGCATGTGGAAAGAATGAATGAGGACAGAATGACCAAGAAAATATATTTGGCTGAGAGGAATGGTGCTCGGAGACGTGGACGTCCGAGGATCAAAAGCAAGATCATTTAAATCAAATCCTACAGGGCGGTTACGTGTTGAGCACATTGAACAGGAGAGCATGCATGAAAAATTGTATGACAGTGACGGAAGCGAAAGATGTATGCAAGGATAGAAGGAAAAAGCGCTCAATCCTTTTTGCCTACCCCGCGAGGGAAGTGGCGTGATGGTATATATGTATGTATGTAAGAAGTCCATTTACTTGGAGAGGTCCTAGCTTATTATTATTAGCTATAGGATTTTTTTTGTCTGGAACTAAAAGAGTGAATAATAAAAAGAGTCAGCAACTAAATGTATGCACGGAAAGAGACTGATAGAAAGAGTGAGAATTGAAAGTGATGAATGTAATGTGAAAGTAGGTTCTCTTACAAGGTTTCGTTTTTACACAATCAATGTTTGGATAGGGCTACAATGTGAAAGATAACAGCGCCCTCGATTATTTGTCAACTATTTTTTGACAAACTGTATGTATTGTATATATGATTTTGGCACTCATAGAGCTGATTATTATTATGACATGTACCTTTTTGCTGCTAAATAGATTTTAAGTTCATTTTTTCAATGAGATTGTGTAGTTTTAACTCACGTATTTGGATGAATATCTGTTTTTAAACCCGAGCGTTGCCGGGTTATAAAAGCTAGTAAATAATAATTATGTTTTAGTTCGTCGGTAGCCTGGACGTAGAGTCTCGGCCTCGTGAACTAGGGGTCCGTGGTTCGATACCAGGTGCCGGCAAACACAAGCTTTTAGTAGCTTACTTTGAAAGGTGTATAAGGTTGTATTTGGGTTTAAAACAAACAAAACCCAGATATATCTTTTAAAAAAAAAATATGTTTTGTTATATGTGTGTGATATTTGTTTACCTGTTGGGTTATTCCGTGTCAAATCATCACACTGATTCAGACTTGATGTCTCAGATTTTCATGTTTTTTTTTATGCAGCAATATATCATAGACTTATGAAAAAATACCAAATTTCAGTTATGTAGCACAATTATTTTTGAAGTTATTAATTTTATAAAATCGCAATTTTTATGAAAAAATCTCATGTCTTGGTGCATTGCTTGAAATGCATGCATCGTAAAATTGCGTGTATTTTACGATTCGTGTATTTCTGAAGCCCTGTGTGAAGTGTATTTCTGTATCTCCTGATCCCATTGAGATCCCATAATAGAATTTTGGTATATGTATTAATACATTACAAACTATTTTTGTCAATTTTTTGGAATTTTTAAAATTGTCACTTTTTGAAAAATTTAATTTTTATAATATAATTTTTTTTTCAAACCGTGACCCCTATCCTGTGGCACATCAGATTAAAGCCCCATTCAACAGCTTTAAAACGAGACCTCTCCCAGGTTTATATCATCACTGGTTGCCAGTCTATAGGCATCCAAAGATGCCAAGACATGAGATTTTTTCATAAAAATTGTGATTTTGAAAAATTAATAACTTCATAAATAATTGTGCTACATAGCTGAAATTTGGTATTTTTTCATAAGTCTATGATATATTGCTGCATAAAAAAAATCATGAAAATCTGAGACATCAAGTCTGAAAATCTCTCAAAATTGTGTTGAATTGACACGGAATGACCCTGTTATGTGTCACAGTCTAGGTATCGTACAAATCATTGATATGATAAATATTGTGTATATAGTAGGGGTGATTGATGTAGATATAATATGTAGGTAACTATGCATGTGTATGTATGCGTGCTTGATGTAATCACTAGAGTATTGCTGGTGTCCATGGCGCCATTCCTTATCATCGACTTGTTTGTTATGCCTCCAATATGTATGTACAATAAAGATATTTTATTATTTTTTCAGACATCGAAACAATGTTTTTTTAACTATACTTACCTACCACCCATAAGTAATGTTGAAATTTTATTAACTCACCATGATATCAAAATATAAATAGATATTAATTTATTGATTCGCAATTGGCTGGCATATGGATTTAAGATATTTCTTTCATTTGCGGCTTCCCAAGTCAATAATTAAAATAATATATTTATAATACAAAATATTCACAATAAAGCATATAGCAACATAATATGAAACAAATATTTTTTTGCGATGGGCAAGTTTGTCGCCGAAGAGCGATATCTTCCAATTAACTCTAACAAATCAAATCTTTTTAACAGATAAGGTTTAACTTTTTCGATTATTGCAAGTTTTTTTTACCTAATTCTAATAATTGAAAATATTTTTATTCTATAAATGTTTGCTACCATATGGAAAAATTGCTTATTGAAATGTTGTTTTTTTTAGATTTACAACCTCATAATCCCTGAAGAATAAATGCGACAGACTGCGGGCAGAATGTATATTATAACATTATTATTCACTGTGTCGGTGTTTAGGTAGTAGAATTCCATATCGAAATAAATAAAACAAGCGTTTTATTCTACTAATTATTTAATCGGTGAGAGAGACGTCTTTCGTCTTATAAGGACATTGTCAATCTTGTTTGTGATACATGTTTGTGATTGACAATGTCCTTATAAGACGAAAGACGTCTCTCTCACCGATTAAATCATTAGTAGAATAAAACGCTTGTTTTATTTATTTCGATATAACATTATTCCATACACACACACACACTAAAAAAGTGGAACATTATTTTGCAACTAAAAAATATGCGTAAACTAAGTTCTCAAAATAGTTTTTATGTTGTGTGTATATTATTCGTAAAAGAGGCTTTTTTAGGTTTACTCATGTTTACTTCGCGTTTATATTATGACGTGGTACATAGTTAGCCCTATAATGTTTCTAAATTCTTGAATAAATTAATCGTTTTCATTTTAAATTAAAAAATAAAAACAGGATTTTAAAAATTAACGATCTAATCAAACATCAACTGGTATTTATTTTTTATTGTAAACAAATGTTTAGATTTTGATTGTCGTTCGTGCAAGCGAATACAAGCTCTTCTTCTCTCCTGTTGTTCTATCTAGGAATTGTTTGTAGCCATTGATTCTTCCTTCAATTAGAATTTAATACGCAAGTCGTAGATGATTAATGAGTCGCTGGAATATTAATATTACTTATCAAACGTAAGTAGTGTTTCATTTTGAGTTCATAGATCTGAATAAAATCTTAACGATCCAAACTACGTTAGATATTAAATACATTTGTCATAATAAATACAAAATTTGTATCACAAATTATTTATCTATTGTATTTACAATATCCTTTAATAAGTGGAAATTTGAACTTATCAGGGAGGTAGAATTTTGTATTATTGTTAATATATTGTGTTTTTTATGTACTAATTATACTTACCTTTTGTATGACTTCAGCTTGTATTAATTTTCTTAGCTAAATTGCTGCGTTCATTACTTATTCCAAATCAAATCCTTGGTTCCTGTCCAGAAAGCCACTGCACCGCCTCTGGGGTCGACCTACGGATGTTCATCCATTTTTTGTGAATATATATTATTTTATACCTTATAAAAGTTTTCAATAGATTCACTAAGAAATAGTGTCAAAGGAGAGATCTTTTTCAACATTCAAAAAGTGTTAAATGTTTGATGTATCAAAAAGATACTTTGTAATAAACAGAAAGAGTTAATTTTTAATGGGATTAGCATTTAAGTCATTTGCGCAGCAAACAATGTTTTCATCGGCAATAAATAAATAATAGGGTGTTCACATTTGGCGAATATCGCCAGGCGAATATCGCCAGGCGAATTTCAAAATATATCGCCAGGCGAAAAAACAAAATTCGCCGGACATCCATTGATCGTTACACCTATTCACACAGTCCACCGATATAGAAACGATCTGTCAGATGCGCTTTGAATTTGACACTGTTTGCAAAATGGCGTCGAGATGGAGATCGCGAAGTGTTTATTTTTAGTCGAAAATGTTATAGTAGAAGGCGCCTTTTAATTAAGGAAACAAACGCCACAAACCAACAACAGAGATGACAGCTGTCACGAAGCGGGAAACATTATAAAATTTATAGGTTATAAAGTTTTTACCACAGATACGAACGCTGCGCACATCTGCGCATGCGCGAATCGTTCAATTGGCCGAAAATGTTGGAAGGTGGTCAACTCGAGACGATATCGTTTCTACTGGTTTTTATCGTTTCAGACTAGCTGAAATTTTGTTCACACGGTTCAAATGGCTGGCGATATTCGCCAAAGTGAGAACACCACATAAGCGCAACACTTGTTTTACAAACAAACTTGGTTATATCGGCAAATTAACAAATTTTAACGGATTAATAAAAATACTCGCACAACAAAATAATTAATTGACCGGCAGAATTGTTATTTGAGCAGTAGAATTATTATTTGACCGGCAGAAAATATTAGATAAACAATATTTTTCACACACCGATTTACCTTCGGATCCACATGAAGTTTTTGTGATTTCTTACCAAATTAATGATGACTACGAAAATAATACCAGTTTCCGCTTTGCTGTATTAACGAAATATCTAACTGAAATGTCGAAAAACGCTAGTGTCGTTCATTCAGATGCTACATATAAAATCACATACAAAGATGCTACATACAAAGATTTACTATTTAAACAAGATTAAAAATTTAGCTTTCACAAGCTTAATTAAAATTAGCTCACGGTTTGCTTGTCATTTATTTATTTTGCTGGACAAACAATCATTATGCCGGTCAAATAATAATTTTGCCGGTCGATTAAATTTAGAGTTTTACAATATCATATTATTTGCAATAGAAATACCTACCTATAATATTCTCGCTGGGCATAAGTAGCATATCAACATGATATATTTGTCGGCAGAATAAATTTTTCTGCTGAACATAACATCAATATTATGCTGGTCGTTTAAATGATAGGCATTTTTAATACATTAGGTTTTTTTTATTGTATTGCTTTTTTTATAAATAATAGAGGCACAAGCGACCAAGAAGTGAACCGCCTCACACAGATGGCAAAGAACGCAATGGGTCGTCTTGATAAAATTTGGAAAAGCCGTGAAATTATGAGAAACACAAAGATAAGACTGGTCAAGACGTTGGTATTCAGCATATTTTTATCCGGAGCTGAAACGTGGACGCTGCGAGCTAGCGAACGCGCGAGGATCGATGCGTTTGAGATGTGGTGCTGGAGGAAATTGCTCCGAGTGCATTGGACCGAACACAGGACCAATGAGTCCATCCTCAGGGAGCTAAACATTTCGGTGCGACTCTCAACGATTTGAAGTCAGTGCGCTTTGCGATATTTCGGGCACATTGCATGAAGAGAGCATGACAACCTGGAAAAAGTAATTATGACTGGGGTTGTAGAAGGGAGGAGGGGAAGGGGCAGAGTGCCAATAAGATGGAGGGACCAAATTAAGGAGGCCACACAGAGCTCACTTCACGGGGCCTTACACATGGCGGAGGATCGCTCAACATGGAGACAGATGGTTAACAGAACGAGGCATGATGGTCACGATTCTCAGGATTGAGGGACCGACAGAGATGATTGCTTTTTTATTGAGAGATACGTCTTTCGTCTTACAAGGATATTGTCAATCTTGTACTGCGAAAGTCGTCTCTCTCAATAAAAAAAAATATGGTAGAAAAAAACATTTAATACATTGCTATTCTAACCTCTTTTTGGAACTTATTTTTATTTAATTTATTTTCATATGTATATATATAATGAGTTACAATCCATTGGATTGGTCTGCAACGAGTTTGGTTTTTCTTTTCCATTCCTCTCTATTCTCAGCCAGTCTTTTCAGCTCTACGTATGAGCCACAGTTCAAATCCCTCTTCAGTTGGTCCATATATGCGTCTCTTGGTCGTCCCCTGTCATTTGTTCGCTCGGTCTTACCCTCCGCGATGGCGATGAGTAGTCCTGGGTGCCTGATGTTGTGGCCAATCCAGTTAGCTCGTTGTTGGCTGATTCTCTTAAGGAGTTGCCGTTTTTCGCCTACCCTGGTTAATACTTCTTCGTTTTCGACGTGCATCGACCAATGGATCTTCAGCATGCGTCTGTAACACCACATTTCAAAGGCCGCCAACCGTCCGCTTTCACTCTTGCTGATGGTCCATGTCTCACAACCATAAAGCAGAATGCTCCATACAAAGGCTTTAGTAAGGTTCTTCCTTACGCTTTAGTCAATATTTGGGGAAAATAAGTCAATATTTTCATATGAGGTATTATAATATTGTCGTTTTTTATACGGTTTAATTATTTGTCTGCTTGCTGTAAGTAATACAAGGATATTACTATTTTACTTATATTTGCTTGTATACACAATGATGTGACATATCAAATTAGACGTTTAAATTATCTTCTTTTCCCTCACGCCGTATCCCAGGTGTGGTAGGCATAGAGAACGGAACGCCAATTAGATCTGTCCTTACATACTTCTTTCGCCTCCTCCACAGTCATACAATTTTTCATACACACACGTCGATTTCTCTTATTCAGAATACGACCGTCCTTGAGAATTTAAATTTATCTCCATTGTTAATGTTTTATATTTCTTTTCATGAATGCTATGCGGTTATGCATATTATTACAATAATCCATTTGCTGCAATGAAAAATGTTGCAAAAATCCTTTAATTCAGTTGATTATATTGTAAAGAAGTGCGTAGTTTGTTGTTAATAATATTATGTTGTACACGATATATATGGTTGGTATTTAATTATGTTATTTATTTACCTGCGAGTACAGATTCTACAGCTGTTAGTATTACGTGTGTATTATGTCGTGTGTTTAATAATACTGTATTCTTAATATAATATACATTTCCGTAAACACTCTTTGGTGAATAATAACACATATCTGGATATAAATATATATGTATATTGTATAACTGAAGTAAAATGCATATTGGTATTAGTAATTTAGATGGGTACTTGTATTGCATATTTATTATAATAATATCGCAAGTGTTTTCAATAATTATCGAAGGTTGGTAACATTGAAACAAGCGTTTCATTCTACTTTATATTCAAAAAACACGAGAGAGATTATCGACTTCTTAGCACATTTATTATTAATATTACTAAGCAAATTGACCTATGTAAGAAAAAGTTTATATGAAATTGGACGAAACGCTTGTTTCAATTGATCCAATTATGGAATTTTACTTTGTTCGCAACAATGTAATAATGTATGTAAGGACGGATCTATATGGCGTTCCGTTCTCTCTACCTGACCCACTTGGGATCGGCGTGATGGTATAAATAGATTAGATATAGGTGATAAATAATAATCGAAGGTATCTCTACATGTAATAAATATTATGAAAAAGTACCTGTATCCTTAAATGGTTTGTCCTTATTATAGGAAGTAAAGAGTTTTAGTAGTCATCTAATCGATGTTATTTGTAGCATACTGTTATAAGAACATGGACATAGGTCCATGTATCAATTAGTATTTATTTAAAGGTTTTACGTAACTACACGCATCATGAAAATACCACGGGGAAGAGTTTTGTCGTTTGTCGTACGAAAATAAATCACTTTTAGGAAACTACTCACCTACTTCTGAAATTGTCACTCAAAGAAAATGTTTGACAGCTGCTTGTACCTAATATATGTCAACCAGACTTGCTTTCTAATTATTAAATTGGTTGTAATCTTGTACAATGATGATTCATGAAACGATAAGAGAGTCGCATATAAAGATTTGTTGAGTATCAGTTTGTTTATAATTCCTGTACACCAAGTGTTAATATTTCGCTAGTTTGGCATTGAACGAAAATATGCTTCGTGGGAACTGAACTTCGATACGAGTACCTGTGTAGATGATTCTTGCATGAAAGGGCAAACCACAATGCTAGCTACTAACTGCTTTGTAACTAGACTACTTTCTCAGAGTATAGCGTGTTGAGGTTTTACAGAGTATGACGATTTGTTTGCATTTATGGTATACATAATATATTATGTAAGGTATAATATAATAAATTTCCCGCGTGTATTAAATAAAATGCGTACCTACGTACTAGAAATATCACTGTATCAAAGACGGTTATTTTGAATCATCTCTTACAAGATAAATATTCAATACATTAACGAAAAAAATATCAAGGTACCTATAGGAATTTGATATATTCCATGATCTCCTCGGTATTGTTGTGGAATATTTCACGTATTGGCCGCACTTAGTTTTAAATATCGCAAAAGAGGACAAAACAGAAAAAGACCTAGGTACCTTTATGTTCTTTCCGCGGCCTGGTACCACTTGCTTGCGGATTGTCTAATCATCTAATGGGACCGAGACCACATTTATATACAGCAAGTGTATTATTATTTATATTCCTCTTTGTGACGGAGTGACCTGTAATGTCTTATTAACGTCTCCTATATGTCTGTGTTTATTACTCTGTAATATTATTATAGCGAGTATGTATTTCCTTGTCGCATACATGATACATAATATAATAGTTTGGTTATTCTTCTTGTGTGCGAGCACACGCCACTCTGTGTCACGTTAGTTTATTGTGTATTTTATTTTAATTTTCAGTCGTTTATCGTTTGACATTTCTCAGGGCTAATTATAATACTTATTTACAAAGCCAAATCGTATGTTGTTTTGATGTGTGTTATGATCTTGAGTAATGGTGGGAGGTCGCATATAAATTTCACGTTTCATTCATTCAGTGATATTCACTATCATAATGTTCTGTGGAGACATATTCTGTCACCACCGATTAACCTTAATCTTATTTTTTATCATCCTCTATAATCGTTATGTAAATGTATAATGCATTCTTGTACATATTCGTAATGTAGGTAGGTACTATATTACATTATAGTGTAGGATTATGTCATATAGGTAATATATTTACATATATATTGTTGTTTAAATATTTCAGTCACACAGGTGTCGTTGTATTTCCTGAAGAGTTCCATTTAATTATTCTAGTGGCAGGTTATTTCATCACGTAAACATTTGATGAAATTATAACAATATACCATCTTATCAACGTGTCTGCTGAAAAAAAGGGATGTAGACAATGAAAGCGCCAATATGGGTTGTCAATACAAATGATTTACACTTGTTGCAGTGTGTTGAGATTTCTATAGTCGGTCTGATTTGTTTTGGCTATGATTCCCGCCGTATATTACGCACAATACAAATGCGTTATGTCCAGTGCGCAAGCCCCAGGACCTTGGGATCTAAATAGAGAAGAACGAAAATAAAGTGGCCCCCGAAGTTTACTTACGATACAGCTGTGTATGTACAATTATAATAATAATATGTAGGCACAGCCACAACCAAGTAGCGCGTCCATACAATACAGTGCAAAACTACAAACTATAGGTGCTTACTCCTCGATGAAACGCACTGTACACGTTTCATCACACGATAATATATGTCATAAGCATGTTAGATCAATCCCGATGTAAACATAAAACAATATAACTTAAGTATTATAAATATATGTTATTGTTCTCGTGTCTCATTCAAAATCGCTTCACAGCGGCAAGGTAATGTCAAGTCAAATAATTAGAAATGTTTCTAGCAAAAATGAGTTCTGTAGACCAGCAAGTAACATTCCCGTATACAAAGAATCGGTCAAATAAAAAATACCTATTTTTGCGTTGTGCAGTTCTGTTATAAATTTAATTTGTTTTTAAACGTAGATTAATTTGCTGACTAAAATAGATCAAACATTTGTTTGTTTTGCCAATGCATGTACCTCGCCACTGTCTTGTTGTTATGTTTTCTAAAATAAGATAGTAAAATAATAATAATAAAAAAAAACAACAACTGTTATATTATTTTACCTACTTACTGTTAGCGGAAGTGTTTTTCTTTCTTTTTTAAATTATTTCAAACCAATGTGACATGACGTTGCAAAAAATAGCAATTTGTAAAAAAAAAGTTTTACGCGGCGCCGTCACAAGTCAGACCAAATATTGGGAGTAAACCAGAGGGATATCATACCACGGCATCTATGTAGTTAGTGACTTTTTTCTAAAAAAGTATTTCAAAGAATACTTTTTTAGAAAAAATGTTTTATTCTTCCGGACTGATTGGCCGTGGTTTTCGGGTCAATTTCCAACTTAAAGCTTACTTTGGAATACTTTCTGTTGTAGCGAGATTATTACGCTGGCAGAAACTTGTGGAATGTTGTGTTTATGTTTGTTTGTTTGTTTGTTTGTTTGTTTATACTTTAGATTGACCTCTTATCGTGAAGTGTCGAGGAAACCTTACTCGTATTAGTTATTGTTTGTTAGGTGGATGTACATAATGTTGTTACTACATTTGTAATGCTTCTTCTGTATCATACATAGGTGTCAGTACAAAGTCTCAAACTGTGATTTGTTAAAAAGTAATCCATTAATATCCTCAACTAATTATTATTATAATTCGTTTTTTTATTATATATTCCTATTATAAGAGTTTGTTGGTAGCCTGGAGGTAGAGTCTCGGCCTCATGAACAAGGGGTACGCGGTTCGATCTCAGGTGCCGGCAAACTCCCCTTTCACAGAGTGAAAGGTGTGTAAGGTTTATGGATATGGATATATTATTATTCAATGCTTTTATTCAATTATAAACAATACCTCAAAACAGCAACTAAGGTTGTATTTGATAATCTTTTATATAAGATATATCTTTTTAAACAAAAATAATAATTATACCTATTGTTGCTAATTATCACTAGATTTTACTTACGGTTATTTGAATCGAACTTATGTGTATATTTTGGTTAGTAGTCATCACGTATAATAAATTTAACATTAATTATTTAATTTAACAATGATGTAGGTCAGTAGTCTGTAACCTTTTTATCTTTGCGGATGTAACAACGTTCGATACTCTTACCGCGACCCGCTGAGGGGGAGACATTGATTGCTTACCTTTAGGTCTGAGATTTTGAGTGACCTCTAGAAGGAAGTAGGTATATGTAAAACATCACGTATAAGATATTACAGTACATCTTCATATCAGCAGCGATAAGGTATGCCACCCATCCTGAATTTGTTAAACATTTAATGGTATGGAGAGGACGACTTACATGTCTATTACATGCGTTTGGTCCGATGGCTACCGCACTTGTGATAAATGCCGTGATGGTATGAATGAATGAATGTTTATTTAGATAGTAATATTCACACATAGTAGGTATATTAGATGTCTTTATGGATTAATGTTGAATGACTGTAAGACACGTGCTAGATCGTGTTTATTGCATACTTAAGCTTTTTGTTGTGGTGCGTATAATCATATTATTATTATGTCTAGGCAATTTATTGTTTCTTTTAAATAACTTATTTTTTTTCACCCGTTATATAAATAAAGTTATTATTACTGTATACTATTTTGTATGATCATGTTTATATCGTGCGTAGTATGCTAGCTATACTTACTTACATTATAATACTTATTGTGTTTGCTGAGGACTGTCAATCAGTAGAAACATGAATATGGACGGACAGAAGAAAATTGCACATCTTCTTGTCATGTACCACTTATAATAATTATAGGTATAATAGGGTCATGTAGATATAAGTATATTATTAAGTACCTACATGTTTGATTAAAATAGTCAATGTCAAAACAGCGAGTCATCTTCTTAGTTGAAATGAAATATTCTTTTTGTGTCGAAGCTTTTTCTCGGAGTGATATCAGGATGATAAAATTCTTAAAGAGGGTGGTGGAATGATGCATTTTGTTTTTAAATGCGAGGTCGGTTTTTTTATAAATTTATCGTATAATTTATCAACACATTTGAGAATGTATATAATTTGTTAATTTCTTATAATGTAACTTTTACTACCTACACCATCACGGCATATCCCACAAGCGGGGTAGCCTGTGTACCAGCTGCGTGTAAAAAATATGCAAGCCGTCTTCTCCGTGCAATCACGACTTGGCAGACAAGATTGGATAACCTCATTGCTGAATTTAAGATGTAAAATATCTTTAGGAGTATAGGAGACCAATTTATAGTCGGATGCTCCATGGAAACGTTGTTATAACGTACCTACCTATGTAATTGTAATGTTGTAATATTTTATTGTAAATTAATTTGTCTCTTTGATCTTATAATGATGTAATTTATTACATAGTGTTTCGATTAATTTTACTCGATGTTAGTATTTTTCAAAATATCTTGAAAACACGTGTAGTTTGAGATATAATACGTACGCAAAATATTATGTAATTCTTTGGTTGTAGTAGCGAATAAGTGTCCCAATACTGCAGTAATATAATATACATAATACATTGTGATGCAGATACGTACCTACATAATAATATTATCATTATGTTATGGTGTGTATACTGTGGAATGTAATAGATAAATAGTTATATAGATACCTATTATGTACGTCGGTATACCTATGTGTGGTTTAGTATACAAAGTAAACGTTTATAGATTGATAAATAAATATAATAGGTTGTTTACGAGCGTGATCTACAACACGTGTAACGTCATCAACGCATTTTTATACCTACCGAGCTACCTACATAACTATATTGTTAATGTACCTAGTACTGTATATCAATAACTGCACTGTACTGCACTTTTATATACCTAACCAACTCAAGATGTATAATACATTCATTACTGTATATTTCTAAGTATCTTAGTTTGTGAATTTTTTTTCGTTTTATAATTTGTCGTGTTTCATCGAGATGTGTTTTGTTTTTCATTCGAATACAACGGTACAAATGTGTCGATTGAGTTGATGTTTGTTTTCTAAAACTCTATATTCATTAATGGAAATAAAAACAAACTGTTTGAGTTTTACTCTTTTTAAAAACAGCTACAGTAATTTGGTTTCGACTTACAAAGTTATTGTCAAACTCAATTACAAAAACTGATTTTGTAAATCGAAACCAAGTTACTTTATCTATTATTAAATATATATGACAAACTCCCGAGGAATGCGTGTTCGCCGTGACGTAATATATAAGAGCTGTTTGGTGTCGAAACTGGACAAATCCATTTGTAGTAAAATGTCATTAGTGACCAAAAACTAATTACATTTCGATATATTTACATACCAACTTTAATTTTCTCTGCTATGTTTCACATACATTTCGTAGAATATAACCGTTTTAAAAAATGTAGTTTTATAAAACTCAGTACGACGAATATTTCTGCATTGCCATCATCATCATCTTCCCCCCCCCCCATTCTGAAGATCGTGACCATCATGCCTCATTCTATAGACCATCTGCCTCCACCTCGAATGATTCTCCGCCATATGTAGTGAGCTCTGTGTTGCCCCCTTAATTTGGTCGCTGCATCTTGCTGGTAGTCAATTTAATAATTATAATTCACTCTTTTCAGGTTCCCTTCTCGCAATGTGTCTGAAATATCGCTAGACGCGCAACTGCATATAGTTAAAATGTTTAGCTCCTATTTATTTAATTTCTGCATACTTAGTTAAAGAAAAATGGATTTGTCTGATGTGAAAGGTGTATAAGGTTGTATTTGGGTTTATAACAAAAACCCAGATATATCATTTAAAAAAAAATACAAAACCAACCATACACTACACAATATGTAAATATTACTTTTATATATTCTTATAAAAGTAATATTTACACTCTGCTCATCATCTTCTCACTGCTTACTGCTCAGTTGTGCCTGGAATAATTAATTCTTCATTAAACAGCATCACGACCACCACACTGCTTTTAATATGTAGGATGATATTTATTTCATAACCATTCATAACCATTCATAACATTCATATTGTCAATTTACAAACCTACATATTATAAAGGTAAGATACTGCTGTTTATTATGTGGAGAATTTTGCTTTGAATGTGCGAATAAATCGGGATTAACTACTCCTGCGATATCCGGGTGTTAGGTTGGTCTATCTTCAATGCTCCTAGTTCATTATTATTGTGTTATATACCTGCATACATGCAAACTTATTATAGTTTTATTTGGTGAATGAGAATATTTTTTTTGAGTCGACGTTAATTTTGTAAAACTCCATTTTTATATAATGAAAAAAAACACAAATGGTTTTAGTTTAACTTAAATTTTTTATTTTTTAGTGACTTGGTTTCGAAGACCGTGTTTTTTTTTCTACCTATGTAAGAAAAATATATTTAAGTATCATCTCTTTGCATAGTATTTCGAATCACTTAATAAATTTATTATTTTAAAACTCCGTGTTAGGTATATTAGACTCCAATCATACATTTTTATTATTATATTGATAGTGGACAAATATCAATCTACTTATTTGTCTTAATCTTATTATATTTTCATGACATACTTTAATTAATTTATGAAAAATAGGTATTTCTTGAAATTTTGAGGTTTCAGGACATATTTTATTTGCTAATTGTACTAGAATAAATAATTTCTTTATCAGTAGGTAGGTACATAAACAACATGAGCAGTAGATGATCACTATAGGAAAAGTTTAGGGCAGTGGACTCATTCATTATGTGTAATGTGATGATTAGGCACACGTGTCTGTGGGTATATTACAATAATCAGAGAGACAAATATGTTAATTGGTTGGTGTGTGACGCAAGTTATTAAATATGCTGTAAAATAATAATTGTATTCGATGTGATTTTTTTACATAATATTACCTATGTACCCATTTTTATAAGATCCTATGGCCTGCGTATGCATAGTAAGTGTTGGTGTACGTGATAGGAGTCGGGTTCTTTGGGGAGTTCACACGCATCATTTGTATGGAAATAACACTGTTGTCATATATTATACTGGAGTGGTTTTATTCCGGCGTCTCTCAGGAAATAATGATCAAATTAACAAATTAGCATAAGTAGGTACTTTCTTTAGAACTGGCGAAAATTTGAGATGGTTAAATGGTAACACCATGCTTCAAATACTTTTGGTAGTTCTATACTATAAATAAAAATAATTTCCATACAAATCTGATAACAATAATATCTCTGTCGATAAATAAAATATTTGAAATGTTTTTTGCCTAAAGCTTGCCCAGAGGATGAAACCTCGTATAGTGTGTATTATTTTATCTCTTTCTTTTCTAATAACGAAGTTATGTTCATTAAGGACGTAATAATATACATATATGCGAACGAGCTAAAATATTTATGTGTGGATAAGCGTACTACTAAAGTCTGCTAGATGCTTCGTGTGATATAAACCTAGTTAGTTAATATTCAGATTATAGGATGACTGACCCCAACATTACGGATCACTTGGCAAAGTTATTCAAAATCTTTAAAAAAATATAATATATAATTTCAACTATCATTAATTTTTATCAAGTAAAACCTTTTTATTACGTCTATGAAAGTGACATATTTATTAATCGCGTTCAACACAAGCTATTTACTTAGTACTTAGTATGAGTTGAGAATGATGCTATTATTTTGTACTTCATTGTATAATTATTAAACATACTTATACATAGTTGGTTAGGAAAACGTTACATTCCTTTAGTGGCCCATGTTACTATCTTACTGCCGATGCAATGTGTAGATGTATACATTGCTAATAATAACAATAAGAACTTGTTGTACTATATTTATTTATTTATTTACATCTTAAACAGGGATACAAACAGTCAGATTATGTTTTAACAAATAAAATAAAATAAATATTTATTATTTTGTTTTGTGTTACTGTTGAGTATGACTAACGCACGACCGGTTTCGCGGACTCCGAGTTCGCATCATCAGGTGCTGATCTATACTATTTACTTAGTACAGTAACACAAAACAAAATAATAAATATTTATTTTATTTTATTTGTTAATTTAAAATGAAGTGTTACAAAGTAAATGCCGATACAATTAATGAGATTATGTTTTATTTAGTTCTCTTCTTGGTATGATAATGTCACCCTGAGGAAAATGCTTTGTCCAAATAATAATCATATGCTTATACCTACTCTGCGTAGGTACATATTGTATATACTACGTGCAACAATGCGCTTGCGGAAATTACTCTTCTTCACTAATTTATATTACTCTAACTTTTGTTGGATATTGGATAAATTTAGTGCAGGAATAATTTAATGTATCGAATGAAATATTTTCAATTTTAGTATTTGTTGTATTAGTATGATTATTACATGCAGCCTGGCTACCCCACTTGTGGGTCATAGCGTGATGGTATAATAATAATCATTTATTGATATAATAAAATTCTAGTACATATTAAACAACGCAAAGATCGATAGACGTCTCTATAGTGCAACGAAGTGACTGTTTCAATTTATCCATTTATGAATTTCTACTACTTTGTAGCAATACTATAAATAAATATAAGAGATTTTTTCATTGATTTAACATGAACTTCCACCAAGTACAAAATTAAGTACATTTGTTTATTTGTATATGAAATGTTGACTACATTATTGTTATTTGTTTTGTTTCAGGTATGTGTCAAACAAGCAGTATGACTCAATCTTAGGGTCATTTATACATTATCAACTGTAAGGTAAAACAATAATCATATATGTATCAACCATGTGACGATTTACAATGTGTTCACCAGAGTGTTTATAACTATCCTTAAACCTACCCACACTTTTTTTTTTACTTTGGCATCCCATAAAGGCATTGTAGTGTAAATCCTAAATAATATTTTTCATGGCGCTTAATTTGATCATCGACTATTGTATATGATTTCTGCTGCATTTATGGCTGTTATAAAAATTGATTAAACTGACGTAATAATTCCAGTTACAAAAAAATCACCTAATTTTAAGCTTTATTATAATAACACAAACTACAATACAAATTTGTATGAACTAGAAGCAATCCAATTAATGCGTGAAGTGCACTGATGGAAGGCAGGAGATATGAGAGACGCCAACATGCGTACCTACTCGAAAAATAATGCATTTTTAGATCTGACTTGTCACGTCATTTTCTTAACCATACATAAATGGCAGCTGTTGTTATATTGTCACAGTGCGCCAAAGACAATTAATATCAGGGAATAATTTTAGCCTTAAATTAATTTGGATCAACGCTAATCTGTGATTGTGAGTAACGTGTCACAAAACAGAAAGAATAGCAGTGAGTGTACCTACATAGATCATCTTCTACCTAGTTGAGTAGCTGTCACGTCATGTGTCACCTCCCTTGACTGTACACTCTACTCTCTGCTCACTTCATGACACCCCCCCAGCGGCCCCAGCCCTTGTCACAACAAATTATATCTGACGAATTACCTACCACTCATCACCGCCTCTTAAGGCACATCTCACAATGTTAGGTTTGTGTCAGATATTTAATTAATCAAGCAATTTCAATAATATTTGTATAGGTGCTTTCACACTTAATTGTCGACTATCATTTCTTGTAGCTAATAGCCAAATATGCCAGTTTCCATGATTTCGCATGTTGTATTATGTAAGGAAACATAAATAATGTTCCCTTGGTTTTTAATCGCGGAGTGTGAAATGAACGTCTTGATCGCCGGCCGGTCTCCGATTTAGAATGTTAAGTGTGAAAAGGGAAGAAAATTAATTCATCCTTTGCTGTGTCATACATAAACGTTTTGCCTCACAACTCTTGTTGCTAGTCGCGATTTTCCATCAAAATGCTCTAGTACTTATAATGTTGTTTGCTGTTTAAAGCCACCATAGTTGTCTGGAGAGGCTAAATGTAAGGATCAACTGTTTCGACCCCGACCTTTTGACTTTTTCATTTAATTTTCTCCACTCTTATATTATATCTTTCAACATATTTAGTTGGTAGGTAAGTGCATTTCAATTTTATATCAAATCTAACAGAACATGTAGATATTCAAAGTTTTCCTTGTTTGCTGTTTTTTAATTGAAACCTTTGTATTTTTTTCCTGAATTTATAAGTATTTTTTTTATTTATTTATTCACTAATAAAACAAAAATAACAGTATATAGGTATTATTGTTTAGTGGACAAATATTATTATATTATAGTGTAATGATTTTTTTTGCAATTTCCTCAGTCAGTAAGCCACTGGTATGAAAGGAAAAATTTTGTAAACAGTAGAAAATCAATGATTAAATTAAATCTAAGTTAGTATGTACACACTTATGTATTTGAAATTACTGTTATTGTAAAACAATAAAAGACACAAAAAACTTTAAGGTTATATGCCGTTTTTCATATTTGTAGTTAACTGTTTCGAACATTCTCTTCTGTTCAACGTGAACAATATTACATATCAAAACAAAGTAGGTATCAGAAAAGCGGAGATTTTTTTTTTTTTTTAAAGATATACCTCCAGGCTACCGACGAACTCAATAAATTTTATTAATAAATTCTTAAGAGAACCATTTAAATAATACCTACTTATTACTTGATTGCCAAATTGCTCTAAACAAGTATTATAGCAGGACTTCAAATATTGTCCGTTGATGTTCTTTTTAACAATGATAATCATTTTTGATCAGTCCAATATTCCGTTTTTGCGCTTTTTTGGTAGTTTGTATGCACATTTGTATAATTTATTCCATTACATATGGAATAATTGTATAATTATGTACTTTACTTTAACTAATAGTTTTATTTATTTATTTATTGGTTACAATATTACATATCAAAACAAAGTAGGTATCATAAAAATGTCAATTATACAATTCAATGAACAGAAGGCAAGTTTATCGCTAAAATGCGATGTCTTCCAACTTACCCGGTTATTAAAATAAATAAATAAAACATATACCTACACCTAAACACATACATATCAACAGTTATAAATCTATCAGAAATTCGTCTCTCTGTATCTCAAACAGTTTATTTAATAGAAGCTATTTTTTCAAGGAGTATCAGTGTGAAATACCATATCTAGGATGGATACTCCGACATACCGTGTCGCACAAATCATTCATCATCATTATTTACAGAAGTTTGCTTTTCAAATGCACCTGTGTGTGAGCTTATCATAGAAAACTACTCAACAAGTAGTCCATTCTACCTATTATTATTTATAGTATCATTACTTTTATTTTATGATTTAGTTTGCTCGTGTAAAAAATAGCTCATGTACTTTTTTCCTTGAACAGCGTTTTCGTAAACAATGCATTGGCCATTATTATTATATTTTATATCTGTAACAATCGTTATGACATTCAACAATGAATTAATATATTATGACATTAGCAATGTAGATTACTTTACCTACATACCTATAGAGAGTGATAGTTCGAATCATAAATTATAAACATGTCTTACCTCTACAGTTTACACTCTATACAATATATTTTATTGTCTATCTAGAAGTATCACTTGATTAGGTGTTCCTGTGTTTTGAACTAAAACCAATATTGTTACTATTCGTTACACGTGCAACTTTACCTCGTATTATTATACCTATTGCAAACCAAATATGAACCTACTTATAATTCTTGCGAAAAATAATATTATTTTAAGGAAAAATCTGGCTTCATAATATTGATATCTTGATTATTTAGTTACGAGAAATAGTATAATACAAAAAAATAAATATAGTCTTTTTTGGTAAAATTTGTACAATATTCATCCTCATACAGTGGTGTGAACATAATTTATACATATTGTAATACTCTTCCGGAGTTCATTGTGTATCATAATTGCTGTGTGCAAAAAACTAATCTTTTCTTGTTAGTTCTAGCAGTACTGCAACTAAAATTATTTTTTTCTTGCAAAGTTCAATTTATCGACGATGAGAGCGGAAGCTCTTGAAAGCCGGCTCACAAAAATAAATAAAGTCAATAGTGGAATGACTATAATATAGTATATTATACCTACTGGTTTCATTTTAAAAATGATTTTTTCTTGAATTATAATTATGCACACTTTCATTTGTTGATGATTCTAAAGATGACTTTATACATTAGTTACAAATTATATTTAAGAATAACCTAAAATCCATAGACTTATCCTAAAAAGTTCCTCCCCGTGCCTTTATCCTTCATTTTATAGTATTTATTAGAGGGTATATCCCGTGGAGCACCCGGTAAAGAATTGGTCTCCCACTCTTCTCTTTAAGTTTTCGAGTGTCCTGTAAAAGGCAGGTGTTCGAAAAAATAAAGACATTTTACATCTTAAATTCGGCGATGAGGTTTGCCACCCATCCTGAATGTCTTGATTTTATATTGGCACGGAGAAGACAGCTTGCATGTTTTATACGCAGCTGGTCTGCTGGCTACCCCACTTGTGGGATATGCCGTGATGGTATAATAATAAAAATAATAATAATATTAGAGGAAACATGACATATGTAATGTTCTACTTGGGACTAAGAATGTAATTAGTTATAATTAAATTTAGTATTAACTGTTCACATTTAGTATTAATTACACATTGTCAACATAGTATCACACATTATTTTGGTTAGCTGGAAGATATTGCCTCCAGGCAATAAGCTCGCCAATTGCTCATGATTTTTTTTTTTTGATCAATAAAGTGTTATTATTATTATTATATTTTTTTATATGTGTAGTTTGAGCAATTTGTCTAATCAGGCAGTGTATATTAATATAATAATAATATTATTCCACATCGTATCGTATGTGAAGTCAGTGAGTTTGTTATGGTTTATCTCGTGCGTATGTAACATCATTCCAAATAATTGAATGAACTTTGCCTCAATAACTTCAGTAATCACTGTGAGCGTGGCTATATATGCCAATGCCTAACTACCATATCACTTTTGTGGGTTGTGTATTTTATGTGTTTTTATATTTTTTTCATTTATTTGCTTTTTTACATATGTTGCATTTTATACATTTTTATCATTTTTTACATTTATTTACATTTTTTACACTTTTTTTAACTTTCACAAATTTTACACATTTTTTACATTTTCACATTTTTTTACATTTTTATGTGTTTTATCATTTATCAAGTCTCAAATTTATGTTTATTAGATTGGTAAGAAGGGGATCTTAATTGATTTGCTCATTGTTGTCTTTTAATGTTTATACTAATTGTTTCATCTGTCTGATCCTTACTGAATAAATAAAATTAAAAAAAATATATTGTGCTGTCTACAATATTTTCAAAAATAATCCACAATATATGATTTTTTATATACCTACTCCTCATGTAAAACTCTGGATGGTTTATTTTTATCATTATTATTATTTTACATCTTGAATACATATATAACTATATTGAATTTTGTAATGAATTACTTCAAACTAAACGATATATGTATGTTTTTTGTATTATTTCTCGTAATTAATTAATATTATTTTATATTCCTAGACTTCCTTAAGAAATAATTTGTTGTGACATTTTTATCATCTCGCAATTTATCACATTAATCAGTGGGCACAGTACATAAGATTATTATTTATGTAATTAACATCATGTTTCAATATGAATATTATGTTTTCAATATACCTACTATGTATTATATAAATGTCTACTGTAATTAATGTGTACCTACTATTCTATCCTGATACCAACACTGATATAAATAACTTTTTAATTAAATGATTCAATTAATTAATTAATAGCTAGCTTTATTAACGACTACCTACACACTAATAATTTCATTATAATAATTGGAAGACTTCAGTTTTTATTGTTTTAATACAACAACATGCCTAATATTATTATGATATATTAATAAATTATGATTGTGTGTTCAATTCCATGAATGAACTTCACATGTTTCCTATTATACTACCTATGCAAGTGTAAAAATAATTTATGGATTAGTATTATTCTTTCCTCCGCCTCTCCTTCTGTGTATGACACCTAACGTGTAATTAGATCAGAACTATGCTAACTCTAAATTTACCATTTTGGAGATATTGATGCAAATGTTAACACAATATTACGTCTCATCAAGAGATTATCGTCTATTCTGTCGCCTATTTTGTTTGTACAATTGTGTATAAATTTGCGTCTTATCCTTCTTGGGCACTTATTAGTCTGTCTGTCCTGGGCTCTGCCTTTCTTGTTTTATTTCGCCGCTTGGTTCTGTCGAGTGAATCCTTGTAATTGTAATCCATACATGTAGTTTCGCGTGTCCTGTGCTTTTGTCTTTCTCTTAGCTTCTGCAGGGCTACTCTTGACAAAACTAAACACGATATTAATCTAGTCTTGTTCTTGATCATACGACGCACGAAGTGACTATTGGCCAAAAATACACGCAAACCGATCGCGTGTTAGCGGTAGCGCGGTGTTTTTGACCATAGTCCCTTCGTGCGTCGTATGATCAAGATCAAGACTAGATTAAGATCGTGTTTAGTTTTGTCAAGAGTAACCCTGCTGGCTGGTAACCTCGATAAATTGTGCTATATATATCCTACATATTGAGGCAATCGATACCTCCAAACCTGTAAATCTGGAGATAGCATAGTTCTGATCTAATGGGAGATAATAATTAAATCGTCACTGGTGCCAGCGCACCGAAATCGCAATATACATGATAATTCAAAACGTTTCAATAGGATTAAATGATGTTTAGTTTAGTATTTGATTAAAGGTAGTTATTTAGAAAATAAAACGTAAAGTTGTTGATGTTATACCATTGCAACGGATATTGCATTTTGCTGCATGGATTTGGTTGGTCTGTTGCCAAGTGACATCCTCGTATCATGTCGGTATAGTCAGTCGCATCTCCCACTACTATTACTACTGCTAGTGTTATAACATACTACATCAGCCTCTGGAGTTGGGAGTCTGGTGGACATTATCATACATTGTACCGGAACCTCCGACAACTTACTGCAACTCTTGTTATTTGGCACTCCGTAACGCGGTACTAACATACACACTGCACACGTACATATGTACTACACTTTAGAAAACTTCAGTACAAGCAATCTACCACCACCTTATTTAATATCTGACCGAAATGTGAAAATAGAAATTATTTTATTTTATTACATTACGTAATAATTAATACACACATCTTCGTTCAAAATATTTATTTACTTTATCGACCTGTTATGGATAGATTACAATTATTTAAAGGCCACATTTGACCACATTGATTTCTTTGTTGTATTTTTACTTTTATGCCTTTATCAGGTATATAGGATGTGGAATACTTAAATAGAATCAGGAAAGAGACAGCATCTTAATGTCATGGAGTGAAACATCATAATATTTTATTAATTATAAAATTGGTACTGGGCGACTAGTCTATACCATATACATGTCAATAATTTACTTCAAGTTCATATTTTCAGGGGTAAAATTGACTTTTTGAGAATCGTGTTTGGTAAACTATTTGTCCAATAGTATTAATGTTTTCTTCCGGGCTGTGTGGATGATTATATTCTTGAGGAAATTTATGATTTAACCTTTCACTCGCATCTTCAGATGATCATTAATGTATTAGATCATACATTATCTTGTTAAATCACAATTCATTATACAATAAATTAAAGTTTTATGTCATGTCATTGTTGTTTGGAAATAAACACACTTCGTTGTACAATCGTTTCAAAAATTAAGCCAGTTAAATATTCTTATCCCGTGGAGCACTCGAGTGTCCTGTAAAAGGCAGGTGTTCGAAAAAATTAAGACATTATACATCTTAAATTCAGCGATGAGGTTTGCCACCCATCCTGAATGTCTTGATTTTATATTAGCACGAAGAGGACAGTTTGCATGTTTCTTACATGCAGCTGATCTGCTGGCTACCCCACTTGTGGGATATGCCGTGATGGTATAGTAGTAGTAGTAAATATTTGTACAGGGAAAATGCAAAATAGAAATATATCAAATATATCGTTCTCGGCATCACGATTTTTTTTACCAGCCTCAAAGCCGAACAAACATATTGGCAAACTCCCCAGTGGGAAAAGCTATTCAAATGTTTAATGGTCTGGCTGGAGAAGTTGATATCTTCAACGCGACGTATGCAGAATTTATAAGGAAAATCGAGGATATATTGTAGTTGTGTTATCGTTCGGATATTGTTTAATGTTTTCTTCTGGGATCGCATTGGCCTTCAGCTGTAATGATCCTTGTAAGAATCGTCTTATTGTCAGTAATAATAATAATAATATCCTTGTGTATTCCTATCACCAAGGATATGACAAGAGTTTAAAGTTGACAGCAAGATAGAGATCTACCTCTTAAAAATTCAATACGTTGGCGTTGTCTTGTTGTCTATAACCATCTTGTTTATATTGACTTACTATTTTACACTTTTGAAGAGTAGAAGCATTTCTGAAGAATTTTTATCAAAATTAATGTAATGCTCTGTGAAATATCTTTTCTTCAGACTATTTGGTACGTAATGAGCTAAAAAATGTAATAACATTATTATATCGACATTTTGTGTACCTAAGTGTATTTAGTACATGTTTTTTAGACATGTGCAAATATTGAAAATTATTTATATTTCGTTGGCAAATTTGACTTTGTTATTTTTACAACCAACGCAGTATTATTGTTATGGCTCGTCAATAATAAATCATCGACATTATTTGTATTCTTTTTGTGTACAAAATAATAATGTTACATTTTTAAAGCTATGTTTACTCCTCGGTCTTCTCGTTCCCACAGAGGCTTGTTGTATGCTGTGCCAGCTCTTAGGTTGCCTTATCCTATATTCACACTACGAAATTTATTACTTTTTATAATAGACACATTGTATACCTTTCCATACATGTATACCTACGTCAATTTGGTAAATCGTTGTAGCTAAGCTTATGTCAATATTTTTCTCTAGGTGACCTTTTTTACCACTTTTATATAGTAGGTACTAGTGATGTAACGAATGTGTGATTTTGGATATTCGCGAATATTGACTTGCTTAAATTTTTACAATATTGCTCAAACAATAAAATTTCTACCCCCCCCCTCCGTCGCCGAATTTTCAAAATGGTATAGGAATTTGAAATATTTTAAAACTCCTCGGTTTTCTTAAAGAATATTTTCTTGCAGTACCTTTTTCTACAATGTACCGGGTAAGTATCCGGTACTTACCGATACCGAATTGCCGATACTTTATTACCAAAATAATATTCGCAAAACATTCGCATATTTTTTTGCGAATGCGAATACGAATATTCGTTACATCACTAGTAGGTAGCTACTTTAGCTTCAGTCACTGAAAATTGTATGACATACTGTGAAGGCTTTCATACAAACGTACTTATCGGTGATTAATTATAATCAAGTATCCAACTTGTGTCCGATACGAGTCTCATAGTGTGAATAGGCCATATTCATATACATATATTCGATACAATACGTACTTGTGTGTGTGACATATAATTGTGTATAGTAGGTACTATACTTATGCATTGTATCAGTACTTACCAATAATTCTCATGCTCAGAGCTGTTCGCCGCCATCGTCACTGGCTTAATGTTCGTTTCCCATTATTTATATAATGAATGGGGCCATAAAGAAACAAGACGCAATACTTTCTTTCATATTATTATTATTGCATATGTAGGTACATAATATTATTATAGTCAGCTATTGTACTGGTGGTATGCGCTGGTGTGGTACTGCACTGAAAACTGCAACCAACCACCTTGCTATTAAATTTATTTTTATTTATTGCGTCAACATACATACATTGGTGAATCATATTTCTTTTTTCTCTCCCACAGAGACTTATTGTATTATATTGTATATATGAAGTAGGTTACAATCCATAGGATTGGTCTGCAACGACTTAAGATTTCTTCTCCATACCTCCCAATTTTCATGTACGTGAATAGAATTGTTCCAAATACAAGCTTAACTCTAGTATTATATAGTTCGTACTTAAAATGTATTAATGTCAATAAAATTATCACTTATATTTGAAGAACAGATTAGATAGGTAACTATTAGATATTAATCCTACACCGGGGCAGGGATAATAAAGGATGTACCTACAAGGATTTGATGGATGAATGAATTTTATTCCTCCGTATCTACGTCGTCTTCAAGAATCTTTTTTGTTCAATTTTTGTGTAGAGTTTCAATTTGTATTTTTTTCTTGTTAATATTTGCAATAATTATGACACATGGTGACATTTCAAAACTTTCACAATATAGGAACGAAAGGAAATATCCGAGAACACACACGAAACCTAAATGCCCCTCTTTCTGATTCCGTAACCAAAGTTTTGATTGTTGTCACTTTACATTATTGATTGATTGTGACTACGTCTGCAGCATCTTGGTCTAAATTATTTTAATGTTCATAATTATGTATGCGACTTATTTCGTTTTGTTATTGTATTAATTGTCTTACTATTATTAGTAGTTAGTACCCATTTACTGCAAAGTAATATACTTCACAAAGTGTTTGTGACTCTATTAAAAGTATGGATACATATCTGTCTATATTGCAATCCGTCACTGGAGTGACTTGTGTTATTGTTATTATCAACCAGATATCTATATAATATGTAGATAATTATGTTGTGTTGAGATGTATGTGCAACTGAGTGTGTTTGTTGGCTGTGTATGGCGCCAATATTACGCTGCTCTCTTTGTGCAATCACCAGCCGTGAACTGACAACAACACCTTGTATGCCTTATCGTGATTCTATCATAACAATATTATGTATCTACTTACCTACTCAGTAGTAGAAGTAGTAGTAGTAGTAATGCATAATACACTTGCAATTCAATTCTATTCACTGATTACACCAATGCAACTGAGTGTGGTGTACTAACTAATAATTTATTGTTTTATATCGCAGTTTTCTCTCGAATCTTACAGTTGTTGTTTGTTGTAGATCATGGGTGGCCAACCTTTTCAGCAGCCGGGCCAAATATTATAAATGAGATTTCCTACCGGGCCATAACAATATAATCCACATATGGAACGGGTTGGCCACCGTTGTTGTAGATGGTAATATGTTAAATAATATGTTTTTGTTTTTCTTATTTTGTAATGTAAAATAAGATGGTCCAATCAGGGAAAAGGTACAACTTAAATGTTAGGTTTTTATTTAGTTCATAGTTTTAGGTATTTTTCGAGCGGTTTCTGCGGTACAAGTCTTACAAACCACAAATCGTTTTTACTATCACTGTCATAGGACTTCCTATTTGAAATATAATATGTAAATACATACTTATAAGATATCAATGAGTTTATTTATGTGGTAACGAATTGGACATTTAACAGGATATATTATGTTTGCTCTTAGATTCGCGGGTAACATTTTTTTATATATATGAATAATAGTCGATCATTTAAATCAGTAGGTACGCTATCTACGATAATTTTTGGTATGTTCATTCATAAAAATATTGTTAGAAATGTATTTCCTTATCAAACAGAAAATATATTTCAGCCTATCAATCAATTCGTGTTATCTTATCTCGTTTTTTTTTCAGAATTACGTTAAGAGATATATCTAACATGTATATGCAATCGTGTGATGGCGTTAATCAAAATATGTTTATTTTAAATTGTGTTATGTAAACGTAGTGTATTGTGTAAGTTCATAAAGTTTATTTAGTTGTAACAATAAGGATTGAAATAGTTGAGTATAGTGATATTTTTTAATAATCAAGATAAAAGTTGGCAGATTGTAGTTTGCGCAGATTACAATCATCCCCATGTCGCACACTGCCAAATAACTTTTTCATATCGCAGCAGAATAGAGGAAGTTTATTTAGATATACATGGTATTATAATTTTATAAATAAATACCATTGACCACTATAGAGTACCTAATAGAATAATATCAAATAATAATACCACTAAAGTGGAGCAATGTTTTCGACTGATAAAGTTAAACTAAATTTTGTATGGCCTAGTTATCTCTTGCAATTACATATTATTATTACAATTTATATACTAACTGTGTTGAGTGTTTAGTGTTTTGTCAACATAAATCTAAGTAATAACTAAGAGAATGAAGTGAAAATGGGTATGCGAATGTATAACATAAGATAACCCGTTGCTGCGCCGCACGAGGGTGTGTGCGGTGTGGCTCGGTTCACACGTGGAGCAGGACTGGAAAGCTGAACAGAGCGAAGCAAGCAGAGTAGAGTCTCGTAGTGTTATATTACAAATCTATTAGGTATATGGAACTGGAAGTACTTCCCTTGACTGTGGAGTTGGTAGTAGTAGAGTATTCCTCTATCCTGACTGGCGGGAGCAGCACTCCCGTAGTACGAGAACGGTCGGACAATCGATCCGGGGGTGGGTAGGCGGTGCAGGGTCGATGGCCCCGGCCTTGGGACGCCTACCCTCATCCCCGTAATAACAACGTACATGTCCTAGGTAAGTACGTATGTATATGCAATTACAGTCAGTTACTCACACAAGATATTACACTCACCGTAGTCCGTAGAGCAAGACGCCGCGCCACGGTCGCTGCCGCTCTACTACGCCTCGGCCGTGCAATGCTAATGATACTACTATGGCTAGTATTTCTACTACGCCACCACGCCGCCGTTTTTACTGTAGGCTGTGGAATGCAGGTACATCCCTCGCAAAGTAGATACAGTGGGACAATACTGTGTAGTATTGTTTTCACCTGCGACAATACTTACTCACTGCTTGGCGTAGTAATTATTACAATCGTGTCATTCACAAATACTACAGTAACCGTACTACAGTACATAATAAGTAGGTACCTGGTACATAGATACAGTATCGCCTTACTTCGTTTAGCCAAGGTTAGTGTAGCCTATATTAATCAGATAAGTTTGCTATTTTTACTCTTGAATATCACTGTTCGATGGAGAATATTATTATAAATTATCATTATGGCAATTAATCGAGTAAATCTATGTTGGTATTTTATAGAACTGCTTTGAGGAAAAGAAATATTTTGAATCTCATTTTTTTAGCAGTGGCGCTTCTTCCATACGAGCTGAAAAGATAATACAATTACCCACAGTTATCAATCCAATTATATACAATTTCACGCGCACCGTGTCACAAAATCCGATGCCATATCGTCAAAAGCATCAAACGAACCTCGATGCATTCAATAGAATGCTATATAATTTATTTGTTTTGTAAAATTAACAATGAGTGAAATGACCCTTGCAACATTTGCGTGACCCAAGTTCATTTCATTTGTTTCATTACACGCGTTGTTTCTTATGAGGTTCATTTTTTTGTTTCGCTCAAATCGCTTTAGCGTGCAATATTCGACAAATGTTCTCTCGCTTTGTACGATTTAATACTCTCGATAGAGGTACGAACCCTTTTGCGAAGTTGTATGGAAAAGTAACTTGACTTGTCACAATCATCCGGGATGAACGCGCCGGCTCACATTCGATTACCAAGATTCATCATCGTTGATACCAGGGATGTTGCGAATATTCGCATCCGCATCCGCAAATGCGGAGCTTCCGCATGAATTTGGACATCTGCATCCGCATCCGCAATAATCGATGCGGATGTTATTGCGGATGCGGATGTAAGACAATTTGCGACAAGAAAGAAATGGGGCGGGGCCGGCAAAAGGCGTGTGCCGTTTGCACTTGACATTAACCAATGGGAACGAAAATAATGGTGACAAGATCCGACGCGTTTTTACTTTTGCCGGTTTTATTTTATTTTTGCAAATAACAAAGAAGAAAAAAAAATTTCGCCAAAAAATCCATAATATTATTGTAGCAAAAATTTCGTCACATGTTTGACAGTGGGGCCTACCAACTAATATAGTTCCTATTTTTTTCTATAATATCTTAAATATCTTAAACATCCGCATCCGCATGCGCATCCGCGGATGTGAGCCTTCAAAAATCCGCATCCGCATTCACATCCGCGGATGTGTAAAAATCGACATCCGCAACATCCCTGGTTGATACCACTCAGCTCTTGGATGCTTGACCATAAGTATTATAATTATTTTAAATATATCACCTTCTATTGGGACCATTATAGCGATTCCAGAAAAAAATAAACACTTGCAACAGTATTATTTTCCACCTTCACGTGTACAACGCTTTCATCTTACACTTATTTTGTAACTTTATATTGAGGGTGTGCCTACCCAGTATGATCGCCACTGATTATTATTAGCACACGTGTAGTAAATAAATTATCGTTTATTTTTATTGCAAGTGGTCAATCAGCATACTAAATGATTTCCATTTATGCATTTACTCGTACATATTTTCCTTTAGTATTTACCTTAATAACAATTTTTTATTCTTTATTAATCGTTTTAGTGAGGTACTTCTATACTCCGACATACGTATAGAGAAATCACAGTTGCGGTGGTTAGGTCACGTGCTTGCATGCATGAAAACAGTATACCACAAAAATTGTTGGAGGCTGTAAAATTTAGCGAGCAAAAGGCCGCTTTAATCCTGATCTTTACTTTTCGATCGTGACCCTTAAGGCATATTATTGTTTTGTATATGTTTTATCGAATTATTTTGACGAGTAAAAATTTAGTCTCTCTATCCATATTATGTATATCATCACAATATCTCTCACAAGTAAGGTGGCAGTGAAACTAATTACATATTATAATCAATATACAGGTCTATGTATATTTACAAGTTGATACATAATATATTTATATTCTTAATACAGTACATACATTTCTACTTAGTAGCTTTATTGTTGTTATTATTATTAATAGGATCACATTCCAAGAGTTATATCTGATATGTACCTATGTATGTATGTATATGTGATATAATTATGTTTGTGTGTATATATATACTGAGTATAATGTATTCAAATCAATCGATAAATTGTTACGATTATTATTGGTAATTATTGTTATTGTCATTGCCTTATCATCATCCACACACATACATAATACCTACATAGAACATACCACATATCTATATAATATACTACCCAACTCACACACACTTTTTATTTTATTTCATTTACAAGCACAAAATGGACATTAACTACCTACATATATAAGTACACGTAAACATGTAGATCTCTCAAATCTCAGCTATCATCTAACAACATTAGCCACAATCAAATTTTTAAATTAATTATATAGGTAACATTACGGTGGTCTTAACGTGACCACGTATTAAGTCTTGTTTCATCATTCATTCATCACACTGGCACACTAAATAACTTATTAAAACACTCGTATAATTATTCCGTGCCACCTTTCAGGAGCTTCCGCTCTCATCATCAGCCTAGATAAAGTTCTTTACGTTAACCTGATGTCCCGTGGAAATACGTGTCAAGTTCTGTTGATCGATAATATATTGACTATACCTAATTGTCTTGTAGGTATGTAAGTTATATCTCGCCCACAATAGCAGGTCAAAGCAGATCAGTGTAACAATATGGCATATTATGGTGTATTAATAATAGATTATTTAAAATGGTTGTTTCGTTCCATCGTGAGAATAAAGGGTTGGTCCTTAATCAATATTATTAATTTAATGTTTTGTGTTGTGTCATTTACGATGTAATAATATTGATATACCTTTTATCAAATTATCATTACGATATTAACGGTTATTATTCCACAGTATGGAGACGGGAGATATTTACCTGATAATATAATATAATAATTTATATTATAGACCAAAAGAAATACCCACCTAATGTGATCTCACTCATAAAATTTGCTGTGAAGGTATCAGAATGTTCGCTGCACATTCGTAGAAACAAAAATCATCAGTTTTAACTCCATTCTCGTACATAAATATATTATTATTAAAAATAGATTTATAAGAATGATCTACCGACGGAAGGCATATTCTGAAATCCACATTTACATATTACTCGATGTGTTTTAGCAGACCACAGTATGTAAAGTAATGTAATATAATACGTAGTGAGTGTACCTACTTAGTACATTAGGTATAGTATTGCACTATTATGTACCTACCCACTGTGTATGTGTGCATATGTAATGTTGATATATCTATATGTACTAACTGACCCGCACAATATTGTTCACTTGACTACTTACTACCAGTCCAAATAATAATTACCCATACCTACCTTTACCTCTACCTCAACCTCTATATCTATATATCTATATCCCTGTATTGTACCTTATGTATCTGTGCCTGTGATTATAGCTACCTATATATTATAGATGTGTGTATTTGTTGATATTGCAAGTCCGTCGTATGATAAGGAACGTTATTTTTATTAATAAATTTAGGTATATAAATATAGACACCGGTGCGCGCTGTTCAATATAATTATATAAATGCTACTTATTTTGTTGCTAATCAATTTTAATTAGTTATTGTTTTTCAGTGATAGAAAGTACGTTGTGAAAATAAGCAGAACTATATCTAAAATATTTATATTTTATCATATATTTTTTAAATAAACGATTATCATATATTTTTTTAATGATCAACGTGTAAACTTAGGAATATAGTCTTGTGCATATGTATTAATTCCAACGTAAATGTAAATAAGTATATTTGGTCACAAACATTGTTAACATGATTATTAGATATTCATTTCTCATTCCCCAGTATTACCTTATACGTATTGTAATATTAATCGTAAAATTACGTACTTATCATAACGTGACGTGCGTACATAACTGCGTCGGTAATTTTAATATTGATTGCTATAAATAAATAAGGTAGTACTTGTTATTGATGTTATTGTTTTGTTGTGTACCTTTTTGTTTGTTCACATCCAATCATCTCAATTCATTTCCCCGTGACGCACAACTCTCCCTCTCTGCTAATTGCTCGCTTGCTTGCTGGCTGACTGCTGTGACAACTGAGTTGGAGAACTTCTGTTTTTTCTTGTGACGTGTTGTTGGTATTGTTATTTCATATCTCATTTATTTAACAAAACAATATTAGATTCTACATTTTGAACACAATATAAGATTAACAATAAAATTTAAATATAACATTAAATATGTAACAAAAACATAAAATATTAAAATAAATTTATATTCAAAATGTAGAACCCCAACATTATTCGAGTTGATTATTCCATGATGTTCTATGAAATAGTACAATCATGGGAGATCACTTACAGTATTACCTTATTGTTGTTATTATTGCGATAATGTTGGGCAATGTTTAATCTTAGGTATCACAGCTGAGTCGATTCACTAAAAGTGATCAATCATTTTGAATCATCAAAAATATTATAAAAAAAGAGTTGAGTAGGTATTGAAATTAACGTTTTTCATTACTGTTTCTGATCTTTATTTATTCATATTAAGCACAAAACAGACAATAACTACATATAAATGTATGTATCTACTAATATGATTTTTAAGTGTTAACTATTAGTTAACTGTTGCTTTATGTAAATTAACTGTTGAAATTTTATTAAGAAAGTCCTACAAAAATATGTATAATACAAGTAAATGTCATGTATTTTCCACTAACATCTGTTTTATCTACTGCCTCCACAATGTTTTTTGTGTGTCAGTTATTATTTACTATAATATCTTTCACACTGAGTTTCTTTTTTGTAGTTTTTAATTTTTTTTAAATATAACTTATTTTTTAAAAACAATAAAATTAATGTATTACAGATACAGAACACTGTTTTACTTCCACTTCACTTTATTCAAATGTCAGAACGTTTTCGAACGTTCTAAACGTTATAAAATGACGTTCCACAAAGTTTCTCTCACAAAATTGGAAAATTTATTTTTTTAACTTTGTGGCTTTCTGGGAGGGAATGGAAATATAGACCGTCGTTTGCTGACCGACACGAAAAGAAGAAACTGAGCTTCTAGGCTATCACTGTTAGATCGTTTATAATACGATGATGGTATTTTTTGTAAGAAAAAGAAAATCTCTATTTTGGACCGATTTTTTTATTCGTTTCAAGAGTCAACTATTTTGAATGATTCGTTTACGTTGGAACCGTGCGTCGTATCGCTAATTACGGTGTAGTACTTACCTATAATACTGTATGCATAGGGTACCTCGTTGTATTGGTAGTAGCTGTATTTGCAAACTGTACAGTACATACATACATAGTTTTATATATTATTACGGTACAATTTATTGTAAACAACATTATTGGTATTACATCATGTCACGTTGTGTTACAAGTAAACACTTTGATAACCAACTCCACCTTGTTGATGGGGGGAGGAGGAGATTTTATCCATAATTTAATAAACACTGTTTATTTGTTACTTCTTGTCTGAGTTGTTGAACTTAAAAACTTACCACTGATGACGAAGAACTTTCAAGGTCTCCTAGAAATGGCACATAATATACTCTATAATAGAGTTACTAGATACCTACTTGTCAGTACAAACATAATGAATCAGAAGAGATATTGTCACTGTTTAACCTTAAATTATTTGCTTGTAAGTTTTAAGCAGTATTACTATGTATTTACTATGTATGTACTAAATCTTCTACTTCTACTAATACACATTTACGCCATATCCTAAAAGCAGAGATGTGACGTATTTGAAATAAAAGTACTTAAAATACAAGTACAAAATACAAAATACGTATTTTCATTTTGTATTTCAAATACCTTTTCGTAAAAAGTATTTTGTATTTTATTTGAAATACTTTTATTGAGTATTTTGTATTTTACACAAAATACTTTTACAAAATACCTTTTTATTTGTTTGAAACATAATTCTGCCATTAAATTCATATGCGCGTACGCAAGCTTTTTTTGTCAATTTGTTAAATTACGATTACAACATTTCCATTAGAGTACTCCATACCTGAGATAGACACACATAATAATAATGATTGAACAAATTATACATGACGCCGTTTAATGATCCATGATGAAATTTTCATCAACGGCGCTGTGATTTCTCCTGAACGGTAGCGTTTCCAACTTTGTCTGCAGGCAATCTGTTCCAGGCAGTTGACGCTGCGATTCTGGTTCTCCTTCTGCAAATTTAGAGGTATTTGCAATATTGAATTCTACGAGTTTGTTCACTGCATTAGAAGCTGAACACAGTCTGCCTCAAATTTTTGTCAGCGGAACAGCTCAGTGGGTGGTGTGCTACCTTGTGGACAGTGAGACACAGTTTAAACACTATTCTCTCTGAGACTCTCAGCTCGTGTAGACTTCTTAGTAGTGAAGTGATGTGGCAGCTCTGATTCTCTTTGTAAATTATTCGAAGGCAACATTAAAATCCATCTGAAGACGATCAAGAAGGGTCTGGAGCAGTCCTGTATATAATATGATGTTACAGTAGTCCGTACGATTTCAGATTCGGAGTATCCATCCTGATTTATTCTGCAGCCCAAGTTCAGGATATCTGAGCTTCCTGCTTGATACTCACTCCATTTATGACAATTTTCGCAGTCGCCTCATCTCTTCGAACAACCATACATTTTGGTTTGTCTTTATTTATTTTTATCTTGTATTTTGACAATTCTTCCTAAGGCTTTATTCAACTCATCTTCATTATCTGCAAGCTGTGCTATATCGAATCTATACTCTTGTCCAGTTCTTCATTTCTTCTATCAATTCATCAATGGCTCGCTGTATATACTATTTGTAAAAAGTATTTTAAATAAATATTTTAAAAAAGTATTTTGAAAATACGTATTTTGTATTTAAATACCATTTTGAAATAGTATTTAGTATTTGAAATACAAAAATTCAAAAGTATTTTGTATTTTGTATTTAAATACTTTTTTGAAAGTATTTTGCACATTTCTGCCTAAAAGTAAGGTAGCCAGAAGATCAACTGCGTGTAATTAACATGCAGGCCGTCATTTTCGTGGTAACAAAAAATTAAAACTTTCAGAATGGGGGCAGACCTCATCGCTGAATTTAAAATGTAAAATATATTTATTTTTTCAACACCTGTTTTTTACAGGTCACTCAAGAACTTACGGAAAAGAGTGGGAAACCTTTTCTTTGCCGAGTGTTCAACTGAACTAAATCTTCATAATAAACATAATATAGATTATTTTCACCTTCCGCTGGACACATTAGTAGATAATAAGTCTCGTCCAAATTTGTTTTTTTTTTCTTATTTTATTTCTAAAACAGATATTTATGACATAACTAATAATACGAGTATATAGCAAATCAATTACAACTGGAGAACCAGCAAAATTTGCAAACATTGTTTAGTATTATATAATCTGTAACATACGTTTAGATGACAGTACAGCGATAATGGATTCACAAAAAAATTAAAGCATATGAAATTAATCATCTCCAATCAAGAACGGAAGAAAGGAATTAGAGAGGAAAAGCATCAAATTAATTAACTCAATGAGACCCCGAAGTACATATGTGAATTATTTATTTTACTATTAATTTAGCGTATTGAAAAACTTATAACATAACATACATAGACAATTCACACAGATCGAGCTAGTCCCAAACTAAGATGAATCTTGTATTATGGGTACTAACGCGACGATACACACATATACATGTAACACCCAGACCCAGGACAATTTGAAAAAGGTCATTCATGTTATATAATTTGTGTATAAGGTTGTATTTGGGTTTAAAACCAAACCCAGATATATCTTTAAAAAAAATAATTTAAACGTAAACAGCTTAACATCCTATTTTGGGACCAAAGCTCTTGTGTGCAAGCGAAACTTGTGAAATAAATGCTGTATAAATGAGATCGCTGAGAAGAATGAGGATATTAGGAAAACGTTAACAGCTTAACATCCTATTTTGGGACCAAAGCTCTTGTGTGCAAGCGAAACTTGTGAAATAAATGCTGTATAAATGTGATCGTTGAGAAGAATGAGGATATTAGGAAAACGTTAACAGCTTAACAACCTATTTTGGGACCAAAGCTCTTGTGTGCAAGCGAAACTTGTGAAATAAATGCTGTATAAATGAGATCGCTGAGAAGAATGAGGATATTAGGAAAACGAGCTGATACGAGAAATTGTATGAATGTAAAGGAAGTGAAAGGAGCATGTAGGGATAGAGCTATATGACGTTTTGTCCTCCCTGCCTGCTCCAATAGTATTTTTTGTATTATACTTTAGCATTACAGATTTTGGATGGCTGCATGTGTCTATATTTTGTCATGTGTGTATGTGGGTGTTACAGCTGGTATTATGTGGAATATATTTATTTTATAAAATAATAATAATAATCAGCCTTTAATGGTGGATCAACCGTGCGAACCAAATCTGCCGCCATGTCCTGAGTCTGAGTGACGGAATCTCGGAGGTATATATCTTGTTATGATGTGGGTGGGAAAATGTCTTATAAAAGTATCACTCAAATTATTCGCATCACTGCGATAAAAAAACAAAATATTTTTGTACTCTACGTCTTATTTTATTTATTTAGTCAATTTGAAGACAAACTTTTCGATTGTTATATCTCGTTTATTCGATTGTGTTGCTGAAGATGAAAGCGAGAGTTCATGAAAATAATTATGATATGTAGGTATGTATTTAATTTAATTTTATATTTCCTATAATTTTTAGATGTGAAAAATGAATGTTATAATGCTTTATTGGCATCAATATACATAGTGTTCAACCATATTTTTTACAGAAAATACCAAAAGGCGAGCTTATCGTTAACTCAGCGTATGCGATTTCTTCTAGCTAACCCGAAAAAATAAAAACATATATACATTAAAAGTAGATATTGTACTACCACACCACATCCCAGGTGGGATAGGCAGAGAAAATGAAACTCCATTATTAGCATGTCGCTCTTCCAGATTCGAGCAACATCCCATACATGCACGTTGATTTCTCATGCTCAACGAGCGACTATTTGAGAATTTGATCCACGTGTTCCAGTGACGTACTCACAACTTGTCTTTAAGATATATACACTCTTTTCGTCACCTTGTCCTCATCCACATGTCCGAATAAAATATACAAGAAAACTAAATTATATATTAAATAAATCTATATATATACAATTTAAAATATGTGAAAAAATAAAGCACACACAAATAGGAAAAGGAAAGGAAAATAAGAAAAGGAGAGGATCCTGCTCGGCGTAATTATTTACACAAAAGGAAAAAATAAAACACGAGTGATAAGAGAAATTGAAATATAAAAAGACCAGCAGCCTAAGTCAAAACACATCTTAGTGTTATGTAGTCGTTCGACTATAGACGACTTTGCAAGAAAGTATCAATTTATATTGTCGAACGACTATATAACGCTTAAATGTGTTTTGACTACGGCTCCTTGGACCACCATTTTTTTACGAAACGTACCTACTTAATTCATACATACCATCACGCTGCTTCTCTCGCGGGGTAGGCTGAAAGGATCGAGCGCCACTTCCTTCTATCCTTGCATTCATCTTTCGCTTCCGTCACTTTCATACAATTCCTCATGCATGCTGCTCTCCTGTTGAATGTGCTCAACACGTGACCGTCCTGTAAGATTTGATTTAGATGATCTTGCCATTTGATCCTCGGACGTCCACGTCTCCGAGCACCATACCTCTAAGCTAAATGTATTTTCTTGGTCATTTAATGTTTTAATCTATAATTTCATGAAATATTGAGGTAATAATAAAACTACGTTGTTGTGCTTTACAGAAATGTTCAAAAATAATAATAAAGGAACTTAAGTTACAATCAATCGTGTAGAATATGTATATAGTTGGGTACATCTTATAAATAAAAATCGATTGACCATGTATGTCATTCCATAACTTGAGAACGGCTGAACCAACTTGGCTAATTGTTTTTATGTTATGTTCGTAATTATCAGGACTCTGTTTATTTAAAAGAAAATTTTTGGAAAATCAAATGCAATAGTCGGAAATTTGGATTGTATTTTTGTATGAAAATGCCGTTTGTATGACAGTTCCGCTGTCACACAAATTACATGGATAATTAATTATACAAAACCAACGATGAAGTTTTTTCATAGATTGGCCATTTATAGAACAATTTTTGTATACATTTTCAAATTAGAATCGTTATCCATAAAACTTAACATCTGTGGTTCTGAAATTTCAATATTGAAAAAATCATGGAAAGAATTTTTATAAATTTAAAATGAAAAAGTAGGTATCAAATTAAAAAATAAATTAGTATATATAATTAGTTACAATCCATTGGATTGGTCTGCAACGAGTTTGGTTTTTCTTCTCCTTTCGTCTCTATTCTCAGCCAGTCTTTTCAGCTCTACGTATGAGCCACAGTTCATGTCCCTCTTCAGTTGATCCATATACGCGTCTCTTGGTCGGCCTCTGCCATTTGTCCCCTCGTTCTTACCCTCCGCGATGGCGATGAGTAGTCCTGGGTGCCTGATGTTGTGACCAATCCAGTTAGCTCGTTGTTGGCCGATTCTCTTAAGAAGTTGCCTTTTTTGCCTACCCTGGTTAATACTTCTTCGTTATCGACGTGTTCCGACCAATGGATCTTCAGCATGTGGGTACTGACATGGACCATCACGTCTGTAGCACCACATCTCAAAGGCCGCCAACCGTCCGCTTTCACTCTTGCTGATGGTCCATGTCAGTACCCACATGTAGGTCCACATTAGTACCTACATATTATATTACGTACAGCAGATAATTTATAAACAAATTTGAGTTAAATATAATTGTTCAACATAAATGAATTTTATTTTTTTAAAGTGGTCCAGTTGGATCCCCAGAGATCCACGGGAGACTCGACGGGGGTCTAGGATGGCGTGCACGAGTCGGTAAGTGGGGGTCCACAAATCCATTGTTAAAGTATCGGATATTCGGTAAAAGCACCAGATATTGACATAAACAATAGTCGGTAAAAATACCCGGTACATTGTAGAATAAGGTACTGTAAGAAAATACTATTCTTTAAGAAAACCGAGGAGTTTTTGAAATATTTTAAATTCCTCTAACATTTTGAAAATTCGGCGACGGGGGGGTAGAAATTTAAACGCGAAATATTTTTAAAGTAAACAATATTCGGTACAAATACCCGTTACATAATAGAAAAAGGTACTGTGAGAAAATACTAATTAACGAGGGGAGGGTAGAAATACAGGGGGTCCACCGGAACCAGCAGATTTTTTAAAGTAGTCTATGAGAAAAAATGTTAAGGATCCTCGGGAGTTTGTAAAGAGATTAAAAATAATATTAATCACTCATTGATTGCTAGGCGGTACGAAGTTCGTTGGGTCAACTAGTAGGTTATAATAATATTAATATGATGGCACTAGTTAAATAAACACAATGTGTCCTATATTATCATTATATATTATATAACTTTATAAATCTTAACTGAACATACTGCGAAAACATCATTTAGCACGGCATGGCATGTGAGGGACTGAATGATATATATTGTGTATGAATGCGGAGGTAGGCAGCGAGCACATACGTAAGTAATAGATGTGTGTATTTTTGTATAACGTGATAATAATATCTACGTACATTATTATTGTCATAGTGATAATGAGAAATACTAATGTTTAACATGGACTTACTGTTGTAACGTTTTTATTATTACATACCTACCTATAGAGGTATATTAGAAATATAGATATCTATAACTAATTGGTACCTACTTACATTGCAAATAATAATAATAATATAATCGTCATCATTACATGTACCTACCTACCCACATAATATATTAGGTCGGGGAAAGTCTTTTCGCATATAGTATGTATAAACTTGTAATGAAATATCTTTGGCTGTACTATTTGTATCGGGCTGGTTTTGATGACATTTAAAAGGTGGCATTTCAAAAAAAGAATAAAATTAGGAAAATTTTGTTTCCCGCTATTTTTCATTTGTTTTTCTTTCTGTCAAAATGAGCGAATCGAATGAAGAAATTAGATACATTTTAAAATTTCATTACAAAAAAGGAAAAAATGCAACGCCAGCCGCGAAAAAAAGTGTGACATTTATGGACCTAATGCAGTGTCAGAAAGAGTAGTACAAAGTTGGTTTAAGCGTTTTCAATCCAGGAATTTTGATGTCAAAGATGCACCTCGCTCTGGTCGCCCTGTTACGGATAAAATGGACGCTATTTTTAAAAAAGTGGAGCAAGATCGGCTATCAGTAGTTACGACATAGCTGAAGAACTGGGAATTGACCACAAAACAGTTTTGACCCATTTAAAAAAAGCTGGGTACACAAAAAAGATCGATATTCGGGTGCTACACGAGCTCATTGAAAGAAACCTAACGAACCGTCTACTCATTTGAAGTTCTTTATTGAGACGTAATGAAACCGAACCGTTTTTGAAGAGATTGATAACTGGTGATGAAATGTAGATCAGGTATGACAAGAACGTGCAAAAAAGGTCATGATCAAAGGTCGGCCAGGCTTCACAGACTGTGGCAAAACCTGTGCGGTCTTTCATCACGATAACGCTAGTCCACATACATCTTGAGCCACTCAGCAAAAATTAAGAGAGTTTAGCCGGGAGGTGTAAATGCATCCGCCATATAGTCCTGACCTTGCACCTTCGGATTTCCATCTGTTTCGGTCTCTTTAGAATTTTTAGGTAGTGTCAGGTTAACATCAAGAGAGGACTGCCAAAACTACTTGTTGCGGTTTTTTTGATCAGAAGTCCCAAAATTTCTACAGCAACGGGATCATGTCTCTACCTGCAAGATGGCAGAAAGTCTACGAACAAAATGGCATATATATACTGTAAATAAATGTAAATCAACTTTGAAAAAAAATGACTTGAATTTTCATATAAAATACGAAGAAACTTTTTCCCCGACCTATTATATTATATAGTAGACGCACTACTGCGACAGATTTTTGTTACTATTTATTTCTTCCTACAGTAGGTGTCTTATTGATTTTAATGCATTGTCATTAGATTTTATCATAAATTATCAATTGTCTATCTGTCTATTTATCTGCCATCACGGTGACATTTTTATTATAATTTATTATTAAAAGGACACTATATTCTACTGGGACAATTATAATAGCCTTCGGTCAATGCGATCCCAGAGAAAACAAACATTTACAATAGTGTCTCCACTTTCCTTACAAATTCACCGTATTATGTGGAATATGTCCACATTCGGGGAAATGTTATTGAGCAGTCGAATTCCCTTTGCTATTGGTGACTCTGCGAGAATGTTCGTCCAGCTTGTAGGTGAATAGAACAGCACATGCTGACGTGAGCGACTTAACGATACTGGTATATAACAATTAAACTCACCTAGTACCGTCAGATTACTAATTATACCATTCAACAACTTGTAAAAAATGTCTCGCATAAAACACACTCCTACGATGCTCCAGCGTGTTACATCCAAGACTTATATGAATAGTAACCATATGTAAAGTGATATAACCACCTCAAAAACCGCTTTTGCACTCTTTCCAACATCAAAATGTACGAATTTTCATGATTGAGGTGGTCAGTAGCCTATTTACATAATATATTTTCACTATATTTATTTAAACTCTAACGTTTTCGCCCACTTCGCCCACCACAGTGAGCATTCTCAGGAATACTCTTGAGAATGCCCATTGAAGTGGGCGAAAACGTTAGAGTTTAAATAAATATAGTGAAAATATAACGGTGTTTTGATTATTTATAAATTAATAAATATGAATTTTCACATTGTGAACACAAACACCCTTCAACAATATTTACATTATAATAGTAATAATCAATAATATAGGTATTTAATTACAAAATCTCTGAATTCGATAATTTTATCCCCTTTCCACCTCACATCTTGTTCTAGCGCCATTTGGCAAGTTGTAGGAATGATACAAGAAAATACACGATACAAGTTTTTGGAACCGTTGAAGGCGGCAAATCTACCTATGTGTATATGAAAATAAGTGGGACACTTGACTGGGAATAATAATAATAAGAGAAGAGACCACCTATGAGATATATTATGTAATAATAAACAAGTATGTACATTATGTGTAATTAGCGCTATCATGTTATGTCGTCAAGTTAATTAATTATGATTTGTGTAACTACAACACTGTTTGTTTGTTTTGTTTACTTCGTTTTAATCTAATTGGAGTGAATATCCTCGCAATAATAATAAATGTACTTAATGCAACGTGAAGTGAAGATTTTATAACTACTCGATATGAAATGAGTGTGCAGTGTTATATGTAATAATATACACACGTGATATGCATCGGAAGTATAGAGTGAGAAATGCTGCGATATGAAATGGAATTCGGGCCAGAAACATAATAACGATTAAAGGCAGAGTTGGACTCGTTGTTGTTGTTGAATACCATTGCGGCAGAAAACTAAAGAGGCGTGTAGGAAGCAATAAAGTGCTGCATACCTTGACTGTACGTGTGTATGTTTATGTGTGTGTGTGGATGCACTGGAATGTGGTGCAACCGCGTGCATGGCGAGTGAAGCCTGCTGGCTGCTGGTTGTTGCCTGTTACACACCCCGCACCCCCTCCGCCCCTCTCGCATACTATCCCTAACCCTAACCCGGCAGATCATCGACCCCCGGTGCACATTCTCAATGGCGGTCTCGGCCTCCCACCTCTCCCATCCCTCCCTGCTTCCCTGTCTCAATGCTGTGCCTTTTTAGTTTTGATGTTAAGTAAGGTACATTTATACGAGTGTGTGTGTGTGTGTGTGTGTGTTATTATTATTGTTGTTGGTAGATGGGCTCGTATAAGTGAGGTCCAGGGAATCACCGCGTCGTATTAATATTATACGTAATTGCAATAATACATATATATATTCACTATATAATATAACTGTTGCAAAAGGGAAATGATTACCTTCCAAATTATATTTTGCAGTGAGTGTTTCCATGTAAGTTGTCTTTTACATTTATAGCTACATGTGTAGGTGTGTGTATTACAAACGTCATAGGTATGATTTTCACGATATCTAAGATGGTTACTACCTAATAGTGCAATTATTATTTGTACAACGTGCGTAGTAAGTAAGTCTATGTGTGCCTAGGTACATCAGCGGCGCTTTGACGTCACAATTAAAAATTTGAGTATCACATAAATAATACATACCTAGTAATGAGCACTTTGTAGTTACAATCATGTGATACCCGTTATACATATTCCCGTCTCTCGCTACTATTCAGAATTAGATTAGACCATCCACTACTACTATTATAGCATCACGGCATATCCCACAAACGGGGTAGCTGGCGGAGCGTGTACTCCTTTCCATACCAATAAAAATAAAGATTTCTACAACTACTATCTGCCACTAATTTAATGTCATATAGAATATGATGAAGCTATCGTAGAAAATACACACGTACACATTATTAATTTGTGGACAATTGTGTATTCGTGTCAAACGAATATGTTGACTTTTAGTTCGTAAGTAAGGATTTTTTACTGCCTCTTTATATTTGAATTGTATTTTTATTATTATTAACTGACATTTTGTATGAAAATGAATATCGATTGAATTTAAAATTAAACAAAATATTTTCAAGGTGATATTTTTTTGTAGACAAATTATGACATAATATCATAATAATATATTATTGCAGTTGTTAGTTAGGGAATGCGAGTGCATTAGCAATATATATCTTTTTAAAAAAAAAAAAAATAGTTGTACCTACTCATATTTTTACCCCGGGCCTCATTATCTGGCACTTTTAATTATTACACATTTATAAGATAACAGCAATAAAGGTGCAAATAAAGCAACTTGAATAACGTTGCAAAAATTCAGTACAGGAGAAAATTTCACATTCGTATGAGGTCAAGGAATAATTAATTAATCATCTTTTTCAAATGACCATTTCAAACTATATATTATCAGTTTAAAACAATAGTAGATAAGAACTTGTGACAATGCATAAATTCGTCCATGAGTGTCGATGATACTTGTATATGTCAGTTTTACAAGTTAGTGACTCTTCGTTGCTTGCGAAGTAAAAGAGTACTTAGTAAAATAGATGAGTGGTAATTATGGTAATAAAATTTTATTCAATTAAATAGAGATACATATAAAATATTTGACAGTTATTAACATAAATAAATAATACTAAAATACTTGATGGTTCATCTTATGACTACAGACTGCAACCAGGTGCTGGAGCTGGAATTAAGGGTCAAGTTGTGCTGTTATTTATCAGACGCTTCACAAACGATTGATTATTTTTACTTTTCTTTACATCTTCCGGTAACGTATTGTGCAGCAGCAAAGCAGAATGAAACTAAATCGGTTTCTTTCTGTTCTTGAAATTTGCTGCACTTTGGAATAATTCCATTTATATGTTATAAATATATGTGTTCATCTATCGCTCGTTAGTCTATTTAATGTTACATAGTGTAGTGTTGTGTAGTGATAGTGTTGTGTAGATACATAATATGTAGTAACAGCCAGCCAGTACTCAGTAGTAAGTGAGTACTGACTATTGTTAGGTATTTGCTGAAAAGATTATCAAAAATGTTGCGGTGTATAACGTCACGGCGCCGTCTGCGCCTATCATTGCCTCTTATACATATTTATGTAGTAGTTATTAGGTATATATTTATATTGTATGTAACATAGCATAGCACAGTTCACGCGTGACAAGGATGATCTTATTTGGTGCAAACTGACTACAGTTGACTAATTTTAGATACTGTATAGGTATATATAACATAATAATGTAATTAATTTATTAGCTTATTGTTTTACTGGGCTTAGGTACTTTCGGGGTATGATGTTAATTCTATCAGGTTTTGTCGGCAGTGTTTTTTTCTGAAAGAATCTGGGTTTTGTTATATATGTTAAAGGTCTTCTGTTCCACACTACACGAATAAAACTCTGGAGTGATGTTAATTATTTATTCGTATTATTATATTCAATCGCAAACACAGATGCTATAGTATTACAGGTAGGATTATGTATTGGAGATTTGTGATAGTAACGGAGCGGGATGTGCGCTCTAAGATGTATGATGGAAAAATGATCTCAAAGATTTTGTTTGCATATCGGTTTTATGCAATTTGAAATATGTGGGTGTGTCAATTGGTGCCACCCTTATTTGATAATGGCCAATAACAAGGTTTGCTAACTCTTAAAATTGAACCAATGAAATACTAGAAAATGTTATAATAATTATAGTTACACCCCCTTGTATTATTTATTTATTCCTTGGAAACAATTATTGTGCAAGAATAAGCTTTCTCTTCTATTGTAAGGTGTTAGCCTTTACTCTTTTGTGTTATTTACACAATAGCTTGCAGGTGTTCAAAGAATTTAACCAAACACTATTAATTGTTAAGGTTCCTGTTGCATCAATATTTATAGTGGTCTTCAAGGACAATATCAACATTTGTCTATTCAATACTATAGACAATTACCAACTCTAAACTATTTAAAAATATAATTTCAAAAGAATTTCATCCTTTTCAATTTAGTCTTATTGTTACAATTTAATTTATTAGTTTCATCTGCCACCTATTGTAATCTACTCATAGGTACCTAACACCTCCCTCATCAAGTTGAGTTATCGGGGAACAAAAAGATAACTCAACACTCACATATCTCCAATATCACAAATAATTACAATTTAGAAATGATTCCAATTCTTAAATTGCTACTTACAATGTATGTATTTTCCTAATGCATTGGTTACTTGCAGTTGGGATAATTTACCTTTATTGGCAAGTAACACCCGCTTACAATACTAAAATTTAATGCAATTCAGCATAATCTACATTTTTATGCAAATAACCATACAGTTCTTAGTAAGTATTCTTATTATCAGTAAGTGTTCAATTCTTAATTCCTAGATACAATATTCCTATCGCGTTGTTCATTCGCAGTGGGGATAACAACCCTTTATTGGCGAATAATTTACGCGTTACATGATTACAACATTAAAATTATAATAATCAATTTATGAGTTTTATCAAATTTACAATTAATAATTGATATTCATATTTTTTTCTTCCTGATTACAATTTTCAAGAGATTGTGTAATTATCATAGGAGTAAAACCATATGGGACAAGACCCTAAAACAACATCTTCAATTTAAGTACTTACAATTTACAAAGCTTTTAATAAATCTTTATATTAAATACAATATTAATAAGGTCTGACAATGGTCAGATGGGTAAATTATGTTTTATTGGACAGTGTCATAAAAGACAGACAGTATTTAACTAACATTAATTACAAATTCATAAGTTAAATCAATGAATCTGACCAATTATTACAATGTTCGTAAATATAAACATAAATTATACCTATTACACAAATGGTTAAGGTATTAACTCGTTATAATTTTATATACATAAAATACAAAAGGTATTTCATCGCACATATATTTATATAAAAATAAGAAATCAGTGTGGGTTATTGTTAATTTAAAGTCATTAGGTAAATATTAAATTTTTTAACGCAAATAATATCGCGATAATGCACCATACAATTTATGTTGTAATAATTACTTTTAGTGCATGTTAAAGTTCTAAATGGTACATACTAATTCCCTTTAATTTATAATTTAGAAACAATATATCGTTAAATAAACGTGAAAATTGAATATCAAATAGATAAGATTTTGATACTTCTAATTTAAAAGATTAATTATCATTTATTCAATCTTTTCGTTATTGAAACAAATATCTTACCATGGATAATCAACAAAAATGCTCAATGTTTACAAGCATAATAATTATACATTATTTTTTATATAAAAACCCATTAGGTACAAGCTTAAGCTTTAATTTTAAAGTTTTGTATTCATTTATTTAATTCAAATTTTCCTTTCATTTACAAAACAATATTTCAATGTTTATAATTCAAATCAACCATATCAAATGATGGAAAATAATTCAAATAATTTAACTTAGAATATGTGACAACATAATAATGCATTACAATGGCAATTTAAGGTATAGAATATGCATGAATTATTAATAAGATTTCACTAACATGGTAATACAAAGAATAGTTTATCACAATTTCAATACATTGAATTTTTAGTTCTTTTTGCAGTGTTATTCACTAATTTAATCCTGATGCAATTTCAAAGATTTTGTATTATTTTTATTATTTTATTTTTTATATATTTCACCTTATATTTACACACATATATAGTTACAATTACATATATTCACAAGTTTCTGTTTCTTTTAACTCTCTTTTCTCTACAGGAGCAAAATTTTACATGATCAATAAAAATGTTCCATTACACATTCAATTACAATAATCTTGTTCAATACAGCAAGGAGTTGAACTTGATTTAATTTATGTTATAAATATAAATGTAACCGTTATATTCATTGGCAAGGGCTTCGTTTACAATAATTTTAAGCGAATATTACAGAACGTGATACAAATATCATTTTTAAAAGTCGGTAAAAGTTACCAAATACGAATTATAACTTCCATTATCTTCAGATATCCTTCTTACTCGTCCCTTATAATGCCAGAATTTTTTACTTTATGTTTACTTAAAAATTTACCTTTTCCAAATTTAAATTTAAAGTATTTCTTAATATCCAGTAATTCTTTCTAATATTAATATGTATAATTTGGAAACTTGCAATTCCCAGCAAAGAGTCACAGTACTCGTACATAGTGTTTCAAATAAGTATTGTGGTGATTAATTATTTATAAAAAAAAATCAATAACCTTTTCGAACATAACATTACAAATTATTTAATTGCTCAAAGGTTACAACTAAAACAATATTTAAATAAAATCGATTATTGCCGTGTCAGAAATACACGTTAATACAGAGTTATTATGATGTAAAATACTTGTACAATATATTTTAAAATAAGAAACATTTATAATGTCTATAACATCTCAATATCAGTAAAATTATGGGATTGATAAATATGATTTCCGTTTAATCAGAAATAGAAATTGATCTAAGAAGGTATGATTTTCTTCCGAATCAAGTAAAAAGAACATATATTACCTTAAGTATTTTGTTTACCTGAAACAATTTCATCAAAGATAATAAAGTATTACTTTCACATCTTTTTAACATTTAATGTTTTTATTTTTAATTAACATTAGCATTACGACAAAATGCTTAAAACATCAATTTCATTCAATTCCCTCAAAATGATGAAGGTCTCATTCATCATATTCATTATCAAAGTATCAAAATATATTAGAGATCAATCAATTCATTTGTCTCAAGTGATGAAGATTTTATTTATATTTTATTTCATGCACTTTCCTCAAAGTCATGAAGATTTTATTTATCAAATTCATTATTAAAATATCAAGTACAATAAAAATCAATTAATTTATTTCATTCACTTTCCACAAAATGATGATAATCAAATTTATAAGTGTCGAATATATTCAATAATTTTATATTGCAAATATATAATATATTACAGATAAGGTAATTTGTTCCCTTCACCCACATCAAAGTGATAAGGTTTTTTTTATATTAAATAATTTTCCATGTCCCTCAATTTGGGAAACATTTTTACATATTAATAAATATTTAGGTTTATATTTTTAATTTAATATCCCTCACAAGTAATTATATAAATTTTAAATAATTTTTCTTTCACTTCCCTCAAGGTGATAAGGTTTTTATATTGTATCATTTTCCAATTCCCTCAAAGTGGGAAAGATTTTTATTAATATTATTTTTATTTCATGCATGCATTAGTATATACTTTATTGCCTTCATAAAGTAATTCAAATCCATTGCAAAGCAATGTACATAAGTCAACATTAAACATCAGCAGTTCCACCAACAGCTTATACAAAAACAAATCGGCTATCAAACGCCTACAATATTTCAGATCAGCCATTTTATTAATCGGCTTACACAACAACAAATCGGCAATCAATGCCTACAATATTTCAAATCAGCCATTCTTCAAATAGCCTACAACATCACAAATCGGCTTCCATAGCCTACAATAACAAATCAGCCATTCTTCAAATAGCCTACAACATCTCAAATCGGCTTCCATAGCCTACAATAACAAATCAGCCATTCTTCAAATAGCCTACAACATCACAAATCGGCTTCCATAGCCTACAAAAACAAATCAGCCATTCTTCAAATAGCCTACAACATCACAAATCGGCTTCCATAGCCTACAATAACAAATCAGCCATTCTTCAAATAGCCTACAACATCACAAATCGGCTTCCATAGCCTACAAAACAAATCAGCCATTCTTCAAATAGCCTACAACATCACAAATCGGCTTCCATAGCCTACAATAATACAAATCAGCCATTCTACTAATCGGCTTACATACACAACAAATCGGCTTGCAAAAGCTTACATCAACAAATCAGCTTGCAAAAGCCTACATCAACAAATCAGCTTGCAAAAGCTTACATCAACAAATCAGCTTGCAAAAGCTTACATCAACAAATCAGCTTGCCAAAGCTTACATCAACAAATCAGCTTGCCAAAAGCTTACATCAACAAATCAGCTTGCCAAAAGCTTACATCAACAAATCAGCTTGCCAAAAGCTTACAAATCAGCTGTTCCATTAATCAGCTTACAATATTACAAATCAGCTGTTTTATTAATCAGCTTACAATATTACAAATCGGTCTGTACAGCCTACATCAACAAATCGGCTATTTCTACGATAGCTTACATCACAAATCGGTCTGTACAACCTACATCACTCCATGGACGAATCAAATCCACTGTACCAATTTACAGTGTAGGTACATAAAAAGGGTATACCAATCTTTTCGTCCCTTTCTAATGAATTATTGTATTTTAAATTTTGGTAAATACGTGTATCATATTACAACCGTTTATTTGATCAGTTAAGGTTACTTAATTTTTTTTTTTTAAATGGCAAATTAACCTTGGAAACAATTGTGAACATTTTATTTATTTATTACATGTACGTTTTTAAGTTTATCTCATTAATCACATTCCTTGGTCCTTTCTTAATTTATTTTAAGTTCCTTTCTGTTTTATTCCTCAAAGTGTAACAATCATTTTTGGTGTGACCTAATTTTTTACAATAATTACACGTAATACTTGATTTGAAATTTATTTGTTTCATAAGCATCACGTTATTAGATTTACAAGTATTATTTTTAAATGTATTTTCATTTACCTGTTCATTTGTAGATTCACTAAGACGTTTGCGCTTCTAAAATTAATTCGTCTAGTGATATTACAGAAGAAAAATAATCTTTGAGAATTTCTTTACGACTTTGCCAAGTTTGTGTAATTTTAATTGATACCATTATTTTAGCACGTCCAGTTAATTGTTTCGGGCAAACGCCAATAAAATTTGTCGCTGATCTTCGGTTGCTAGTTCAAATACAGCATCCGTATTAGCTATAAATTCGTTCAATTTTAATCTGGACCCATCGTAAATGTCTATCCAACGGAAAAGTGTGGATAGGCTGTAAAGAGGTTGTTTTCCTCCAATTTCCATGTCCAAATCATCTGAATGTACAGATTGATTCACCTTAGACATCTTCGCAAATTAACGAATTAAATAATGTGCTTAGAAAATAACGATAATAAAGAGAATTTATGTTATGAGAAAATAATTTATGTAACAAAATCTTTAATAATTATATAAATAATTTAATTTAACTGTGTTTAGAAATATTGATTTTTATTATAAGACAATAATTATTTATTTGTAAATTCAAAATTTCAATTGACTTGATTTAGACGATAATGAATTTATATATGTATATATAAGAAATAAGTTAAGTATGCAATAATACCAACAACACACAATATCAGTTGAAGCAATTCAAATAATGTCAACATAATTTGATAATTAATCGATATATAATTGCAATTTGGCCTTTTCGGTTTTCAACACGATAATAATGAAATAACAGTCTAATGCTTTAAAATGTTATAACTTAAGTTTTAATCGATTAATTAACAATTTTACAATTTCTCATCAAATCTGTAATTCACAGTTCACATACAATAATTCAGCATTTGGTTCATGCTTCTCTGATATAATATTTTACACAAACATTAAAATTATACCACTGAGTATTTACTCGTATAAGCAATATTTCCTTTTCTCTCAGAACTTCGTTTTTGATTTAAATTTAATAAGAATAAAAATTTCAATATGTATATCCACATACTAATAAAATAACTACAAGGTTATTTACAGAACCGAGTTTAAATGCTCGTTTTAATTTTCTGAACCATGTTTTGCACTTGTTTTAATTTCACAATTAAGTATGGGTTTTAATTTCAATTTTTTACAACCTCATACGTATTTATTAAATTCCTGATTAAATGCTTGTTATATATTATATTTTTATAATTGTTTTAAGTTTATAATTTTTTATTTATTTATTACCCAATTTAAATAATTTGAAAATCACAAAAATCTAAAAAAAATAGGTGCTGTTCCTGACATATGTATTAATGCACCTTAAAACCATATGCCAGTTTTAACGGAATCCCTTTTCCAACCTGGAATATTTCCAGTTTTAATGTGATTTTAACAATTGCGCTACCTGACATAAGTATTTTATGCGCGAATAACCTTATACCAGTTTTAATTAGAGATCCCTCAGATATGAGACATTAATTTTCCTCTGATTTAAATTGAGGTATCTGAATAGAATTCAGAAATTTATATTATAATTTGAAATTTTATATTCAACATATCATTACCTAATGCTCAATCTGTTGAATTTGAGGTGTTACATAAATAAAATTCCTCAAAGGTTTATTTTGAATTGAAATTTTACATCCAACATGGAATGGGCTATAAAAACAATTCAAAATATACTACTATCTAATATGCGTTTATCAGTAGTAGTCAACGTGAAATGAGCTACTGTTGATAAAGCATATTATGAAATAAAAATCCTTACCTTATACTAAATATCTGCGATGTGCCTCGTCGCTGATCAGGCGATTCTGCGGTGGTACAGGAAGTCCAACAACGTGACTTAAACAAACAAGACTAGCGTAGGAATCTTGATCTGCTCGAGCCTCTTCCAAGATGATACCGGTCTCGTCAACCGTGGAGGAAAATCTTGGGCTGGATTCCCGGTGTGTGGTGCAACCTCTCGAATTCTCTGGACCTGCTGGATCCTTGGACGTCTCCTTGGAGTCTGCTGATCTTCAGAGAGAGTGTGGGTGTTTCTCTCAAACCGATGGACCGTTTTATGTGTATCAGTGTGTTTATCGCACGTTTTAGATAACTTGATGTGGTAAATTACTGCGCGACGATACTCCAATGTCGTTTTTCCAGGTAACTTGGAAAGATGTAATTTGAGTAATTAATTACACAGCAAAAAGTTCAATCTAACGCGATAATTAACTTGCACGCAATAAAACGTAGAGATTATCCCGCCGCTGCCACCAGTGTTAAAGGTCTTCTGTTCCACACTACACGAATAAAACTCTGGAGTGATGTTAATTATTTATTCGTATTATTATATTCAATCGCAAACACAGATGCTATAGTATTACAGGTAGGATTATGTATTGGAGATTTGTGATAGTAACGGAGCGGGATGTGCGCTCTAAGATGTATGATGGAAAAATGATCTCAAAGATTTTGTTTGCATATCGGTTTTATGCAATTTGAAATATGTGGGTGTGTCAATTGGTGCCACCCTTATTTGATAATGGCCAATAACAAGGTTTGCTAACTCTTAAAATTGAACCAATGAAATACTAGAAAATGTTATAATAATTATAGTTACACCCCCTTGTATTATTTATTTATTCCTTGGAAACAATTATTGTGCAAGAATAAGCTTTCTCTTCTATTGTAAGGTGTTAGCCTTTACTCTTTTGTGTTATTTACACAATAGCTTGCAGGTGTTCAAAGAATTTAACCAAACACTATTAATTGTTAAGGTTCCTGTTGCATCAATATTTATAGTGGTCTTCAAGGACAATATCAACATTTGTCTATTCAATACTATAGACAATTACCAACTCTAAACTATTTAAAAATATAATTTCAAAAGAATTTCATCCTTTTCAATTTAGTCTTATTGTTACAATTTAATTTATTAGTTTCATCTGCCACCTATTGTAATCTACTCATAGGTACCTAACATATATAATGAGTTACAATCCATTGGATTGGTCTGCAACGAGTTTGGATTTTCTCCTCCATTCCTCCCTATTCTCAGCCAGTCTTTTCAGCTCTACGTATGAGCCACAGTTCATGTCCCTCTTCAGTTGATCCATATACGCATCTTTGGTCGGCCTTGGTCGGCCGTCGGGATTTTTTTATAAACACAAATAATACCGTATACACCTTTCGCAGTAAGCTAAAAGCTTATGTCGTGAAAGGGGAGTTTGCCGGCACTTTGTATTGAACTACGGACCCCCTGTTCTACCGACTCTACCTCCAGGCTACCGACGAACTCCTAAACTGTTTCAATTATTTCAGTGACGGGTAAAATATCTATAGATTTTGAAATATTTTCATACAATGTTAACTATTAATTGGCCGAGAAATGTTCGATATTTGATAGAAATGTAGAGAGTACATATGCCATTTCAAATATCACAGGACTGAGATGTAGACCTGACATGAAGTTCAAAGAAGAAAAAGAATCCGTGTAGCATAACTAATATGCCTTCATATTTGGTATAGTGATTGTTGTAATTTAATCGTCACATCTCGCGTAGTAATACATACATATTTAATGTCCGTGGAAATTTTTGTATATTTTTTCTCGTTTGTATGACGTAGACATGTGTTTGCTGTTTACCGCGCATACGTACATATATTGTATTTACATCATTCGTTGCGTTTTTAAATCATTGTCACCTACTTGCATCAGTTATTTAATTTAAAAACAATCTATTGTGTAGTTAAGTTTAATTTACAATTTTATAAATATAACCAGGGTTGTATTGTTTTATTTATACGTAAAGTAGCAGTTTATTTAACAGTCTATAGTAGGTATTTGATAATATTTACACCGTTTGAGAATTTTGGTTAATGCTTTTCATTTATGTCCATCACCCTTCTTAAGATACAAAAATAGGAATTAGATTTGATTTTTATGAAGCATTTTATATTTTCAAAATTGAACGTGCGTGGTGTGTGCGTGTTTTTAATATGATTATGTAGGTACCATTAATTATATAATGATGACATGTCTACGAAAGATGATTGAATTTTTTTTACCAATATGTACATTTTACAAGAAATTTGACAATTAAATGATTTAAAGCTTTATCTACGAAGAGACTTACTAATGAAGACACATAATATTATATACTGTAACTCTTCAATCCTTCCATAATAAATTATATTTAGGATCGTTACATAATAATATATTATAGAATAATAGTTGCTCCTTATTGTATGCAACATTGAGCGTGTGGATCTCCTGATAATATTATATCCTTAAGCACGGTATTATATTTTAATTTATCTTATCGTTAAAATTCCTATGACGATTAACTGAATGGATATATTTTTACAGTATTGACACGCTGGTGGGCTAATGTCATATTATGTAGCCTGATTGATTAATGGAATTTTTAACTAGTTGTGACTTAACATCTTCATATGTTATCTCTCTAGCATGATGTCAGTTTATATATATGTATAAATATATTTTATTTCAAGGATAGTAGTATGTGACACTTATACTTATCCCGAAAGGGAAGCGGTGTGGTAGTGATGATAAATATATAATACCTTTAATTTAGCTAGCTGGAATTATAGAGGCTAGCAGAAATAGGGAGGTATGGAGAAGAAAATTCAAGCTCGTTGCAGACCAATCCAATAGATTGTAGGGCACTTTATATAGTTAGATAAAAGTAAGAAGTATACCATCCACCCTGATATCTTTACTTTTTTATTACGCGAGGGTACATGTGTAGGTGCTACGTAGGTATTTAATTATTAATTACTTTAAATAGGTATATTTGAAAACAATAAACATCATTTTTTGTCGATTTCCTTACTAAATGAAGACTGATTTATACTTCTGAGTTGATGCAGCAAACCCTGGAAAGAAGCAAGAGGAAAATCATGTGTTCAAAGATGGATTACAAATGGTTGAAGAAGCAGATGATGATTTTTATTATGAGATGAGAATGAGTAAGAAGCGAGTGACCGCGTCATATACCAAATACATATATAATATTATGTGTGCATTGATATGTATGTGCCTCCTGTAAGGAGTAGCTTTACCTGGTGTCTGCACTCTGTACTGGTGTGTGTGTTGTGTGTGTCATACATGGCTGACTGCGTGTTATATTATATGTTCATACATCCAGTGCAACTATAGGTACTACTATAGGTAATTGTACCACTACCTCGGTGCAACATTGTTGCAAATATTAATAATGTTATGTTGTTTGATACATTATGTATAATTATATACATATAGTGAGGGTATTACCCTTACTTCCCTTCATTACTACCTGCTCTATAATTACTAATCGTCTTATAAACTTATTTTCTCTTCGTTTGAATGTATGTTAATACATCCAGTATAGGGCTGACATTGAGCAAATCGGAAGAGATCGCGACTTTGCGAAGAACTCGCTCGCTAAATATTGATTGTATTTATTTATGTATTTCTGTATGAAATTGTTTGTCAATCATGTACTGTAATAAATGGAATGAATAATAAAGACTTGTTATGAATATTTACTTGTATTATTTTAATTGGGCTTGGGCACAACGCGCAGATGACAAAATCAGACATCACAATTGGAGAATCATTTAAACATAATGTTCTTCAGATTAACTCGCCCCAAAAGATTTTGTGCAATGTTACATTGTGTAAACATGGTTCTCCAATCCGAGATGTCTCATTGATTTGATATAAATACAACTTTTTTACATACGAATTCTTGTTTTTGAGTTTCCCAGTTTTCAGATTTCCGTAAGAGCTTTTCTAAAATGTCAATTTACCGACTTCGCACATTTTTTTTATATCTATAACGACACATTTTCGATGAAAATTGTGAAATTTGGCGATTCACCTAATAAATCTTAAATTTTTTCCTTAATCTTTCCTTCATTTTAAGCAGAGACGTAAGCTCAGATCGTGTAATTCTATTTTATTAAAAACTGACAATAATTAGCAATAAGTAGTGTTGCTGTATGATTTTTTTAATTCCCTGCTCATGTTGGGGGTATTAACACTAGTTCCACTCAATATTTATTGCATATATTATTATTTAATGTATTCGGTGTGTGTTTGTCTGTTATGTTTTTATTGAGCAGATGCATCGGTACCGGTGATTACACATTAGCGGGCCGGGCCGGGCCGGGGATACACCTAGTATCATTTATTATATTTATAATCCTTATATCTTATAAAAATGATTTTTGAATTTCCATACTAACGAAGACCGGGCTATACTCTCCCATTTCAAGGAATTTGCGTTCCATTGACCTGACCATTACAAGATGAGGTATATATGTTAAATAAAAACCCACTAAATGCCGTACTTTCTTTTTGAGGAGCGAGAAAAACAGCAAAAAAGAGTGTAAAAAAAAAGTGTGAATGAGATAAACAATACGTTTTTTACGTCAGTTTGAAAGGGTAAGAAAATATTCTTTACCGCCAAAATTGTGTACCATATTATATTGCCATACTAAAATTAATTAAGAAAATATCGATAATTTATTTCGAGTAAATGTATCATTATAAATGTATGTTACATAAAATAGTTTAATTTGTGTTTTTTTAATACTTTTGAAACATGTTTTACGCGAATTAACCAATATTTAAATAAATTGAACGTGTTACATGAAGATTCAAGAAACGAAAAAACATTATTTTTTGTTAACGGCAACATCGGCTGTTTAAATTCAGCCAATCACTTTTTGAATGTTTTATAAATATTCTACGTCGGCCAATCACGTCGCTCGATAATTTGACATATTGGAAACGACGCCATATCGTCGGCGTCAAGGAAAAACTCACCAAATACAATTTTTGTTAAAATTGAGTTATTTATACTAGCAAATTTGTTTTTTCATGCTTTATTTAGGAAAAATTCCCCAAAATTATAGGAGTACATATTACCATAGAAATGAAAAACACATTAACTCACCAACTATCAAATACGAATATTTGCGATAAGGAAAAAGTCACCAAAGTATGTGAATTGTATTATTTTTTTTGGTATTTCCATTTTATTTATTCAAAATTTGTGCACATTCAGGCAAGTAAAAAACACAAAAATAATAAACGGTACAAAAATCACATGCTATCAATAAATTAGTCCATTTGATGGAATTTCTTTTTGTTTCCTGGATTGTTAGTATTTACATTGTATTAGTATCAACATTGTATTATTATTATTTCATTTGGTATATAAACATAAAATTTTCTTAACTTTATAATAAAAATAATGAGTTTCTATGGTTCCTATTCAGTTTGATAATGATTATTAATCAATTTAAAAAATCACCAACTGTATTACCCTATGTAAGGAGTGAGTATTAAAAAACCAACCAAATACAAAAAACTGATTTTCTTGATTTTTTTCTATTAATTAATCCAGATTTTAAGTTGTTTGATATAGGAAAATATATGTTAAGAACATTAAAAAATACTGTTTTACTCTATCGGTTATAGTTTTCAAGTTATCGAAATTTCAATTATTGAAAATTAATAAAATGCCTGTATCTCATAATTTTAGTTTTGTTAGTTGGTGACTTTTTCCTTGACGCCGACGATATATTTTGACAAAATAAAGAAAGACGCGACACGCGACATGTCTATTTCGTAAAGTCTGCGTTCCGTACAGAATTATTTGTTTAACTACTACATTTTATAAAATAATAAACTTCATAGTATGATAATAAAATATGGTACATTATATTATGTACAAATGTGAGTGGTGCCTTTCACACAATATTATGTACATAGTGAATAAAGCAAAGTGAACACTATAACAAATATTTTTGGACTAAATGAAAGGTAATAATAATGTTTATGTACACATTCATATAAAATCAATAGATAAAATGAACTAAGTAATATGATACGTTAGTTTCTACGAAGAAATGTTTGAGGTTATGCCTTAACAACACAAGTAAATATAACATTTGTTACAGGAGTTAGTTTTGTTTATAAACAACTCAAATTATAAACTGACATTACACAATTACATTCTGAAGTATTTTACTATTTATGTTGGAGCTAGCTATTCGAAAAAACCGTGGTATTATTTAATTGATATTGATAATATTAAGTTTGTTGATGCGACATTATAAAAACGACATTATGATTTGAGGTTATGTTTTCAAAACACAATAAAGTATAACATTTTTGTTACATATTGTGTCAGTTTTATTTTAAAACATTACTTGAAATATGAAGTACTCACAAACTGAAATTATACAATTAATTATTCTGAAGTGATGTGTTTTTTTATGTTGAAGCTAGACAACGAAATACCATGATATATATTGATATTAAAAATATTAAGTTTGTAGATGCGACATTAGTGAGTAATTTATAAAAAAGATACTTAGATATTTAGTATCGAACTAAATACTAAAACTATGTTTGTTTTAACCTTTTTACAGAAATAATACAAAGTGCACAACAATAAACTATTGATAAGAACGTTTTTGATGTTAAAGAAATCATAAATAGTACGACAACTACCTATTTTCATTTCCATGATAAGGACATTTGAGGGCTAGGAAAAGGAATCTGGTTTCTGCCTTGTGCTTCTATGAGAATATTGAGAGAATTGTATCATTTTAATAAAGGTTATAGTTTATTTATTTGTTAATTGAAATACAACAGCACATAATACATACCTATATAAGTAACTTAAATCATAGAAGAAAAAAAAATAAGGCCAAATACCATTACAGTGTTTTATACAAACTTAATTTATAAGGCACTTAATACATACATTTCATCCATATTTATATCTATATATAACAAGAAAATAAAACCAGTTAATAGGAATAAATAATTATGAATCCTTTTGGATTATATTTTAATAATCTAATAAAATGTACCAAGATTGTTATAAGTGAACTTTCACTAAACGAACAATAATTTTCATAAAATCTGTATTAGAGAGTTATCTAAAATGTATTTTATAATATATAATATTCTTTTACAGATGTGACTGATTATTTATTTCAATGACAAAATTCATGAATTACAATATTATCTGTGTAATAAGTGATGTTAGCAGAAGATGGACAAATCTAACATCTGAGACTGGACAAACATCCAAGAAGTGGAGATAGAGAAGTATTTGTTTAAGTAAGTGCTTGCAATTGGGGGAACTTAAGATTGTACAGAAAGAAGAATCTTTATTATTAAACTCAATAAAAACTCGGAGATGTGGAAGGCCGAGGATCAAATGGCAAGATCATCTAAAGCAAAATTACAGGACGGCCATGTGTTGAGTACATTGAAAAGGAGAACATGCATGAGGAATTTTATAACACTAACAAAAGTGAAAGATATATGCAAGAATAGAAGGAAGTGGCGTTCAATTCTTTCTGCCTACCCCGCAAAGAAGTGGCATGATGGTGTGTATGTGTAAGTGTGTATAAATCATATGTGATAATTAAATGTTTTTTTTATTTATGAGATATAAATATATCCAATTATTGGAAGAACTAGAAACGTGTCAAACGTGACAAAATTGCTTGTGCAGAATACCATTCTGATTGCAAACATTGAAAATATTATTATCATATTGTTGTAAAGAAGGTTTATATGTAGAACAAATGGATGCAGAAACAGCTTTTTTAAATGGAAAAGTAACGTCAGAGGTTTATGTTAAACAACCAAAAGGATATGGAGATGGTACAGATAGAGTGTGTAGACTGTACAAAGCATTGTATGGATTGAGAGAAAGTCCAAGAGCATGGTATGATTGTTTTAATGAATTTATAAATACTTTAGAGTTTAAAAGAAGTGAATATGATTATTGTTTATATGTTAAGATAGATGGTGATGACAAGATTTATCTTATTTTGTTTGTTGATGATTTGTTAATATGTTGTAAGAATAAAGATAAAATAGATTATGTTAAGAGTTTGTTAGCTAATAGATTTAAGATGAAGGACTTAGGTCAGGTTAAAAATTATGTTGGAATTGTAATTGATTATGATAATGTAAACAAAGAAATGCTACTAAGTCAAACTAATTATATAGAATCTCTTGCAAAGAAATATAATATAGAGAATGCAAAATGGATTACTACCCCTATGGAAATAAATTTAAAATTAGAAGTAAGTGACAATAGTAGTGTTAATGATATTAAGTATAGAAATTTAATTGGTTCATTATTGTATATAAGTTGTGGAACTAGACCAGATATTAGTTTTAGCGTTAATTACTTAAGCAGATTTCAAAATTGTTATAATGAAACTCATTTCAAATATGCCTTAAGAATTTTGAAATATTTGTATTGTACTAAGAATTTAAAGTTAATCTATAAGAGTAAAGAAAATGTTGAAATATTAGATTGTTTTGTAGATGCAGATTGGGCAGGTGATAATATTGATAGAAAGTCTACTACGGGTTATATTATAAGATTGTATGGTAATTTTATATATTGGAAATCTAAGAAACAAAGTAGGTAGTGTTACAAAATCTTCTACATTTGCTGAATATGTAGCGTTGTCCGAGGCAGTTAGTGAAATAAAATTTATAAAGAGTTTGTTGCAAATATTTGATATTAATATAGAAAAACCAATTAATATATATGAAGATAATTTAGGAGCTTTAGCTATAGCAAAATATGGAAATTTTACTAAGAACTCAAAACATATTGAGGTACATTATCACTTTGTAAATGAATGTTATGTTGATGGAATTATTGATGTGATTAAAGTAAATACTGATGAAAATATTGCAGATATATTTACAAAAGCTTTAGGTAAAAGTAAGTTTATGAAGTTTAGAGAAATGATGAACATTGTTTGAATTATTGTTATGTATTTTGGAATTTAAATTAAATAGTTGTTATAAGCTAAGATATGGTATTGTAGAATAAAGAATATAAATTTAAGGAGGCGTGTTGGTAATATTATGTAAATTTATATTATTGTCTTTGGATTATGTATTGTTGCAATTGTGTAAAAGGAACAACTTTCTTCATCATGTAAAATATTGTTGTGTTAATAAACTGTTGTTGCACCAGGATGTGTGTCTCTATCTTTCTTCCCAAAAATATAACAGATTATAATTATTTATTGATTGAGTTTATTGTGTAAAACTCCCTATTGATTAAGGTAAATAAACAAACTAATTGGAGGTTTACTGTATTTAATAATATATGTAGTAACCTGGTTTCGACTAACTTAGTCAAGAGTTTGACAATGACTTATAATTATTTCTACATTGATTCACTAGATTTGCTATTTTACACATTGTTTTTTTTATAATTTTTGTATTGACATCATAATATGAACAGAATATGATAACATTATTCTTAAGAAAAAGTTGTTTCAAGCTGATATGTGAATCATTTATAATGTATGAACTCATGTGTTATATATTTTCTTTGGCATATTTTTTTGTTTTGTTGTAAATGTTTTTTACTATATTTGTTGTGTAAAAAAATGAGGTATATTTTGATATTTTTATTTTATTTCACTTAACAGACATGAAATTTAAAGGTTTTAAAAATAAATAAATAATAAATTATTCTCTCAGTCTCTAGAGGAATAGCTATTTGAATATGTTAGAACAGTTCTGTTTATTAATCATTATTTGTTAATAAGTACTATTACTACTACTGCTATACAATCACGGCATATCCAACACGTAGGGTAGCTAGCAAATCAGCTGCATGTAATAAACATGCAACCGTCTTCTCCGTGCCAACAAAAAAGAAAGACATTCAGGATGGATGGCAAACCTCATCGTTTAGCTTAAGATGTAAAAGTCTTAATTTTTTTGAACTCCTGCCTTTTACAGAACACTCGGAAGAGTGGAACTTACTGAAAAGAGTGGAAGACCAATTCTTTCGATAAAGTAACACGTAAAACTTTAAATTATTTTTTTATTTGTTACTAATAGATCTAAATATGATTTTTGTTTTGAAAGAACAAACGTAAAATGGTAATAAAAAGGTATGGATATTTTAAATGAAGAACATTCATCTTCGCATGATAATGTGTAGGTATATTCAATAAATTTATTGGCATTTTCTGTTAGTTTAACATTTGCATAATTTTTATTAATTAATTAATCATAAGTTCATATTGCTATGGTATAAGTTGTACTTAAAATACGATATGTGGTAAGTTTATAATTGCAAATAAATAGGAATATTAGAAAACCATTAGTAAAATAATGTTTATATTTTGTAAATATAATAAATAAATTAGTTTTTAACATTTTGTGTTATTATTATATCCCTTATTGAGAAATTTAGTTTATTTGTTTTGCAGTTATTTCCTAATTATTGTACAAACATATTTTTTTTATAAATATGTTTTTTTTTAAATATGTATTATACATTGACAAGGAAGTGTTAGAGCAAGTTGACGAATGTGTGTACATACTTCAGTAGTTTGTTCACGAGAGATTGGAAGTGTGAAAGCGATATTGAAAGGAGAAAAATTGCTGGCAATGAGGTAAATGGTGCAATCCGACCAATTGCAAATAGAAACATATCTACTACAGCTAAAAGGATGGTGCACTCTGCTATCTTAGTGCCAACACTCGTGTATGCAAGTGAGACGTGAACCCATGTCAACAATCTCATTTCTACTACATTTATGCCATTCTCATCCTTCTTTAACCATTTATGAAGGATGAAAGTGGCATAAATGCAGTAGAAATAAAATTGTTGAGAAGGATGTGTGGTAAAATTATGAGAAATTGGTTGCTGAGATGACATACAAAAGGAATGTGGAATGAAAGTTGGTATAGTTATACTATACCATCACGGCATATCCCACAAGTGGGGTAGCCAGCAGATCAGCTGCATGTAAGAAACATGCAAACTGTCCTCTTCGTGCCAATATAAATCAAGACATTCAGGATGGGTGGCAAACCTCATCGCTGAATTTAAGATGTAAAATGTCTTATTTTTTTCGAACACCTGCCTTTTACAGGACACTCTTGCAACAGAACAACTGCCTTTTACAGTTGGTATAGTTACAAGGATGAATTTAAATAAGTAACGATGGTTTGGGCATGTAGAAAGAATGAATGAGGACGGAACGACCAAGAAGATATATTTGGCTGAGAGGAATGGTGCTCGGAGACGTGGACGGCTGAATATCAAATGGCAAGATCATTTAAATCAAATCCTACAGGACGGTCACGTGTTGAGCACGTTGAACAGGAGAGCATGCATTAGAAATTTTATGACAGTGACGGATGCGAAAGATGTATGCAAGGACAGAAGGAAGTGGCACTCGATCCTTTCTGCCTACCCCGCGAAGGAAGCGGCGTGATGTTTGTATGTAATTTAGGTACATTGTCATAATTATATATATACTGTTTAGTCATTATTACATATCTGTTTCCTACTTTAATGTTACTCTGTGTATAAAGTTGATACATTAAAATATTGCTGCCTAAATAAAATAATTTTTAATTACACATACTTACTGTTTTTTCAATTTTATACATGATTCCCATGCAACGCAGGGTATTTAAGCTAGTATTATATACATATTATGCATAATCATCAGACATCATCACTCATCATCAATAATACTATATATTATTAACTACTATAATATAGATACATATTATTTCTGTATTACTACTACCTACTACTAATACTTACTATTGCACATTTTTCATACACCTGCCCCGACTAAGTCAGTTAAATAATATAACATGCATTCCAGATACGCATGCCATACACCTACTACTATTACTACCTACTATTACTATCATATTTGCTACTACGATGTATAAATTACATTAAAAAAAAACATCGGTTCATATAATGCTTACATTTAGCAGCGGTGTTTATTGTGGGCGAACCGCGAATTGCCCGGGGCTCCGCACTACATTGATGATATGGGATCATTAAAACTAGAAAAAAATATGTTTATCCAAATTTCTGAATAAAAATTAAAAGTTCGTGAATGTTCTCGAAAGCTATGACAAATTAAATATTCGGCGACGGAGGGTAGAAATTCTAAAAAATAAGGATATTCTGAAATAACTTCCTACTGGGTATTACTGTACTACTAATATATCCCAGGCGTGGAGTTGCCAGCGGATCACCTGCATATAATAACCATGTATACATTGTAAACAAAAATTATGACGTTCAAGATGGGTGGCAAATCTCATCGTTGAATTTAATATGTAAAATGTCTTTATTTTTTCGAACACCTGCTTTTTACAGCATACTCGAAAACTTACAAAGATAAGGAGACTAAATTTTTTCCGGGTGCTCCGTGGAATGTTCTGAAATTCTTCCACCTGAATGTTGTCATGCACCGCGCACAATTCGCCCGGGCGGGACTCCGCAAAAGCTAGAACCGCCACTGGTTATGTTGTTAAAAAACATCGCAATTTATTAGGTACCTACATATGTAATATTATTATTGATTGTATCCAGCATGAGATACTTATATTTACATATGCTAAAACAATACCTACACGTGAAACTGTCATTGTGGTTTGTAAGAGAGAACTTCGAAGTTATCGGTATGTCTCTTTAAGTAGCTTAATTGAACAAAGCACACCTCGCGATAAGGGTGGGTTGCGTCGCGTCCAGGACACTACCAAATAAGGTGACATTGACTTTTCTAAGCCTTGTGTGATTGTTTCGTGTGTTACATAAGTAAGCCTAATAATACAATAGTTTCACTTATTTTAGAGGCATTAACTATATAACAATTTCTAGACATTTTTAAATAAAATATTTAAACTTGAATTACTTTTCAAGAGAGACTCGTCAGAGTCAAGATTTTAAGACTGACTCGTCAAGAAGCTCGTCAATGGTGCAAGTGCACTGAAATCGCTATAGCGTATTTTAAATTAATGTAACAAATAAACATAGTAATTCAAGTTTAAATATTTTATTTAAAAATGCAATAGTTAACTGTAGAAACAAATTTCTCAAAAATATTGTTAGTTATGTATACAATATTCGATCTCCGGGAATTCTCGGAATGTAACATGTCCCCCCATTTACAATTATATAAATAAATTAACTTTGAAATTTTGAAATATTTTTTAATTTGCAGGCGTAGATATGTATTGTATTTTCATTCATCTCTTTATATTATATTAGTGATATTATATTGTATAGTGATGAATTTCAAAATTAATTTAATATTACCTATTTATATTTATATAAAAATAATAATTATAGTACATCCCGTATTTAAGTGTCTATGCAGTATGCACCTATGTACTTATGAATGTATTATCAATTTAGGAAGTGTAGTAGGTACACATAATGGTGTATAGGTATGTTGTGGTATGAGAAAGTACCTACTTAGGCACTCATTTATGTTGGTATGTATCTATGTAAGTAGGTAGATATTGGGTATTTAGTTGCGTTCTATATTTGTGTTGTTTATTGCGTAGTTCCTCCCGTGTCCTTATTGAGGATCGGAAGGAAGCGGTCACGACCTCGTATGTCAGTGCCTTCCTGTTGTGTTCGATATATTTATAATAAACATATTATGTATAGATACTTACTCTACGTTTCATTGTACTATACATAGTATTATCATTGTTATATAGATAAATAAAATTACTGTTTCTAGAACATACTTCTATAAATTAGTATAAAATAAATTGAAGTACAAACTTTAACTTTTGTAGTAATGTTTCAATGTTCTCTTTTCTTATACCTAAGTAATATTTTATGAACAACACCTGGCTTTTACAGGACACAAAAACATACAGAAAAGTGTGGGGGATCTGTTATTTACCGGGTACTCTACGGGATAATGTATTTTTTTTATTTATCTATCTACGCCATCACACTGTGTCCCAAGTAGGGTAAGCAGAGAGAACGAAACGCCATATAGATAAATTCAAACATACTTATTTCGCTTCCTCCACAACCATCCAGTTTCTCGTACATGTACGCCGATTTCTTTTTCTCAGTACGTGGCATTCCTTGAGAATCTGATCCACATGATCAAACCACGTGGTTCATGGACATGGACGTCCGCGTTTTCTCAAACTAACTCTTTCAGATAAGTATACTCTCTTCGCCATCCTTTCATCGTCCATTGATTCACATGTCCAAACCATCGTAACCGATTTACACGCATTCTATCCACAACACTCTTTTCACATCCGCTCAATTTCCTGATGTCCTCATTCTTATTAATAATAATAATAAATATTTCATACGTACATACGTACCATCACGCCGCTTCCCTCGCGGGGCAGGCAAAAAAGATCGAGCGCCACTTCTTTCTATCCTATAGCAGACATCTTTCGCTTTCGTTACTGTCATACAATTCTTCATGCATGTTCTCCTGTTTAATGTACTCAACACGTGGCCGTCCTGTAGGATTTAGGTGACATTGCCATTTGATCCTCGGCCGTCCACGTCTTCGAGCATCATTCCATTATAAATATTTATTGCACAAAAAAGTATACGGATGGCCCAAAGGACATACCATCTTAAACCATCTCGCAAGAAATACAATCATTAATCTATATGGGAATAAATAAAATTAAATACCCATAATGTGACAGGATTAACAAAATAAATTCTTGAAAACCAAGATTTACCCTAAGATTAATCATTTTTAATTATGCGTATGTAGAATTGGTACAAACAGCAGGTGCAAAGTGTCCAGAAATATTTGGGTTTGAATACAGTGATCCCAAGGGCTACCGAATAACGGGGTGATGTATAAACCTACTTCCTTCCCATAGGGGACATCCCAACCAATCCTACTCTCCACCAAGGGAGACAGGATGCACATGATGAAAATAAGAATTTGCCACGCAACATCCACCACGCTTAGCAAGTTCAATTCTCATAATCCAATCATGAGCAGTATGAATTTGCTGTTGTAATATAGGTATGTATTATTTTGCATCCATGTGTATAGGTAGGTACTTACTATTGATAGTATTGAGGTATTCGGCGGAGCGGTACATTGACCGGCGGGTGATTTCAAATTGAATATGAAAACATTCAATGTGTCTGAAATAGGTACTTAGTGTACAACTCAGTAGATACCTATCTATCATTCTATTCTATTAAAATATCAAGTACAACATAGTACCCACAGCTGACTTCATTGCAATAACAATAGCCATATAATGTACGACAATAATGCATCCATCACCGCCTCACAGAGAGAGAAAATAATCTCACTTAAACGTATATTTTATTTTATCGTAATTGTGGGTACATTCTGCATCATCAGCTTTTATTATATTTATTTTAACCAATGACATAATACAATTAAAGATCAACTATAAACCAAAATAAGTGAAACGTTAATTTAAGGGTTGTGTGCCCTGAATGTAGTCGCACGTTGCGAATAGTCGAGTCGTGGTTGATCGAAGGCGAGCGTCACCTACTGAATGTATGCCATAAACATAGTAGAAAATACAAAGCGTGCTATGTATTATCTCTTTCTTTTTTAAATATGCACAGAAGAAGAAGCAGAAATAGGATGCCTCAGATGTGAAAATTTTGCAAATAGTCTATAGTTGTAAATGTCTATGATTTCAACGTGGTGAAAACAATTCTTCCATTTTATAGACCGAGTGGTTGGTTTTTGAGAATTCTGAATGAATTTGATGTTTAATGTAATGTATCAATAAAAAATGTAGTGTCATGCCTACTGTTGCCTGTTGAAATACATTTTTTTTATTTTCATTCGCATGATGATATGATCAATTAATACTACAATTATGAAATGATTTGTATTTTTTTTTTAATTAATTTACACTCTCGAAATTGAGCAGAGCTCGTGCTTATTACTTATTTATTTATATACGTTAAGAGCCAATAAAATCACTTCTTCTCCGCGACAGAAAGAGCATTCAGGATTAAAGGTAAGATCAAATCCAGGTTTGCGACGAAAGTTGTATAAACAAATTGTAAAAGAATCTAAACGGAACTCTTGTTGAAAAGATCATCATACTCATCATGTCATCATACAATAACTTGTTATCCATTTTGGTGTTTTGTAGAGTGACGTTACAGCTATCTCTAATACATCTATGTTATTTTTCGTCATAATAAACTGTATCTTTAGAATGTCTTACGTAGTCATAGGATTTGAATAGATAAATAAAATAATATAATGTTCAATAAATACACGGTGAAATAATAATAAGGTGGATTATTATAGGTAGGTATGTATTATGATTTTCTATCGATGTGTTATTTTGGTACTCATGTATTGCTTTTATGTGGCATAATCTCTATTTTATTGTCAATAATTTGACTTGTAATAGACTCAGACAAGCCATATATGCGGTAGCTATTGGTTCACAACACATTTCTCTCCCATGCAGCATGTCCAACCACATAGGTACGTAATATTATAAATAACATACCAACCTACATACATGATACAACGTATAAACATGCAAGGTGAGCAGCGTTGAGTAGAATATTATATTTTGTGTAGATAAATAGATAAATATTGATAATATGATCGTATGCCACATATATATTTAAAGCACCGAGTTATTTCTGATGACTATATTTTATTTTTTGTCTTCGCGAAGACAGAAAACTTTTCATCTATTATTTAGTTTTCTTGTTATTGTGCGACGCCTACTGTAGTAGCGTGGAATCGTTCAAAAACAACAAAATCCTTCAAGAATAATAATTTCGTCTAGGTGTTTTGTTTTATGTATTAAATTCGATTCTTTATTATAATATATTTTCTCGCTAACGAGATAAAGACATACATACATACATACATACCATCACGCCGCTTCCCTCGCGGGGTAGGCAGAAAGGATCGAGCGCCACTTCCTTCTATCTTTGCATACATCTTTCGCTTCCGTCACTGTCATACAATTCCTCATGCATGCTCTCCTGTTCAATGTGCTCAACACGTGACCGTCCTGTAGGATTTGATTTAAATGATCTTGACATTTAATCCTCGAACGTCCACGTCTCCGAGCACCATTCCTCTCAGACAAATATAACGAGATAAAGACAACATGTTCTAATCATTATTGATCACTTGTCACAAGGACAGGGATGTTGTTTCTGATTTGAATTGTCAGATTATTCCTTTGGTCATGAGATTGTAGATATGAATTTCCATCCGTACAGATCTTCTGTTCTCTGCTCTCCTACTCTATCTTTCTCTGTCTATCTCTGAGGTATGGAATGTGCTGATCCGTTAGCCAGAGGCCGCGTTCTCACACAATCCGGAACCGCTACGAATTCTTGCAGAAATCTCCACGATCCCCACTCCTTCGCGCGAGCCTTTCACGAAGACACTTTGTAGGAAAATATTTTCACTATTGAAACTGCCTGTAGTTGACTTCTTGTGATGCTTTGACATTTTTATTTGTTTGTTTGTATGTAGTGGATTGGCAGATACGTGGTTGGTAAATTACGCAGTCATTTCCGCAAATGGTTTTGGGGATTCCTCCTGCTCTCGGTTATTTAATCAGGCCATTTTTCTACCACATACAGATACAAAAACAGCAGATTCTATTTTTCTCAGTAGGTACGTTGGTATTTACTAGCTCTATCAACTTGGTAATAATGTTAATTAATTTAAGTATCATTTTTTAATTACGTAATGTATTACAAAAGCATATGACTACCTACAAAGATCAGACTGATGAATGTTTTTTTACATATGTATTATATGCAACCAATATCTGGACCATCAAATATCAAAACGCGTTAGAATAGATTCCTTCAAAATGTGGTGCTGTGCATGCCGTAGATAGCGCATAAAACAATTTGTGTATCCTTGCAGAATTTAAAATAAAGAAACGATTGTCCACTTTATAACTGCACTGTATCCTGCAGTACTTTGGGCACATTACACGGAGAGGGCCAGACAACCTGGAGAAGTTTTAACCTAAGATGTGGAGGGCAAGGGACGCTCACCGATAAGACGAAGAAACCAGGTAAAGTAGGCCTCATGAGGGACGTTGCACAAGGCGCTACGATTGACTGAGGATTGGCGTCACTGAAAGCATTTTGTTTACACCCATACAAGTGTTGGTCACGATCCTCAGCACCGATGAAACGACAATGAAGAAGAATATATTACTATTATAATCGTAACTACTCAAATAATTTTGTCATATTTTTAAATATTACTATTTATTGTAACTAATGATAAATTAAATAAAATATTTAAACTGGAATTACTATGTTTATTTGTTACATTAATTTAAAATACGCTATACGTAGTAATAATACAATACATAGTAATAATAAATATAGTAATTCAAGTTAAAATATTTTATTTAAAAAGTCTAGAAATTGTTACATAGTTAATGCTTCTAAAATAAGTGAAATTGTTAATATTTGTTGCTGGTATTTGTTTTGTTTATTAATATTTGGCGTGTCAATATTTATCTTCACGAATAAAAACTTCATCAATGGTTCAGATAACCTTACGAGGGTTTACTGATGTTGAGTTCATTACTGATCCGGATACACTTACTTACCTTTACATAAATTGTATGTTGATACGAGTGTTATTTATTATATTATATTAGTAGCGATAAAATAACTTCACCTGATTCGTGTAATGAACCTTGGCGAATACATCACTTGTGGTGGGCGAGGCAATCTTTCCAATAAAAGTTTTTTTGTCATCTCGGATGATGATGTTATTATTATTGTTTTATTATATTTCCTATACAATACAGCTACTATTATTACTATACTCGTATATCGGTTTGTACTATTTGTACTGACTGAGTTTATTTGTTGAAAGGTTCTTGATCTCATTGCTCAGTGGAATAGCGGATAAACGAAATTTGCGAGTAATTAAAATTATATTTACTTATCCCACTATATTGTAACTGTACAAAAGCGTATTGCATGTGATAGTTTATATGAATCAATAATACATTTGGTACACACTAATATTTATTTATTTATTTATTACATAAAGACACACACAGTAGGTTGACAAAACATATGAAAAATAAAAAGAGAGAATAATGTTGGTTTGATCGTTAACATATTGTTGTGATCGCTAGGAAAATTAAGTATTGATAAAATTCCTTTGTAATATTATATTTTTTTTTAGTTGATGATAACTCGGGTTTCCGGAATGTATAAGTAGCTTGTAATAGTTTTGTGTTGTTATATAATATATTATATTAATTTAAACTCAATTAGATGTTATCTTATACGACGTGCTCGTTCCGTGTGGATGAAGGTTTGCACGAAGAAATACCTATACCTGCGGTGCGAATGCGTTCAGAATGGAAATACTAGTATGTGTGTCAAGATAGGAATGCGAGCTAGTCGATATTATCATCTCCTCCACCTACCCCGCAAGGGTGTATTGGTGATAACATAATATGTACATTATAGGTATGTGGTAAATACGCGTGGAATGTTGCTCAGTTGAACGATTACATTGAGTGGCTATACTGTATGTACAGTATTACCATTCTCCAATACTATCCAGATGTATGAAACATAGGTGTAAGAGAGAGACACACACACACATCCATCATCATATTATTATGTACCTACCTACACATCCACCATATCATTATTATTATTATAATTATTATAATATGTATGTATGTAGGTATGTACCTAATGAGACCACTACTACTACTTGTACTAATACTACAGAGTACAGACCACATCCATTCATATCAATCAACATTCCCACTACTCCCCCGTTATGTTGATACTAGTAGATAGTAGGTACATAATGTATGAATCTACCACACATGTCTTATACCGTGTGGTACAACTTAATACTTGTTATATTATTTTAGTGAAAAATATTTAAATACGGTACTTGCGTTATTATTACGTTATTTATCAATGTTACGTACAATGTAATATTATTTGTCACAAGTGACTGAAAATTAATCTTTTATTATTTCTTTGTTACAGGTATGAAATCATCATCTCTCTATACTCTACTAGTAACTGTTGTCTGAAAATATTAAATTTCAACCTAATTCTGTTTGTACGAGTTATATGTGTAAGTGAATTCTTTTTCGTAGACGATAATAATAATATCAAACTGTATGGATAAATATTTCTCTTTTTTCCATAATTACGCTGAAAAACTTTTCACTCATCGCTATCGTCAATCTGTATTTGGAATGCAGCAGGAAGGTCCTTTGTTTTAAATATAGAGTTTTTGCAGAACTTTCAAAACGTCAACAATAGTAGGATATGAAAATATAAACAATATTAACCTACGGTATTCATCTGCGAGTGTTAACTTTTTAAATGTAGCATACTTCCCATACTAGTCCGCTAATAAATAGATCGTGAAACTTTTACCGTTCACTACATAAATCATTTCTCATATTTGTTTTATTCAATGGCCACATTATTGATTGGTCATATTTTTTGTATTGTTTTTATATTGTTGACAGATGAGAAAACACCAAATATTTCTTAATGTTATGTAGCATATTAACTGACAGACTAGGCGCATGTAATTAACATTCAAGTTGTCCTCTTTGTCCCAGTAAATAATGACGTATTCAAGATGGGTGACACAACTTTTCGCTAAATTATAGATGTTAAATATCATTGAGTTGACGTTTATATTGTAAAACTCTTTGTTATCCAAGTAAATGACTTACCCTACTGCGCGATAACATTCTGTGTTACCAGATTACCATCACTATCTGCACAATAAATGCAAAGTTTATGGCCGATGAATGTTTCTTTACTAGGAACATTAATAAAATATGCACCAGTGCAGTAAATAATACCGCCACCTTTGAAACATGTACTCAATAACAATTCTAGTTACGTTATGTTCGAGGGAATTAGTAAACTACTGTCTTTCATTAGATGATGTTAAACTTTATATAGAAGCGTAGTCAATTTGATTTTCTAATACAAATATTGCTATTTTTATTGAATTTTACAAGTTTTATTCATATAACTTTAAGGGTATCCTAATAATTTGCAGTAAATGTGTACCCTCAAGTACACATATAAAAGTAATTTAATAATTTATATATATGGGGCCTTTAAATGATCCGTGACCATTTCAAGGGCGCCGTGACTTCTCTTGAATAGTAATGTTTTCAACATGATCCTAAATGTGGTGGTAGACTAATTCTCGGTCAGATCTGCGGATAATCTGTTCCAGGCAGTTGGCGCGACAGCTCTAAAGCTCTGCAAATTTAGACGTATACTTACATAAGTAGCTGAAATAACAGACAAATTTAGTCGGTCCCGTCAAACTTTTTATAAACAAATTTGACTGTATATTACAAAATATAAATTTCTACTTTAGAATGCAGCAAACTTGATTAACGAAATGAAGCAATATAATAGAGTTGTTCGGTAGCCTGGAGGTAGAGTCTTTGCCTCATGTATATAAGGTGCGCGGTTCGAATCCAGGTTTCGGCAAACTCCCCTTTCACGACACAAACTTTTAGCTTACTGTGAAAGGTGTATAAGGTTTTATTTTATAATAAAAATATCCGAAGTCATCTTTTAAATATATATATATACACTAGTATATTTCATTATACATTGCTGCACCTATGAAATGTATGCGATAGTAGCATTAAATACATGATTGATAACAAAGTATCCAAAGACTATAATACAAACATGTACAAAGGTTGTCACTACATCGTATAGAAAATCATATTCCTAGTAGTGTATATTTTTATTTAATATGTTTTTGTATCGCGAACTGTAACGATGCTAAGGATTGTTAGGTTAAAATAATAAATCTTGCGGCAATTGTTAATTATGACTAATCTGTCGACACGCACGACATCAATAATAATAATTTATTTTATACAAATTGATTAGTTAATTGTCATAGGAAAAAATAATATGCTTGACTTTTTCATTTTGTACATTTCATTTATATATTTTTCTTCATTATATTTTTTTCGCTATGTGCTAAGGAACTCGCCGTCGTTATGAAGTATGTACTTCTTAATGTTAATAGGTCACAGAAAATTACAGAAGTATTTTGTCATATTAAAAATTCTTACTAATTACACAAATAGATTTACACGTTATTACATGTGAATTGAAAAGACTAAACGTCGTTAGTTGGTGGTACTACAATGTGAGATTTGAACCTTATTTCTTCCTAGTTGCCTAAACTGGAGCGCTAACAAGTGCTATTGCATACCGATTTGTAAATTTAGTTACGCATCTGTTATAAAATGAGGTAATTAATGAACGAAATTATATCATCGGGTCTGTCATATTCCAAGTATTTTTACTTTGTGATGGATGCTGTCACAGAATGAGATGGATTTAGGTGGCAGCGGGTACATAATAAAATGTCACACCCAATGCAAAACATTCTTGATAGTGAGGACCACACGTGAAGAAGAGAAAGATAAATGATTGTCAGGCCCGAGCGTAGTGTTTTGAGTACAAATAATCTATGACCTTAGACATTATGACAAAGATATATTTGACTATATTATTCTCTTCCAACACTCGTTCATACATATCGTGTGTACTCTGTGGGCGCCTCTTGACGACGTTAGTATAATATGATGTTGTAGAATAATGTCCTCTTAATGTATGCTATGTAAGTTTGATACCGATTTTCTGAAATTCACAAAGAATATGTATTTTACACTATATATTTTTTTATTTATCAATGTAAAAAACTCGTGTATCAGATATAGTAAACTCAGACAGATTAAAAATTAAATACCGTATTTATAATTTTTTCACGTATCTATATCTGATATTTATATCAATTGAAATATTGTTCATTGTTATTTACAATCTGAAAGACGTACACTCTATGTAGTAATAACATTTGTCTTAAAACATATTCTGTTATACCTATAAGAACTCTGGTAAAGCTGCTAACGCGTGTGAAATGCGTAGGTCTACACGGGGAGGCAATATATCATGATACCCGGTACCTACGTTATAATACTTATTGGATGTATTATTGTTATTTGTCTTAAAACAAATTCTGTTATACCTATAAGAACTCTGGTAAAGCTGCTAACGCGTGTGAAATGCGTAGGTCTACACGGGGAGGCAATATATCATGATACCCGGTACCTACGTTATAATACTTATTGGATGTATTATTGTTATTTGTCTTAAAACATATTCTGTTATACCTATAAGAACTCTGGTAAAGCTGCTAACGCGTGTGAAATGCGTAGGTCTACACGGGGAGGCAATATATCATGATACCCGGTACCTACGTTATAATACTTATTGGATGTATTATTGTTATTTGTCTTAAAACAAATTCTGTTATACCTATAAGAACTCTGGTAAAGCTGCTAACGCGTGTGAAATGCGTAGGTCTACACGGGGAGGCAATATATCATGATACCCGGTACCTACGTTATAATACTTATTGGATGTATTATTGTTATTTGTCTTAAAACATATTCTGTTATACCTATAAGAACTCTGGTAAAGCTGCTAACGCGTGTGAAATGCGTAGGTCTACACGGGGAGGCAATATATCATGATACCCGGTACCTACGTTATAATTGAGTTCGTCGGTAGCCTGGAGGTAGAGTCTCGGCCTCGTGAACATGGGGTCGGTGGTTCGATACCAGGTGCCGGCAAACTCCCCTTTCACGACACAAGCTTTTAGTAGCTTACTGTGAAAGGTGTATAAGGTTGTATTTGGGTTTATAACAAACAAAACCCAGATATATCTTTTTTTAAAAAAAAAAAAAATACTTATTGGATGTATTATTGTTATTTGTCTTAAAACATATTCTGTTATACCTATAAGAACTCTGGTAAAGCTGCTAACGCGTGTGAAATGCGTAGGTCTACACGGGGAGGCAATATACAGTATCATGATACCCGGTACCTACGTTATAATACTTATTGGATGTATTATTGTTATTTGGGAAAATCACCTTAGCATACTTGTCTATTTACGCACATCACCTAATATTACTACTACTACTTGTACTGTGGAACACTGACTATATTTCATTTTCTTCTTGACCCATATGTTCTATTTTTATCAACTGTTGACTCTTAAACACTCTACGTGGCTTTCATCGCTCCTGTTTGATAATTATGTATTACAGACTCTGTGTCTCGCCGTCTGTTGCAGAGATGAATGTTAGGTACCTACTGTTAGTAAATACATAATAATAACAGAACTGTCTTGTTTTTCGCACTTTGCGGGAGGTCTTGCTGATGAAAAACACAATAATTCAAGGAAAGGCTTATAAAATATATTTTATTCAAAACCAATACAACTGTGTTACATTCACCTAAGTGTCTTTGTCCTGAGTTCAGTTGATAGGAAGGCATCATTTTGTTAAAGATGCTGGGACTTTTAATATTTATCACGTTAATCATGTAAGCAATAACTGTAAACACGAATCTGTTATATAATTTGGTTTAATGGGTGATTTCTATATTTCCCAAAAAAATATTGCTTGGTGTTATGTCGTTTTGCTAATTCAATTATATAAATAAGAGTTCATAGAAATAAAATTGTTTTTAAAGGGTAGGATTAATAAACGGAAAATGTTTCTTTTTTTTCTTGTGATCAAAATACCACCGTTTGCCATAATCACAAATAAATCGGAATGCCCCTCACGATTGAAATTACCATATGGGTACCTATCAATATATCTCGGGTATCTAAGACTCAGTGAACGACAAGGAAAATTGAGACTTTAAAAGTTTATAATGTAAGGATGTACAGATTTTAGAACCGGTAGCTTTTTTGTGTTCATATTTACTTTAGAAGACTGTAAAGATGAGTTTAATTTGTATTATTCGCAATTATGCAGTACGTCGGATATGTCAGTTAATCTTCTATCCATATGTGATATGATGTGATATGATGTGATGTGACATTCAAGTGTGCACTAATCTACACTTAGACTACAACACTTTACAGCTGGTACATAATAATGCAATGTAGAGGTAATACGAGTATAAGAGTTTGACGCGTTCACACAATATCATACCGTGAGTGTCGCGACACGACACGACGCTTCACCGGAAGCGCCGGGCTTGGAGCGATGCAATGCTCTTTTGCTGACTCATCGTCTCATACTCTTTCTTCCTCTGCATATCATTGCATCGCTTAAGCTCCCCTGGACTTGATTGTATCTTAAAATAGTCTTTAAAATTCATTCATAATACTATTTTTGGTAAATATCAAGTATATTTTATCTTTCTTCTATATTCTTCTTTATTATATCTTATTCAAGACAGTCATTGTCAAATATACCTCGTAAAATATACGCACATTTATTTCTGTATATTGTTTTTATTGCTTTCAGTTTTCTTTTAAACTATATTGTTGTGTTGTTTTTAAAATTTCCGTATTTTATTGAAACTCTGATTCTCTGTTAACTGACTAAAATAAAAACAATGTTTTCCTACTTTCATTATGAATAGGACTGGGCTCAGAGGCCTTTCGGGGAGGCACCCATCATCAGTGAGCTTTATTAGAAAACTGCTTACTGTTTGGTCAGAAAAACATTACTATTTAGTACAAATCGTGATATTATCATTATGTTTACTTGTTTGAACCAGTATTCATTAATAGAGAGTCACATTAGTGAAAATTTGTCTGGTGTAATAACAATTTCCAATTAGATAATTTCAGGAAATTAATTGAGCGTTTGATCCGTGAGAAAGAAAGAATGTCATCCATTATTTTTAACTCAAATTACAAAAGACTTTCATATAATGTGTGTACTATGTAGGCCATGACTGTGTGATATCAGTTTTAATAATTATTTTTGCTTGTAGTTGAAGAAAGCGGTGTGTGTGTATACATATATAGTGTTATAATGTAGATACGTATGTATTTTTATAAGGAATGCTTTTACTGGATGATTCTGCGTGGCGATGTATGTAGAATAAATAGTTCCATCTGCAGATGTAGGTGGGTGTATTAGAAGAGACGTCATCTAGTGATTAATCTGCCTTTTGATATAAATAATCAACGCGTCTGTAGTGTGAAACTGCGAATGTTTATTGTGTCTGGAGCGCGATATATTATACTACATACCTACATTACATTAGGAACATTTAGATAGATGTAGGTAGATATATAATGGTAATTTGTTACAATAATAAATTTTGGCGGATATTGTTTTTGTGATGTCCGGGGAAATAAACAAAAACAAACTTTCTCCTTCTTGCTATGGAATAACCCATAGACACATAGTATTGTACTTTCGTAGGTAGTTACAATGAGAAGGCAGATATTAAAAGTCATCAACTCTCGGAAGTATGTATGTTTGTTTGTCTGTTGCATGTTGGGTGTATGTATGTAGTAGTTATGTGCGTGAGTGACAAAAGTCCTCTCCTGTCCGACCTATTTATTACTATTATTATATTTTATTTCGAGTAGATAAACAGTAATTTCCGTTGTATGTTTTCGTTTCACTACACCATCGCACGACACCGGGCACGGTTCCGTGGCTTTCCATTACATATCTATTATAATAATAATATCTACCTGCTATAGTACCAATGAGTAGTATGTCGTGTATAATATTATAATGTGCGGGTAGGTCGGTGATCACTATCACTGGTACCTGACAACTGAAACTTGGTCCATTCATTAATGAGCTCGTTACGCTTATTCTTTGTAAGAACACAAGGAGTTGGATAATGTCTTGTTGTTATTATCGTTTTGTGTTAATTATCAAATAATTTGATCTGGATTGTGTCTTAGAAGTGACTTCCTAATTCTACATAATTACCCACACCTACATAATATTATTATGTTTAGTTTGTAATGTATTAAGTTCAACATATTTCATCCTTCTTCCTGCTTTATTAGTGAGGTCAGTTCTCCTGATCTTGCTTTGCTGAAGCTTTTATCCTATGTTGCTCTCTCTTTGTAGAAATTCTAAATTACAACAGAAATTAACTTGAAGACTCTTCTACAACATTTTGATCCTGTTTCGTAGTCAAGAACTTTTTTGGTCTTGCATTTTTCTAATATTCTTGGACAATATTTTTTGGAGTTTGATCGTTCGTAGGTTTTGTGGTTCTTTAAGAGAATTAGATATTATAAGATACGATACGAAGAATATGAATACATTCTGAAAAACGTTTATAGCAAAATACAAAACCGCTATAAGAAGGCAAGGACCAATTGCACATTATACTGAGCCGAAACTTATTTTTTTAAGAAATAAAAAGTACATATAAGCTGAAACAAGCCTTTCTTTCTTCTGATCTAAAGTAAAGCTTGTTTGAATTTATCCAATAATGGATTTCTACTGCTCGTGCACGAATACATTAAATATATATAAGATGTTTTTTTTAATTGCAGTGATGTTTTCTGTTTTCAATGTTGATTTCCTTTTGTCGTTGTGTTGTGTTGATTGGATTACGGTGCTCACTGCTCTGGTTACGGGATGTCTCACACTGCGGCGACTATTTATATGCATATTATTATCAAACACTTGATTAGGTAAATACATGCATAATACTACATATGTATTGTAATGTTAGTGTTAGGTAGTGGTGTATATTTATGTGAAATAATGGCCGTTGCACTTTTCACTTGGTGGGAATGCGCGTCTCTATTTCAGATCGGACAGCATCTCGTCTAGGAATCCACTGACGCGACGCCCAGCACTTTAAGGACACATGCACACATTATCCTCTCTTGGAATATTTTCTCATCTGTAAGCTGTAGTAATAATTAATTTTCGTGTTTAACACAATACTGTGCATGAAAAAGAAGCATTATTGGATCATTGTAAAGGCTTTCGCACTATACAAAGTACAGATATGGAAGTATTAATGATGTTATTATTAATAATGTAACGGTATTTAAAAGTTATTTTGAACTACTCCAGATTAATCATTACAATTGATCACACTCATCCATAGTCAACCTATTTGAATAGTCTATGATTTTATTTGTGCACAACTTGTAAAACTCCATAATTTTAATTTATAAATTATAATTTATTTGTTTTACAAAATATTTAAAATAATGTGACATATGTTTCGGCTGCAATGCCATATTTGAATAGGTATTAACTAGGTAGGTATGTTGTATATGATACACATACATATGTGAACTTCCTTAAGGAGTGCACAACACAGAGTTTCGACGCTTATGAATCGACTTAGGCTTGGTTAAGAGTACTCTTTAAACCTAGGTAACATTCCCAATTCCTCTGTGTCATGCTTATCACATGACTTGAATTTTTTTTAAAGTTGTATATATGTTACAACTCAATATTTTTCCACTATTGAAATCAAGTTTTATACGATTTCATACAATTTCTGTGCTTTCAAACTGGAAAGACATCTGTTGCAGTTCAATGGAAACAACAACAATGTTTGACATCTACACTTCTAGTAAGTAAAAAATCCAGTTCCGACATCCAATTGTGTCAAAAAATTCATAACATAAAAAGGTATTTAAAAGTTTATTCAGTGTATTAAGAGAATTAAAACTACATATCTTTCTCACTATTGTACTTTTCATTAATGCACACTTTTTCGTATGGCTTTACACAAAACTTTTACATCTTAATCGAATTGAAATTCGTTATGTAACTATATTAGGCGATCGTAACTTCTAGATCTATTCTTGTTACGGTCCACAGTCCCTTATACTAATCTTATACTGACTGGATGGGTTCACCAAAGTGTCCGCTAACGACTTGTTGGTAACTTTAATAGACGTTTGTTTGTGATCTCCTATAATAAAATTAGATAATAGAAATAAATCGGTTCATTCTGCATCTATTTTTGTTCGACAAGTAGCTTTTTATAGTGCCCATAACTCGGACACACATTGCACATCAGCACTAGCATCTTTTGCTTCCGATGTTATTATGTCTCAACTCTCAATATTATGAGTTATTATAATTCCGTGTAGCACCCAGCAAAGAATTAGTCTCCCATCCTTAAGTTTTCGAGTGTATGTTAAAAGACAGGTGTTTGGAAAAATAAAGACATTTTACATCTCAAATTCAAAGATGTTTATTTATTTTCAATTCACGGCCTGAGCCTATTACATGTTGTTTTTTATACATCATTTTTATAATTGTAAAATCACAAACAGCATTGTAAAATATAGACACAACACAACATTATAAACAGAGAATAAAACAAGAAACCACAAATGAGAAATTTGTTACTCATCCGGAATATCTTTGTCAGCACGGTAAAGACAGTCCGCATATTTATAATATGCAGCTGGTGTGCTGGTTACCGCACTTGTGGGATCTGCCGTGATGGTATAGTTTTAGTTATTATAGTGATCCAAACAAAACATATTATTACTCACTCCACCCACTTCGATGAATAATGCTACACTTTCGTAATGAAATCCATTGTTGATTTAAATATAGGTATGCAAATTATCAATAGAGAAATTTGTCATTTGTATTATTCAACACAATTTTGTGTCTCGGTAGTATTCTTATGATATATTCCATTATGGACTCGAGCATTTGTTTTATTTCCATTTTGTTTTTTAGTCAACATTATCATCTCATCATCTCTATGCCTCGTTGAACTCTGAGGCGACTACTGCGCTCAGCTTCCACCGCTGTCGGTCAGTAAACTTATAGTACCTAACAGGGCAACTGCTTGGAACCGACAACCAACGGATAAAGTCAGAACCAACCTACCGCCACAATCAGGAGAAGTTACAGCTCCCTTAAAATGGTCACGAATCATTGAACGGCGCCAAATACCAATCGTTCGCATTAATGTTATCATTGGTATTTGATAAATGATTCAGTATTAAAAGTTCGACTATTTTTACGTTTTGTTGTTTCGATTTACCTACCTGTACGTAGATAGTTGGTATCTAGTGTGAGAAAAAAATCATAATAATAATGTAGTATTTTCGTTTATGGGAAGAGTGTGTTTTTTTTATTCCATTCGAAGTCGCCACGCAGGCTGGGTGTGTTTGGTTCAGTATATGTGTATAATAATACATACATATTATATTAAGTAGTCGCTGTATATCATTATAAATAGATATGCGATACATTGGGCTGGCATCTCAGCAGTATTCTCAGTGGCACTGTACCTATATGTACAATATGTTTGTATGTATGTAGTATTAGCTGGTTGAAGTTACTCAGGCGGTGGCGGTGGTCGAGGCGAGTCTCTTCATTAATCATATTGAACTGTGGACTAAAGAGGCGACGTATCATCATCATTATTATCATTGATGAGATGTTATAATACCTATTATTTACACAGTTTAGTATGATTGTACTGTATCATGTCATACACCCGCGGAGACATAGTAAGGCCACATTATATCATAACTCTATTGATAATTAGTGAATCTACTTGGATTTTCCTTTCATAAAAAGTGAGATCTGACCCCGAAGATTGGCAAAGATTGGCCACGTCGTCAGATCCGGAGAAGATAAGTCGTCTAAATGTATTCTGCAGGATATGATGTGCCCGAGGACAAAAGACCGTTAGGCAGTTCAAGGCAAAGATTACTGGATAACATCAACAAAGATCTAGAAGAGCTTAATGTTATAAGACAATTGGCAATCCAATGCTCAGGATTGAAAAGCTTGCAAATCTATTATTTTGGAGGGCATAGCCCTTGCAATGGCTTTTTAGCCATCGGAAGTAAGAAGTAAGTGAATTTCTTCGGTATACCTAGTTCTTTTATTTATATTTATTTTTAATATATATATGGCTTACGCATTTGATACATAGTGACAATAAATTATAGCAAAACACCATATCAAATCACAATACAAAAAAAAAATATCGTGTCATATAATATGTAAATCATAATATAAAATAAAAATAATAACCAAATAAGTGGGAAGGGTAGGCAATCAAATCAAACTCAATCACAAAAAAAGTAGGTACCTTAATACCAACAGTGCTAATCATAATAGTAGGTATTTATATTGCGTCTTTAAAATTCTCCGCTATTCTCCGCTTGAACTCAAACAAGGAATCTGCGAAAACACCCGACAAGCGTCCGTAAATGCTTCCCAACTTGTGAATTCTATTCAGAGGTGAATTATAATGCATAGTTGGTATCCACCACGTCACTATGAAAAGTTATTACTTGGCGAGTGACCCTTGTCGGAACATGGTATGAGATCATCCCGCTCAATTCAAGGCAATTCAATAGTCCTCTCACAATTCATGATGACTAAATGGCGTGTATTGTTATTAATGTTTACAACGAGTGATATTACAGCTCTATATAACCTACTTCAAGTTTCCATGATGCGTTTCCAATGAATAACAAAAATGTGTTCAGTTTGTTGTTAAATTCCAAATTGTATCCTTGTTAAAATTGGTACAAAAAATGTACCTATTTATTCCCACACAATATTTATGTGATATTATAAGTATCAGCGCAATGCTTAACATAATACCTATGTCGTATTTCTACTAGCGTGTTGTGGCACATCTATCATCTTTATGTTTGTTCGGTATCTACTGAGCTGCTAGTGTAGTGTTTTATCATAAAGCTCTTTGGAAATATTATATTTCGGAAAGTGCGAGAGCGAGATGGTCACTTCTATGAGCCCAGTTGTATTAAGAAATTTTGTAATTTATATGGCGAGCATGTCATGTTAATGTATGGGTTCCGTGTCACATAATATATAACATTTATTCAGACATTCAAAAGATGACCTATTAGTTATTTACTCTTGTAGAGCCGTATTTTGTATTTCTTCAAGATATATCTTACAGTTAATATGATTTGTTTTGTCAAACAAATTACCGATTACATTTTTTTTTTCAATTTATTTGTTACTTTTATTGAAATATGTGGCGCGTCATCATTATTTATATTTTATTTTCACATATTTTATTTTATTTTGAAGGAAGTAATCTGCTATCTGTTCAGAAAAATAGAATCCAATTCAGAGGTCCAACATAGAGTAAGTGATTGGTCTTAGATATTTCAGCATCCATGTGAATATGTAGGTATATACCTGTGTTTTGTGTCTGACAATGTGATATTTAAGTATTTCTTGTGGAACAAGGTATCGTATAGTGGTATGATGGATTAGTGAGAGTAATAGTAGTTTATATTAGTATGTATAGAGACTAAATAAGCTCAGAGGGCCTCGGCTAAATAAAGCGATCTGCTATTTATATGCGACGTAGACGCATTGTTTTGTTATGTCGCACCATCATTCTATCACACAATATAGGTACTATAATATAATACCTATTATACTTTATTTACACAAACAACTGTAAGATGCGGTGTGATGATACAATTAGGATAACCTGTGGAATAATTTTTATATCTGAATAATAATAGAGAAATGCTTGATGATTTTTATTTTATAATGTTGCTATACTCTGTGATGTTATAATTTTACTTAATTTTCTTGTTTGCCTGATCTATACAAAGTTATTCGCTTATTATACCAGAGATTTAGGTTGTCGTTTTGATGTTTAACATGTTATATTAAATAAATAAAAAAAATATGTAAAATAATATTTTGTAGATATTTAATTACCATTGACAAAATAAGTTAAATCAGTCTGTCAATTGTCTTCCACAAGCGTCTTACGAAATATGTGATTATTGCATGTGCTACTTTTGTGTACTGAAACTAAAACAAATTTAAACTTAATAATACGTATGTGATATGTACTTATTGATAATCTGTTTTGTGGTGGTATGTGCGAGGCATGTAATAACATTCCAACAATACTATTGGAATTCGTGAATCTTCATATTGGTTGTTCAATTCAGAAAAATCGTTATCAAAATCCTGTTTATACCAAACTGTTATACCTACTTACTAAGTTTTATGATAACGGATTTTTATGGTACATTTAAGTCTAGAATTTGAGTCTGCAAAGCATTTTTTTTAAATAGATTAGCGTAATGCTTAATTGAAGTGTTGAAATAAATATGTTAGATCATGACTGAAGTCTTAGGATCAAAATATCTGTTGGTATGAAGTAAATAAATAAATATTGAATGATCTGCCGTTCACCCAGATAGTGCCTAAGTCTGAGGACTTTCATTTATCCGGTTTTAATTTCTACACTAGCAAATCTTGACCACACGAGAGATGCCATATATTGGGCAGTCTGAAGGGCTGGTCGGTCAAAATAACCAAAATCTCAGCGTAAGTTAATAAAAAACGCATTTCTTCTCAATTTTCTAAGCCGCTCTGATGAAAATGTGAACTGTTATAACTACTTATGTACTTTGAACTGAACACTGAAAAATTTCACCAGCGTTCAGTATATTCTCTGATATGCTTGACAAAAAAAATTCAAACCTAAAAATAGGTTTATTAGAATCGGGCTAAATTATGGTCACCTTATTATAGATATTGGTATAATCCGCGATAAAATTTAGGTATTTTTGTTTCTCTTCGATGATGCGTGCGTCGTTGAGGAATCCGATGAAATATTTGGAATTCTTTACCGACCAATACTTCCCAAATGTATGTGCATATTTTATATTGTCATTGTTATTTTATTGCATCGTTTATAATAAAGAATGGACATACTTTTCCTATAGATATCTGAAGAGTCTTTGGATTTTCATTTCCAGATGTGTCACATTATTTAGACAAGTCTAATTATGTATAAAAATTCTTTGCGAATATGTAATGCTTTTTACATTTATCCATCTTGTATAAATTCTCAATATTTATTTACTAATTGACCAATAAACGTATGTCATATAATGTACATACATTATACAGCTTATTTATTAATTGGATTGGATACTATACTCTTATCGCTGTCTTTTTATTTAAGTTTATTTCTTAATTTCCCATCAAACTGCAGTTGGGGAACATGCTTATCGTGAAAATGTAAATATGAACATTATCACATCGAAATTATAAGAGTATGTGTGTACCTATATGGTTTATTTAATATACCTAACAACTACGCATAGGTAAATAGTTATTCATTATTTAAATTACATTAGTTGTTGGTATTTACACAATGAAAACATCTGTTACTCTATACATCACATATCTACTAAGCATGGACGTCTTTTACATGATGGGGCCCTGGACATAGTGGTGGCATGGGATCCCGGATGACGCAGTTAATTTTCAGAGCTACACCCTCCCCCCACAATCTCTGAATTTTCGAAAAGATATAGGAATTTGTTATGTTTGTCGACGGTGCCCTTGAGATGGATCAAGGATCAATAAATTGTCTGTATTATTGTTATCTATTCGGGTTTGGCAACTAATGTAGTCGCAGAATTCTAGATTTGTTATTTTCAGCCAATATCTCAGAAGTAGGGATCTTTTTTTAAGTCCTCTCAAATTTACAATTTAGTACCCTCCCCTCTCCGCTTGTCGCCAAATTCAATTTGGTGTAGGAATTTGAAATATTTCACGTTCTCTTCGTTTTTGTTGAAGAATATTTTGTAATGCTGTATTTAGGACTGAAATCCGAAAAAAATAAATGTCTAAGCAAGTATGTCTACATTTCGGGACCCCATGTGCCCTTATGGAACTAACAATAAGTTGCAGAGTACTTTCCCAGTCACAATACGAGTACCTTCATACATACTGTTTCTGATTCTATATGCGATGTTATAACGTCTTCATTTTTACTTGAAACGCAAACAATGAACAACAACATCTGTACAATTATCACAAGTATGTATTATTTATTATACAAAGCTTTTGATGTTTCCAAGTCGACAAGACAATACAAAAGAATAATTATTTACTTTTACCTCATAATGACATGAGTAGAAAGAATGTGGAGCATAATAATGTACCTGCACATTCATTACTTACAATCTAAATTTCTTTTATTAGAGACAAATAATATGTAGAACGAAACTTTATAACAAATAATTTTATGCTAGCTACATGTCTGTATTATGTACGAGTATATTGCATACTTTTCGTTTTATTTGTTTTTGAAATTCTATATCTTCCTGCCGTTTCCCTAGGTGAGTAGGCAGAGAGAACAGAACACCATATTAATGTATCCTTTGATACTTTTGTAGCTTCTTCTACATTCATTCACAGAAAAAACAAGTCGATTTTATTCTCCATCTTAAACAATAAATTATTCATGAGCATGATGCTGTATTGTGTTAAGAATATTTCCTTGAATTAAGAAAATCAGTTCTTTTCAATAAGATTGAGAATTTTATTTTTTCAATGAAGGTGTTTTCTTATTTTTATGTTATATTATGTCTTCTTCTTAAATTGAGAAATAATTACTTGTTTTGAGATTTTTTATTATTCCATGAAAATGAAGATCATCGTAGGTTGAGAAAATAACTTTTTCGTTATGTACAAAATTTTGGTTTCTTTTCTTAATGTACATAATTCTCTTGACTGGAGGCGTTTTTTTCTTTCTTTGTACAATTTTTCGTACACGCTCGTCGATTTCTCTTACTAAACACATGGCTGTCCTTGAGAATTTGAACCTCGTGTTACTCGGAAGCCCGCGCTTTTTCACACCTCCTCTTTCAAATAAGTGAAAATATAATAAACAGCCTTTAAAATATGCTTTTAATCATTTTTAGCTAATTGATTTAATGCTTGTTTGGCACAATATGGCGTTTGATATATAAAATAATTGATTCTGTACAATTTTCAAAATACAAATAATATAGGAAGTAATTGGGTATGTAAATGTACATAATATTTTCCTTGTATATTTTATACGTTTTGTTTTAATATGACGTGGTTAGATAGAAGAAATTAATAGTACCTATACCTAGCCACTGCATATCATCACATTTTTTGTTATTGTGTGAATTGATTTATAGATTTTATTTTGTGCAAAAGTTAAATAATATTTTTCCCATCTGTGACATGACAAGCCTGGTCTTATATAAACATACATTTTGAAGTTGATTCGATTAAGGAGTGTGTAATGATCCATAATTACACTTTATTGTTGCACGAAGTCCTATATGTCGCATTGTATACCTACTGTGTGTAATGATTAGTAAGTCAATTATTTACGCACGTGTATTTTGTTTAATCGCTGGTCATTTGTCATTATTTTGTAGCTTTGTAATAGTTGTCAATAATAATAATAATATGTATGTAGGTATTATATCACCTCCTTATTTGCCTGCGTTATGTTGGCGTGCCTATGTGAACAAACATTGTAAACAAACTTAGCCTAAATAACATGACCCCATTTTTGTATACAGATCGCTTGCAGGGATGACGAAATGTACTCAATATTTCGTTCGATTGTATAATTATTATTATTACCAAATAATGTGTAATTTTTCTATCATGAAAAGTTTAGCAAAGGAATAAATTGTTTTCTAAATACTTTAGCATTCTAGAACAGACAAAAAGAGGTCCTCCGATTGCTACCTTGCCGTCCAACTTTTGATGTTGAACAGGATCTATCTGTCTTCTTTCTTTTAAAAAATGATTTGTATAGGTTTATACTTTCTGTTACTTGGATATGATCTTATACAAAAACTTATGTATAATTGATACGAGTGGATAATATTGATGTAGGTACTATAGATACACTAGGGTTATGCTGCTAATATCGGATGCAAATAAATATGTTTATTTATCCCACTACCACTGACATAAAAGCTTTGTTACCAAGCTTTTCTGCAGACGATATACGAATTAAAACATTCAAATACGAAAAACAATACTTACACTTATATTTGTCTTCTTACTGGAGTGTATTTATCGTCTTAATGGAATGTGTTAATAGTCTTATTAGAGTGCAATTAAATATATTGATAATTTCTTGAAGGTGATTTAACTAACAAATAATTTATTTATTGTTTTCTTAGTGAAATGTATTGTTTTCTTATTGGAATGTTTTATTAAAGTTGATTCATAATTTAAGATAGGTAATTGAAATAGAAAATAAGTATAATAATGGTAGTTAATCATAAGGTTATTATAAATTGTAAAATTAAATGTTATCTTTATAACTTGATTAAATCCACACATAAATATTTGAGTCCGTTCGTATGTATGTATGTATGTATGTATGTACGTATGTCCTCAATGGACTCTGAAATAAAGAAAGACAGAAGTAAAATAATACACTCTATACGAGGTCTCATCTCCTGGGCACGTTCAAGGCCAAAAACATTTTAAATACCTTATATATTGATAAAGATATTACAATTTATGTCACAAAATTGGCAGCCAAATGTATGAAAATCACTGAAAGTTTTTGTAAGTAGCAATATTCATGGTCGAACATTTTTCAGTGTATTGAATTAATTTCACAATGGATGTAATGAGAAATACATCAGTACTGAAATTAAACATTTAAGGATTATTTTGATTATAAATTATTGTGTTTGGTTATGATAAAAACTTCTGAATTATGCGAGTTAAAATTGCATATTTTTGACATCTTGGGCTAATTTCATAATGGCCGACGTGACACACACAGAATGCACACAAATATATATTTTAGTTGGTGCATATTGTTTGTTTGTTTTGTGTTTTCTATGTCCTCTGTACGATATGTCTCATCCAGTAGGCGAGCTGAAAACATTTAATATGTATACTTTTATAAAGATTTAATTTATAAATGATGATGTATCAACGATCTTTTGTCGATGTTTGGTAAACTTGAAAATCACTAAAAATCTCATACATCTACGACCATGCTATTAATATGTGTTCTTATTTTATTGTTGATATTCATAGTTTCTTTTTATTTCAAAATATGGTTACCAATAATATCAAAAACACAGAACTAATTCAATGATGCTTCAATGTTCTTTTGTCAAAGTAAGGTAAAAGTCAAAATAAAATAAAAAAAACTCATATCTACAACAATACTATTGATATGTGTTCTTATTTTATTGTAGGATATTCTGAGTTTCTTTTAATTTCTAAATAAAGTTATCTGTTATAACAAACACAGAAAAGGGTGTGAGAGAAAAGGGTGTGATTATCTCATAATATAACTATACCAAGCCATAGATAACATTTCTAAAACTTGCACTTAACATAATGGTAGTTAGGCACTTTTGTAAAGGATATCATTTCAATATTATGCTTGCATCAATCTGTTTCATTAGAAGTATTTCATTTATTCAAAACATGCATCTAAAAACATAAGATTTTCAAAATTAGATATTAAGATACTGTCTATTGATAAAATTATTATTGTGTGGTTTGCAGTAATTTTAAATTTCATGAAAGTATTCTAAATTCAAAATAATTATAGAATTTCTAACACTAAACGTAAACACTAAACGTAAAAACTGTCATAATAAGCATAGAGATACTAAGTGTCAAAATCAGGGTTGCCAGATTGTGTGACCAAAATTACGTGCATTTTGCCCAGAAAATACCGCACAATGGGACCTTACACATGTGAAAAATATAATTTTTACTCCAACATGATATAAATCATACTGTTCACAATTCCGTTTCATCTTTCAATTTCTACCCCCCCCCCATCGCTAAATTTTCGAAATAGTATAGGAATAATTGTAATAATTTATAATTGTTATTTTTATGCCACTATTTCACTATGTAATATTGTAACCAATGTACAGTAAAGAATAAAATAAATAAAATAAATAAATAATAAAATATAATATCGTCATTTTTCTAAAGGGTCGTTCACATTTGTTCACTTTCAGTGATCACTCCGGATGAACCTCCAAGATAAAAAGGTGTGAACGGGCGTTTCATCAATAGTGATCACTAGCGATGACGGATGAAAGCGATAACAGCCCGTCATAATTTCGATGAAAGGACCTTTCACTGAAACGACCATAAACAAACTTTTTCTTATTTTTTGTTTTATTCTCTATGAATTTGTATAGAATGTCAGAATCATTTACAAAATTATTATGCAGTTGAGAACTATATTGATTAGTTTTAAGGGCTTTTTTTAATTTTTTTATTTATTTAATTATATTTTTGTACGAAAATATGTCAAAATACATACAACATGACTGAGAGTGTTGACATGGCAGTGAGAGCATAGGATGAACAAATGAGAACACACGTGTTCACTTTCGATGAACAGGTTTGACCCTGACACTCTGAATGATCATCCAGTGTGAATGCTACTTTAGAATAATTATTTTCTCACGATTCCCAAAACACAAATTACTTACACTGGCAACACTGTCCGACCTGTCAATTGTATGGCGTTTGGTGATCCGGTAAATTTTGTGACTTTGTTTTGATTTTAAAAGACTTTAAAAAATATAAAACTGAATAAAACAATACGTAGTGTATCTAAAAAAAATGTTTTCAAGAAATATTCCCAGTGTTAAGCGGAGTTTTAAGCTCAAAAACTACCCTGGTACATTAACAATGTTTTCCAAACAACACTGGTAAGCACTGTCTTAATATTTTAAATTGTTTTTTTTTATGTTTGACGACACTTAATTGTATTTCTATTACAAGATTACTATTCAATTCTGTGCCTTCTTAAAATATATTTAATGTAATGAATTTACTTAAAAAGGCAAATTATTTTACCGAATATTAGAATAAGCTAAATAAAAAGCTGAAGTGAATGTCTCAGATGCTTAATAATAATGCATCATTAAATGATTGTGTATGGAATGTCTCGATGACTCACTTATATGACAATCCCGTGTTTCTAGGAAGTTAAATTACTGTATTGCTGATGAATTTCAATGTTCATTTCTTTCAGGATTATCTGTGAGTTCTATAAGAAGAATTATAAAAGAAAACATAGGAAAGGCCGTCCAGGATGATTTTGATATCTGCTCCATTCGCCAAAAAGTGCATTTGTATTACACTACATATTTCTTATATTTATTTTACTGTTTTTATTAAATAGTTTTATATTATAATTCTGAGTCTGTTTTATTTTCCCTTTAATGTAAAATATTACAGTTAACAGCATATTTTCATGGATGTGTAATTGTGAGAATATCCTTAGTTAGATGATGTCTATCATTATGCAGCCATTTAACCAGTATATGCCTCTGAAGGTGAAAATGCTAAGTATTTATTAAATGATTTTATGATGTAAAAGAAGTCCAAAGTCATGGTCTTTGAAAGAGGAAGTGAGAGAACAGTATGACAGGTAATGATTGACAACAAAGTGTTAGAGCAAGTTGACGAATGTGTGTACTTGGATAGTTTGTTCACGAGAGATGGGAATTGTGAAAGTATTGCAAATATTGAAATAATTGCAAATAGGAACAGATCTACCACAGCTAAATGGTTAGTGCACTCTGCTATCTAAGTGCCAACACTCATGTATGCAAGTGAGACGTGGACATGTTTAAAGAAGGATGAAAGTGGTAGAAATGAGATCGTTGAGAAGGATGTGTGGTAAAAGTCTGAGAGATTGTGTGTGTAACAGTTATATACGAAAGGAATGTGGAATGAAAGTTGGTGTGGTTACAGGGATGAATATAAATAAGTTACAATGGTTTGGGCATGTGGAAAGAATGAATGAGGACAGAATGACCAAGAAAATATATTTGGCTGAGAGGAATGGTGCTCGGAGACGTGGACGTCCGAGGATCAAAAGCAAGATCATTTAAATCAAATCCTACAGGGCGGTTACGTGTTGAGCACATTGAACAGGAGAGCATGCATGAAAAATTGTATGACAGTGACGGAAGCGAAAGATGTATGCAAGGATAGAAGGAAAAAGCGCTCAATCCTTTTTGCCTACCCCGCGAGGGAAGTGGCGTGATGGTATATATGTATGTATGTAAGAAGTCCATTTACTTGGAGAGGTCCTAGCTTATTATTATTAGCTATAGGATTTTTTTTGTCTGGAACTAAAAGAGTGAATAATAAAAAGAGTCAGCAACTAAATGTATGCACGGAAAGAGACTGATAGAAAGAGTGAGAATTGAAAGTGATGAATGTAATGTGAAAGTAGGTTCTCTTACAAGGTTTCGTTTTTACACAATCAATGTTTGGATAGGGCTACAATGTGAAAGATAACAGCGCCCTCGATTATTTGTCAACTATTTTTTGACAAACTGTATGTATTGTATATATGATTTTGGCACTCATAGAGCTGATTATTATTATGACATGTACCTTTTTTGCTGCTAAATAGATTTTAAGTTCATTTTTTCAATGAGATTGTGTAGTTTTAACTCACGTATTTGGATGAATATCTGTTTTTAAACCCGAGCGTTGCCGGGTTATAAAAGCTAGTAAATAAATAAAACTTACATTCTGATAATTGTAAATTTTTAATATACCTACATAATTTATTCATTCTTTGGTATTTGTAGGTATAAGATAACAAATCTATATTTATATTATAGCGTATAATTGTTTGGTCAAGTATGTAATCCGACAATAACAATGTGTGATATAATCAATGGACATAATACGAGTACAATAATATTATAATTAGTCGGTATTTATTTTCATGTAATGTTGTTGTGTTGTGGTATGATATGGATTGGATAAGGATCTGGACTGTGGGTAGCCAACATGTCACCACACCTACACCCACAACTTCCTCAGCCTCGCACATATAATATAATACATGACATTGACATTGTTATTGTGATATGTGATTATGTAACTAATGATTGACGTATTAACGTACTGACTGCCTGACTGACGAATACCTTGGTTTGTTGTTTTGATATCTGTTGTAATGACCATTCATGGTTCTGACTGAGAAAATCACCGCCAACAGTACTATTACGTAAACATGTGTACATATAATATTATATAAACACTATAAAATACTTTTTTCTTTTATTAAGGTGAAATCTGTCAAGGTATTCAGTGGCATTTTACTGTGCGTAAATAAATATAATATATTGTATCGTATCCGGTATCGGTGACCCTCGGGTTCGCCGGCGTCAATACTTAGAAGAAGTGTCTGGACACTTCAATTCAGCTTTTGCTCTTTTTAATTTTATAAATACTAATATATTATGACGGCGTATCCCACAAGTAATGCAAATATTTATTTATTTATTTATTAGTTTTCGTTTCGTTTATATTCATTTCTACTTCTATGTATTATTTTTTCATTATTATTGTTATTTTAATATGTATGACAACCGAATGGGCTTTGATTAAAATAATTAATTTAATATTTGAACACTTATAAAGAGGACATTGTATTGAGTACTTCTTTTCTTGTATAATATTTGGTTGTATTAGATATGTATGTTTTGTTTGTAGTGTTCTGTTGATTGAATAAATAAATAAATAAATAAAAACCTATTTTTTTTTATTTTCATAAAGGATTTTCTAACATGAACTAGGTTAAGAAACTGATTTAGTTAATTTTACATTAATACTGTGTTTACTTCTCTCGGTTAGAAGAATATTGAAGGAGTCCAGTTAAAAGATTCCGCACGCGGGGGTATTTTGGCCGACCAACCCTTCAGGCTGTCCATTCTGCTGTGAATAAGAAGTGTAGAATTTCAGATAAATGTATTTATTATTAATTAAATAATTCTTTACTGTAACAGAACATCGACCACAATACAAATAATTATACAGGGAAATGCGTTCAAATGATTACTTTTTTTAAAAATAAATTATCTTGCTTTTTTTTATAAAACCAAATACAATCTTATACACATTTCGCAGTAAGCTAAAAGCTTGTGTCGTGATTAATAATTACAGTACGTATATACAGAGGGTGAGTTTATCGCAAATGTGCGATCTCTTCCAACTAACCTAAACATGCTGTTGCGCCAGTGACTACTCCACATGCGCGAGATGTTGTGATGATATAGATAGATTGAATCTTTGGTAAAACCATAATGTAATGTTCGTACACATATTGGTAAACATATTATTATTATACTCATGTACGTTCCTATCTATATAGATTTAATTCGATACAATAATAATATATTGCACCTATGCACAATATTTGTATTGTAGTACTTACTGTGTGTATATTATTATTTTACTACAGAATATACAACTCAAAGACACATGTGCATCTAATGTAAATATTAGGTATGTAGTAAATAATAATATTCATTATGCAATGTATGCACATAGTGCACACACACTTACACACACATCGATATGTTGTGTTTGTAACTGCAAATATTATTATTGTCATCTTATTGAGTACTTATATAATATGTATGTGTCAAAATTGTATTTAAGGGTAAAAAGTTTAATAACTGACCGCTTATAAATTAAAGTAGAACAATGGAAAATTATATACTAACCTGATTGATAACCATCTTTGTGTTTTCAATCATATATAATAATTAAGGGTTTTCCCACCACTTTCCCCTGGATGTTTTAAGAGCTGAGCTCCTATATCATCCAGACTCAACGAAACAAAAGAAAAATTCAAAGGGAGGGCTCAGGATTTGCCTTATGGGCTCCCCCCGACAAAATCCTCCCCTAAACTACAACCCTTAATGTCCCTTGGAGGAGATACTCACTACAAGGCACTACTCACTACTACAATATTCTTACAAACTATGTTCTTACAGTTACGTATTGCTACGTACTAAAATTCTTAACACTAAAGACAACACTTTACAGCTTATTATCTAAGTAGTAGAGTATTCAAGACAATAATAATAAATGCTTACCAATCATACCCACCACTGCCAAACACGAAATTTCTTCCTTACTGAATTTGAAAGAAACAAAGAAAGGGAAAGAAACACATTAAACTTCCAAGGCTAGAGTATGAAAGTGGAAGCAAATAAGCAATTGATCAAAAAAAAAGAAAAAAATGACAAAACCAAGGGACAGAGTGCTTGAAAAGCCACCTCCAACGACAGGAGTAGGACATGCACAAAACAAGTAAGAGAGTTCAGCGGCTCGGTCACCAAATTATCAGGATGAATCCACTGGTGGCAGTCCAGGTCGACGAAGATCATCCCACTTAAGCTTCCAGGCTTCTACAAAATTTTTGAAGCATTTGAAGTTTGTAGCATTAAGGGTTAATTCTTCAAACCAAACTGGTCTTGGAGTGTCCACACTCAAACCCCGAATCATATCGTCTCTGGCCTCCGACATCAAATTGCAATCCCAAAGAATATGTTCTGCATATTGGGCTCCTCCCCCACAAGGGCACCACGGCTCATTGCATAAATTAAGCTCAAAAAGTTTCCCCTTAAGATCACCATGACCTGAGATTAGCTGTGTAGAGAAGTGTTCAAAGTGAATGAAATGACGTCGCATTCTAGTTCTGAGATCTGGAAAGAACTTATACACAAGTCTGCCCGTCCTCGAGGAATCCCACCTCTGCTGCCAAATATCCATTGTTTTCTCTCGGACCTTAATCATTGCCCTTTCTATCCCAGATCTTCCGGGTTCTGGTCTAAAAACAGCCCCAAAGTATTCAGCTACACCGTCAACTTTCAAACATCTTCTAGCGACACTTTCTCTTACCTCCAAATCTGCCGGTAAAACACCTGCAATCACAGGAAGACCATCACTAGCAGAGGTGCGATATGCTCCAGTCAAACCTATCAACAAAGACCTCTGGCCCCGAAGAAGTGCAAGACTGACTGACCCCACCTCCAATCTGAAGGACCAAACCCTGGCCGCATATGAAATCTGCGGTATATAAGTTGCTCGATATATTGTCAGGAGACACCTAGGATGAAAGCCCCACGTACCCTTGCTGAGGCTTCGCAAGGTTGCAAACAGTTTTCTGCCCTTCTCTGAAATTCCTCTAACATGTTGGATGAAAGAAAACTTTTTATCTAAGACTACACCCAAATATCGAAAATCGTCAACTAACCTGATTGATTTACCTTCCATCTTAAGGGTGGGATTTCGGGTTCTACTTAAGGTTCCCTTCATGAGCATAGCCGCCGTCTTCGTAGCAGAAAAAGAAAGATGATTCAGTCTTCCCCATGCCAAGATACATTCAACTGTCGAAGCAAATGTTGTTTCAAGAGCTAATCTTGAGTTTTCTGCTATCATCAGCAGGGCATCATCCGCATATGCAATAAGAGTACATTGAACTGGGAAAGGCAAGGTCAGAAGATCATTAAAGAGCACGTTCCACAGAAAAGGACCCAAAACAGATCCCTGCGGACAACCCATCGTAACCTCTCTCTCCACGCGATGACCTCCATGTGAAATCACTACTTTCCGATCCCTGAAGTAATCAGAAACGATATTAAACAAATTTGAAGGGCATTGTCTCAATTTTAGTTTGTTTAAGATCATAGGCCACCAAGCATTGTCGAATGCGCCGGAGATATCAAGAAACACTCCAAGAACATACTTTTCTACACGTTCGCTCTTCCACCTAGCACATTCCGAAATTGCATGCTCAGTGGAAAAACCTCGACAAAAACCAAATTGCTTAGGGCTTCCAGGTAATATCGATTCATCCAGTCGATTTCGAACAAGAATTTCCAAGACTTTACCAAAAGCAGGCAACAATGTTATTGGTCTATATGATTTAAGGTCTGAAAGGGACTTACCATTACCTTTTGGAATCACTTTTAACAGCCCACACTTCCAAGACCTCGGAAAAATACCAAGATCCAAGCACCTCTGCATAAGACACAGTACGGTCCCCGGGAAAAATTCCCAGACCCTCTTGACAATGACACCAGTAATCCTGTCTACTCCAGGAGCCTTGCGTGGACCGAGACCGGATATAATTTCATTCAGCTCATTATAAGTCACAGGCAAAGAATCAGAGTTTCCTATACCAGAAGGCGGCAGCCGAGAAGTTAATCTAAGCTGTCTGTGCTGAGGAGTATCCACAGATTCTGAGTCCAAAGGGATAAGTCCATCCAGAAGACCGCGCAGGGTGGCCTCAATGCCCAGAGTTTCATCGTCATTATTAATAATGCTTGACAAATATTTGTCTGCATTGTGTCCTTCCTTAAGAGCAGTTTTCATGACGGACCAAGGCTCTGAACTACCAACATCCTTAACCCATTTCTTCCATGTTTCAATCCTAGCAAGTCTTATCTCGAGATGGTATTCCCTTCTTGAGTTAGAAAGCATTTCTCTCAGCTCTCGGGCCATATCAGAGTCGGCGGGCACAGTTCCCTTTCTTACGATTCCAAATTTACGTGCGGCCCTTCTGTATTTAGTTCGAAGATCGACTAGTTTTGGAGTCCACCAAGGAGCTGACTTCTTTTCTTTGCGTGGTTTGCTTCGACCAAGTGCGACTGTTGCTGCTTCGACCACAGCCGAATTAAAAAGGTCACCAAGTTGCTCAGGACACATCACCCAAGCGTCTCGAAAGTCATTGAAACGTTGACGCAGTACAACCGAGAAATATCGCCAATTAACATTCCTGCTTTTAAACTTCCAGAGGTCGCAAGGAATACCGAGAATTGGTCCTCCATATATCATAGTGATGAGACGGTGATCACTTGAAAGCGCCGATTCATGTACTCTCCATCCAGAAATTCTTCCTAAAATATCCATTGAGCATAGCGAAAGATCGATATTGCTCTCTCCCATAACTCCTGCAAACGTAGCAGGGTTTCCTGGCAAATTGATGATGTGTAAGCCATAAGAAGCTATAAAATCCTCAACAGCAAGTCCACTGCCATCTCTGTCAGAGGAAGGTCTGTCATGCCATAATGTAGACCGAGCGTTGAAGTCACCTCCCACTATTACAATAAATAAATAATAAATAAATACTTTATTCAATCAATGAGTTCGTCGGTAGCCTGGAGGTAGAGTCTCGGCCTCTTGAACAAGGGGTCCGCGGTTCGATCCCAGGTGCCGGCAAACTCCCCTTTCACGACACAAGCTTTTAGCTTACTGTGGAAGGTGTATAAAGTTGTATTTGGGTTTATAACAAAACCCAGATATATATTTAAAAAAAAATATATCAATGTACAAACGTTGAGACAATATATCACCAATTGGCTACAATTAAGTTGCAGCAGCCTCACTAGGTTGCCCTGTATCGAGGCGTGCTGCGTATAAAAAACATTAAAAAAAACATACAATTAACAAGGATTAATACATCTTACAAAAAAAAATTACATCAACAAATTAATAACAAATGAATAAATGGATGAATAATAAATGAATAAATAATAGGTAAAAATAAATAAATAAAGTAGTCAAAATAAAATTGTCAGTTATAAAATAAAATAAATAAAATATATTTTATATTTTATTTATTTATATATTTTATTCATGAATATCAGAAGATTTTATGAATCATGTCCTTGGAAAACGGTGGTGATAAAAAATATGGTGGAAAATATGATCAAATTTGAAATTTTCTCATGTCTATTAGGTATATTTTTTTATTATTTTAAGTATTTTATCATTTTTCACATCAATAATTTTGTCAATACAAAATCAACAAATCAATTAGTATTTTAAAAATGAGACTATATACATGACGAGATTTTTATCACATAGCGATTTCTTTCATCTAACCACGAATTACAAGGGTTTATGTTTTATGTATGATCTGACCAGTCATTGTGTATTTGATGAAATAATTCAAATAATTACTACTGTGTCTTTATATATTTATGTATAAAATAGGAATGCAAGCATTGTATATACCTAATTTATTTTATTATGTACCTTGTTTCAATACCAGTATGATTGAATATATTACATATGCATACGTATCATGTACATAGATGATAATATGTAGGTATGTTATGTGTAGTACAGTGTATTTCTGAATGGATGATGTTATGTGAAGTGTTATTATTATTATTATTGTATTGTTGTATTGATACACATATGTAGATAGATAGATAAATAGATAAACCGACAGAGGCCTGCACTCACTACAATCATGTTGTACGTATTACATGCAAATCTATATAATTATTATGTACGACCAGAGAATGAAAGTCTCTATTGCACTCTAGCAAAGTTGAATATCAGTGAATATCATGTTTAATAACAATTATAATAAATAAAAATGTGAAAATTGCAAGCAGCAATGCAGAAAAAATGTATATATATTAATAACAAGCAACAATATAAGCGGAATCAAGAAGCTTAAGAAATAACATTTTGTGTACTCGTATTGTGTTTGTAGACAATGAGGTTCTATTGTTTTTCTTTAATAATAATAATAATGTTGAGGTTTTATATATATGCCGCTATTTAATGATCCGTGACCATCTCAAGAACGCCGTGACCTCTCCTGAACCTGAACAATAATGTTTCAGCTTGCTCCTGAATACAAAAGTAGGACGGTTTTGTCTTAAGTCTACTGATAATCTGTTCCAGGCAGTTGGTCCTGCGACGCTAAAGCTCTTCTCTGCAAATTTGAAAGTGTTGGCTATGTTGGGTTCTTTGAGTTTGTTTATATCGGTGGAAGCTGAGCGCAGTGGCTACCTCAGAGATATAGTCAACTATCTTATTTATCGCAAATAGGAAGATGCGGTTATAATAATATAAGTCATTAGGCTTTCCATAAATAATTAACGTGCATCTCTTCTTCTTCGCAACATGAAACAAACAAGATGCTCGGTCACTGTGGAAAATGTAATAATGTCGGTACTTTTTATTATTATTATTATTATTGGACAATATTAAAGTGTCGTTTACGTGCCGAAGCACCTCAAGGACACTGTACAATTCATAAATTCTAGGACATTACATCCACGTCATATTATAAATATAGATAAATACATAGATAAATTAGAAATCTTGGATATCTAAAGGTATCCACGTCAGAAGTTCCATACTACATTGAGATACATAAATTTTGGGGTAGTTTAACAATATCCCAGGCAACGAACGCTACACGAATAAAAATGTTTTTAAGTAAAATAAAGCCTTTGAAGGACTCAATTGAATTTCTCATTATATAATTTTTTAGAACGATTGTTTATGTAAACAAGTTGATTGTATAAGTTTTATTTATATGGTTTCATATTTTGTTTGCAACTTTTATTATATCAGTAAGGCGGGATTGTCTCGAAATATTCGTGAAGGATACTTTCTGCCATGGAGAAAGTTCTCTTTCTTTATTTTTTTTTTGTATACTTACACAACTATTTCTGTCAATTGCTGAACATTAGCCTCCCCTATATTTTTACAGTTACCTCTGTCTTGGATTTTTTTCAACCAGTCACTATTTTTTTATAATTTTTTTTTTTACCAAAGATAGAAAATATCATTGCTATATTTAAAATAGTAAATGTTTAGTTGGTATCATATTTTAGGTGCTTTCTAAAAGTTTTACTATCATTTTCTATGGCTCATTTTTTATGATTTTCTTTATAAATTTACAATAACTTTGACTTAGGTTTATAATATCACACCAAACTAGACAGAGAACTAACTAGTGACTATACTATGATCCAAATGAATTGGCAACTCCAATAATAAAAAAATAAATCCAATTAGATTGCATAGAGGTGACAATTTGTGTTACGCATATCGATACATCGAACTTTTATTCTCTTGTTACTCGATGTATGTAAATATCACATCCTATTTCTAATCCTATTTCTGACCTGTTTTTACTAGTCCGCCACAGTTTGGTACACATTGGGTGGAAAAAAAAACATATTTTTCTTTTTTATGTTAAAAATAAAAGATTTTTATGTTAAAAACATACATGTTAATGTGATTAGCTATATTTTGTATAACTTTTAATTTTTTTATTAATTTTTAGCATGAGTAAGCGATGGCTCATGTCATTATATTAACTTATTTTTGTTTTTTCTGGGAATTTCAAATATGGATATTGTTTGAAATGACATGTACGGATAAATATGATATGACGTATTTATGTAGACATATATCATTTTATAATTAAAATCAGAGATGTGACGTATTTGAAATAAAAGTATTTAAAATACAAATACAAAATACAAAATACGTATTTGTATTTTGTATTTCAAATACCTTTTTGTAAAAAGTATTTTGTATTTTATTTGAAATACTTTTTTTGAGTATTTTGTATTTTACACAAAATACTTTTACAAAATACCTTTTTATTGTTTGAAACAAAATAATTCTGCCATTAATTGATATGCGCGTACGCAAGCTTTTTTGCCAATTTGTTGAATTACAAATACAACATTTCCATTAGAGTACTCCATGTTTGAGATATACACACATAATAATGATGATTGAACAAATTATACATGACGCCGTTTAACGATCCATGGCCATTTCAAGGGCGCTGTGATTTCTCCTGAATGGTAGCATTTTCAATTTTGTCTGAAGGTAATCTATTCCAGGTAGATGACGCTGCGACTTTGTTTCTTTTTTCTGCAAATTTAGAGGTATTTGTCCTTTTGAATTCAACGAGTTTAAGAAGCTGAGCACAGCCTTCGCCATACATTTTCCTCAGCGGAACACCTCAGTGGGTAGTGTGCTGCATTGTGGACAGTGAGACACAGTTTAAACACCAGTATCTCTAGGACTCTCAGTTAGTGTAGACTTCTTAGTAGTGAAGTTATGTGGCAGCTCTTATTCTCTCTGTAAATGATCCGGAGGCAACACTTAAAACCATCTGAAGACGATAAGGAAGAGTCTGGAGCAGTCCTGTATATTGTATGTATGATGTTACAGTAGTCCATACGATTTCAGATTTGGATTATCCATTCTGATTTATTTTGCAGCCCAAGTCAGGAGTTCTCTTACCTGCTTGATACTCAATCCATTTATGACAATTTTCGGCTTATCTCTTCTAACAACCGTACATTTTGTCGTGACTTAATTTTTTTTTTTTTCTATTTTGACAGTTCTTCCTCATTGGCTCATCCTCATTGTCTGCAAGCAATGATATATCGAATCATGTCAACCCTTTCTCCATTTATGTATACTCTTGTCCAGTTTTTCATTCATCAATGGCATTCATCAATTGTCTGCAAGCAATGCTATATCGAATCATGTCAACCCTTTCTCCATTTATGTATACTCTTGTCCAGTTTTTCATTCATCAATGGCATTCATCAATTGTCTGCAAGCAATGCTATATCGAATCATGTTAACCCTTTCTCCATTTATGTATACTTTTGTCCAGTTTTTAATTTCTCTTTCATTCATCAATGGTTTAAATATTAAATACTTTTGTCTTACACCTTGTTCGACTATTTGTAAAAAGTATTTTAAAAAGGTATTTTAAAAAAGTATTTTGAAAATACGTATTTTGTATTTTGTATTTAAATACCATTTTGAAAAAGTATTTAGTATTTTGTATTTGAAATACAAAAATTCAAAAGTATTTGTATTTTGTATTTAAATACTTTTTTGAAAGTATTTTGCACATCTCTGATTAAAATCTATATTTTTTATACTTTTAAAAAAGCGTCTTCAAAAAATTAATACCTTTTTTAAAAATATTTATCTTTTTTATATATGTTTTATTTAGTAACATCGAACATAATTTACCCATCACTACTAACTTACTACTACCTGCCATAAGAGATGTGAGTGTGACGGGAGCAGGTAGTCGATCCTTCTTGCTCACACATTTTATGACATAGTTCGCCAGTTTAAAAAAATCGTAGTATAGTGAGTGCGGTTCTGTATAAACTGGACCGGGCTGGTTGAATGAGTTGTGAGTTGTACGGTAATTATTGAGGTGCTGTTAACAAGATTCATTCATTCATCATTTCAGCCAGCCATTATCATAATAATTATGTATATACTATATACTTACTTTGTATATTATAATATAATACTATTGTTCTCACAACTCAACATTGTGTACCTACTATATACCATATGTTGCCTCTGCAAACCTCCATTTCACATTATAGTGTTGTATGGATAAATTTGATTAATTCTTTACTTACATATTATATACCTAGTATAATTATTGTACATAAAGTAGAACGCGTATAGGTATTCGTCGTATTTGCAATTCATCTCAACAATATCGGGTTGGGTAATAATCATTTCATGGTTCATATTATTATTTTAGACTACTTTCAGAAGAAAAAGCTGTTAAATACGAAAATAATTGAAGTCAAATTTATTTAGTAAACTAAAGAAGTTATAATATAATACTAAGAAAAATGAGTAAATAATAAAAATACACGAAATAAGTAGCTTTATTTAGTGGCGTGTTTACCAATACATTCAATCAAAAACACCAAATGCCTACAACATTGGTGTGCTTTTCATACCATGTCTGACAATTTATCGGAGCATCTGAAAATTCCTGTGTTTCCTTAGATTTTTATACCAAATAATGAAGTCTTGAATGCAAGAAAATTTATAGGGCAATTAATTATTAATTTTATAATTTGTTAAGTTTAAAATATCTAGCTTGACCACGTGGATCAAATTCTCAAAGACGACATATTTATATGATCCCTTCTTTATAATCTTTCAGTATTATTTAGGTAAACTATGTAACTAAACCAAATGGAAAAACAATTTTTATTTATTCGATAGATAATTGTATGACATTACTTAGGTACTTGTAGGTAAATACAACGTTTTATCAAAATATTATATTATTACATGTTATTATAAATATTTTTCGTAGATTAACTTTTATAAGTTATAACAGAGGATTATATCTCCTGACAAATACTATTGCCGTCCTTTTTTATACTTATCACATAAAATTATATTATAATATTGTTTTTTCTTCATATTTTTGTCTAGATACTTGTACCTGGACTTATACGCAGCGATAGTGCACCATGTAGGTACATACATATTTTTTTTTAATTATTAAAAAGTCAACAAGTTTTTGTCAACGAGTCAAGGTTGGCGAGCTATTACATTTTTTTCTATTTTCAATAACAACTAATAGCTTAATTTCTTTACGCGGTAGATATCGGTGCTTTGCAATTAACATTTGTTCGTTCAAATTATAACCTTGTAAATGCCAATTACTTTATTTTTTGCTCCGAAGAAATTGAACAAATCAAATGTGAAGATAGAAACACTTTTTGTATGGTAGCATTTCCTCGATTATTTTTAATGCGATCAAATATTTTCATGGCTGTTCTATTTAAAGAGTATTATTTTTAGAATAAAAATAACATCTGTTTAAACGTAGGTAGGTACCCACATATTAAAATGTTAATGAAATGTCTGAAATCTATATACCGTATCTACGTACGTATTTATGTATAGGTAGGTATGTGCTTGAGATAGGTGTCCTAGTATTTACACAGATTGTATTCATACATATTTTGTGCTATGAATATTCCGATGAAGAACATAAATCTACACGAATGTATCATTATAATTATATCACGCAACGATTTTCCTTATACGGGAGTAAGCCTATTATATAATGAGTTACAATCCATTGAATTGGTCTGCAACGAGTTTGGACTTTCTTCTCCACTCCTCCCTATTCTCAGCCAGTCTCTTCAACTCCATGTATGAGCCACAGCTCATGTCCCTCTTCAGTTGGTCCATATAGGCGTCTCTCGGTCGGCCTCTGCCATTTGTGCCTTCGGTCCTACCCTCTGCGATTGCGATGAGCAGTCCTGGGTGCCTGATGTTGTGGCCAATCCAGTTAGCTCGTTGTTGGCAGATTCTTTTGAGGATTTGCCTTTTTTCGCCAACCCTGGTTAATACTACTTCGTTTTCGACGTGTTCCGACCAATGGATCTTAAGCATGCGTCTGTAGCACCACATCCCAAAGGCCGCCAACCGTCCGCTTTCACTCTTGCTGATGGTCCACGTCTCACAACCATAAAGCAGAATGCTCCATACAAAGGCTTTAGTAAGGTTCTTCCTTACGCTTAAATCAATATTTGGGGATTCCAATATCTTCGATTTTTTGTTAAAGGCAATCCTTGCCTGGTTTATTCTGCTCACAATTTCCGATTTGGAGCGTCCATCCTGGTTTATTCTGCTGCCCAAGTACACGAACTCTTTTACTTGTTTGATGCTCACTCCATTTATGGCAATTTTTGAAGTCGCTTCACCCCTTTCAACGACCATACATTTTGTTTTGTCTTTATTTATTAGTAAGCCTATATAAGTATAATCTTAAGTCACCGAGAACTAGCTTTTTGTGAAATAAATAAAACTAAATATTCTTAAATAAGTAAATAGTAATTTCATGGAATTATGTAATATATTTTATATTTCCACGTAGTATAAATTTAATAATCGTTAGTGAACAAAAAATGTTAGGCTAAACACGTTGTTTTATACATTGACTTTTTCTTCTTCAATATTTTATGAAATCGCTAGGACTATTCATATGTTAGTTACCTACTTGTAATCAATCCATTGATTGCCTCACATGTGAAATATGGTATGATTAAGTAGATATCTAGTTTTGAATTGAATTTTATTCGTTTAATATATTTTGCAATTTTCCATATTTATCATAAAAATGATTTTTTAGTGTTACACGTACTGTATTAAAGTGAGTCCAATTTCGACATGTAATGTCTTTTTCAAACTCTTTCAAAAAAAGACATTGGGTACCTACATATAAAACGTTTAAAACCCAAAGAATTCCATACGAAACCTAGAACCCTGACTCGTTTACAAAAGAGAGGCAAAAATCTATGAACTTTTGACAGGACGGTTGGCGAAAACGTGTATTGTGTCCTACATATTATGGACTCTTTCTCGCATTTTTATAAAAATATATCATTTTTACATTTATATAAACGTAATTGGACATTTTTTGAAGTTCTTGTCAACGTTTTTAGCGATTTATCACACTTCTTTTTGCCAACTTATCTTTCAAAAGTGCCGAAAAATGGTGCCTCACTTTATTGCAATGAAAATACATACGAGTGCTCTATCTAGGTATTATAAGTAAAAATTTATGGTAAATCCAAATAGTCACATTCTATTTATTGATTAAATAGCTAGTTCGTTTTTTATTCTTCAAATAGATTTTCTGAATGAACAATTTGTATAGAAACATTGGAAATTTCCGAAACGAAAATTATTGAGCCAAAATTAAACTATTTACTGTATATGGTAAGTGTGAAATATTTACTAATGATATTCCTTGTCATTCTATATACTTATAAATCTAGGTATGTAGGTACATGTTGAATTTATTTTCCTTCATGACATCTCAATTTCAAAGAAAAACTAATAAATTAGTTAAATAGCACATTTAGTATGTTATCATGTAAATGTTATTGGTACATAGATAATATATTATATTATGTTCACATAGTGGGGTGTTGAGGAGACAGGTGAGTCCAATCAGCACAAACAACAAACTCGTTTCGTTGCTTTCAATAGTTGTCACTGTCAAGTGTTGGTGTTATCTCCCTGTATATGTATATACTTGTATAATTATATAACCTGCCTAATTTATTCTGTATAAGTATGTATATTATTACATTTAATATGTATTACACGTCACACATACATAGATACATACACCCATATACAGATATCTAGGTAAATTCCGCTATATTATACCTTAATATGTATTGTGTTATTAAATAACAACTATCTATTGTAATACATTTCGACGGACCGAAACGCGTGTGATGACATTGGCAGATTAAAAATAAACGAAATAAAATAAAGTTAAATAATGAGTAGATACCTATACTTATGTTTCTAAATAATAAATGATACAGAGTGCTTTCAGATAAATAGAGAAAAGATACAATACAATACATTGTAGGAGGCGTAAGGTTTTATCATTATCCTAGTTCACATATTATTATGCTTCCGATTAATTATACTATATTATGGTATTAATTTCATTGTACGACATTATTCTTCAGCGTATTCGTGAAAATCGTCAAGTACTGTGACCTCAGCTGAAAATCTCTACAGATTGTCTTATGTATAGGTATGTAAACGAATTCTAAATAATTATCAACTAATTACATCTTCGCCTTTTCTTTTCTTTTATAGACTGTAATGTAGACCTAATATTTATGGTGTTCTATTTGATACTTACGTTATAATATCATAATGTAATTGTTGACTTTCCATAACCAAATTCAATGGAGAATTTCTATTACCACTAAGTACCATCGATTGTTTTTTCTGAAATAATCGCCGCTAAATTTACATGTTTTAATACTGCTAAGTACTTACTTGGATTAGTACGTTTCCTGTGACCAGAGATTCTATCGAAAATGTTTCAGCTACGGCCATGCGACATGTTGGAATGTGATCATTCCAAAATAATAAATACATGCATGCATGTAGTAGGTAAATGTTATAATGTTCTGATTGGCGTACGCCGCGCCGATCTGATGCCGATAGAGTATTATAATAGTTGGTATAGTAGTATGAAACATTGCGGAATAATAAGAATTATTATTGACTTGATGTATCCTCACAACAGTTTTGTTATTGTTTATTTATCATCTCTCCACAAATTCCTTTGAAACGTGACTCTTACTCATATTAATATTATTCCTACTACAATATACATACCTATGTACTTAAAACGCTTATTTCAACATACAAAACCTCACTAATCCTAAATAACAATTATTTCACCACACACTGATGATTATTATCATTCCATTCCACACTTTCAAACAACAACTAAACGTAAACAATAATATTCTACGCGTTACTTGTGAAATTTTCCCGCGTCGCACTATTTGTGAGGCTTGGTTAACATTAATCTGAAAACATGTCATTGATTGATCGAATCTCTTTTTTTATTTATATTTCAGATGATGATGATGATAATAATAATAATAATAAGAACACTTTATTGATCAGAAAAAATCATGAGCAATTGGCGAGCTTATTAATAATAATAAAACAAAGGTAATTGACTTCCGTTAAAATTGTGGATAACTTTTAATTTAATCTATAAAATATTATTTTGCCAGTAGGTAACTTTTATATTTTAAAGACACGAAACCTGAGATTCTCCCTTCTTTGACAATTAGAATTTCATAATATCTAAATTTGAATTTATCGTTTTATATTCCATGCGCATGTAGGTGTCCATTATCAAAATGTTTTTTCCTGTGTGTTCGTATTCTAGGGACTGAGGAATTCTTTTATTTATGATAGGTTAAATATTTTAATGCGTCCTTAGGGTGATGCTTATCCTTAGCTAATCCTTAATTTGGTTTATTTTGCTTTTCGTTACAATAAAGTTCAAAATTACACAACTATTTTATACCAAAATGTAAGAAACCAAGAAGAGCAATTTACAAAAAAAAAATTGAAGCAAATTTAACCAAATCAAGAGCTAGCTCAGGATAAGCTTCACCATAATGGGGCATTGAAATATTGGACCTAAGAGGAACAATCTTTCTTCATGTGTTGACTTCAAACACATCGATGTGGTGAAGCGAAGATATTCTAAACTGCTTATTTTCAAATAATTCTGATTCAAATCAAATTAACTTATCATAATATTATTATGTTAAGGCATGGTATTTTACTGTAGGTATATACATTCCAACACTTCACAGTATAGTGACGCATTCAATGAGATTCATATTCTTAACTTATTTTAGTGTAAGAAAGTCGTTACATCAAAGTTAAGTACCTATAGTATAATAAAGTTATATGTGAAGGATATAATAAAGAAAATGCATTGTATACATAATATTTTACTGTATATACATTCCAACACTTCACAGTATAGTGACGCATTCAATGAGATTCATATTCTTAACTTATTTTAGTGTAAGAAAGTCGTTACATCAAAGTTAAGTACCTATAGTATAATAAAGTTATATGTGAAGGATATAATAAAGAAAATGCATTGTATACATAATATTTTACTGTATATACATTCCAACACTTCACAGTATAGTGACGCATTCAATGAGATTCATATTCTTAACTTATTTTAGTGTAAGAAAGTCGTTACATCAAAGTTAAGTACCTATAGTATAATAAAGTTATATGTGAAGGATATAATAAAGAAAATGCATTGTATACATAATATTTTACTGTATATACATTCCAACACTTCACAGTATAGTGACGCATTCAATGAGATTCATATTCTTAACTTATTTTAGTGTAAGAAAGTCGTTACATCAAAGTTAAGTACCTATAGTATAATAAAGTTATATGTGAAGGATATAATAAAGAAAATGCATTGTATACATAATATTTTACTGTATATACATTCCAACACTTCACAGTATAGTGACGCATTCAATGAGATTCATATTCTTAACTTATTTTAGTGTAAGAAAGTCGTTACATCAAAGTTAAGTACCTATAGTATAATAAAGTTATATGTGAAGGATATAATAAAGAAAATGCATTGTATACATAATATTTTACTGTATATACATTCCAACACTTCACAGTATAGTGACGCAATCAATGAGATTCATATTCTTAACTTATTTTAGTGTAAGAAAGTCGTTACATCAAAGTTAAGTACCTATAGTATAATAAAGTTATATGTGAAGGATATAATAAAGAAAATGCATTGTATACATAATATTTTACTGTATATACATTCCAACACTTCACAGTATAGTGACGCATTCAATGAGATTCATATTCTTAACTTATTTTAGTGTAAGAAAGTCGTTACATCAAAGTTAAGTACCTATAGTATAATAAAGTTATATGTGAAGGATATAATAAAGAAAATGCATTGTATACATAATATTTTACTGTATATACATTCCAACACTTCACAGTATAGTGACGCAATCAATGAGATTCATATTCTTAACTTATTTTAGTGTAAGAAAGTCGTTACATCAAAGTTAAGTACCTATAGTATAATAAAGTTATATGTGAAGGATATAATAAAGAAAATGCATTGTATACATAATATTTTACTGTATATACATTCCAACACTTCACAGTATAGTGACGCATTCAATGAGATTCATATTCTTAACTTATTTTAGTGTAAGAAAGTCGTTACATCAAAGTTAAGTACCTATAGTATAATAAAGTTATATGTGAAGGATATAATAAAGAAAATGCATTGTATACATAATATTTTACTGTATATACATTCCAACACTTCACAGTATAGTGACGCAATCAATGAGATTCATATTCTTAACTTATTTTAGTGTAAGAAAGTCGTTACATCAAAGTTAAGTACCTATAGTATAATAAAGTTATATGTGAAGGATATAATAAAGAAAATGCATTGTATACATAATATTTTACTGTATATACATTCCAACACTTCACAGTATAGTGACGCATTCAATGAGATTCATATTCTTAACTTATTTTAGTGTAAGAAAGTCGTTACATCAAAGTTAAGTACCTATAGTATAATAAAGTTATATGTGAAGGATATAATAAAGAAAATGCATTGTATACATAATATTTTACTGTAGGTATATACATTCCAACACTTCACAGTATAGTGACGCATTCAATGAGATTCATATTCTTAACTTATTTTAGTGTAAGAAAGTCGTTACATCAAAGTTAAGTACCTATAGTATAATAAAGTTATATGTGAAGGATATAATAAAGAAAATGCATTGTATACATAATATTTTACTGTATATACATTCCAACACTTCACAGTATAGTGACGCATTCAATGAGATTCATATTCTTAACTTATTTTAGTGTAAGAAAGTCGTTACATCAAAGTTAAGTACCTATAGTATAATAAAGTTATATGTGAAGGATATAATAAAGAAAATGCATTGTATACATAATATTTTACTGTATATACATTCCAACACTTCACAGTATAGTGACGCATTCAATGAGATTCATATTCTTAACTTATTTTAGTGTAAGAAAGTCGTTACATCAAAGTTAAGTACCTATAGTATAATAAAGTTATATGTGAAGGATATAATAAAGGTACGTTAACAAAAAACTACTTAACTATCTTCATTATTTTTTTATGTTGTGGTAAGTCCGTGTGTTTGTTGTGTTGTTAGTTAATCGTGCTTACGTGCCGGATGACACGTCTCTGTATCAGTATGTATGTTAACTGCTGGTAACACTGTGTTATTGTCACTATCACTTCTCTGGGGGTGCGGGTGCGTCAGGGAAGACAAACCAATTGGGAAATCGGTTTCATCAAAAACAGAAAGAAACGACTTATGGTTTTGCACTTTTACTGTCGGTTCATTGGTTACGTACGAGATAAATGAATATGTATTTAGGTATAAGTAATCAATTTATTTATGTAATAATCAATAAACTCCCTTTTTATTCAACCAATACCTATACTACACGGAAATCATCCAAACAAGGATGCATCGCCAATATTTTAAATACCTAGTACTACAAGAGTTAGTTATTAAATCACTTTTTTATTTTCATTTTACGTATATATCCTTAAATTCGGTAACAATATTATCATAAGTATAGTTGTCTATGGTAGGGTGTTTTTCACGTGTAAGAAATTCAATATCAGCACATACGTATTGTGATGAAATGAATATATACAAGATTGTAAATATTATTTTCATATACCTAGATCGAATATTTGTAGTAGGTAATTAATATAGGAATGAAACTTAGTTTAATTTCAAGTGGATGATGATGATCTATCTATCTATGTAGGAGACAGAGACAGGTATATTTTGGTGTGTGTCAGATAGAGATGGATGTAGTTTTTTTTGTTGCTTTGGGTCGACATTTTCAGGATCTGAAGAGGGGACAGATATTACTCTTGGCAGTTTAGTTTTGAATCCAGAGGGAGGTGGGACTGAATCATATTAATATCTGTGTTTGAATTCGACATCTTTTAATATTTTTATTAACCCACCTTCGTAGTTATTAAAACATTATATTTTAGTGATATTTCCACAATTGGGAATATATAAAGATCATCCTAAATTACTTTTAATTAGCATTTAAAATCCGTGATGCTGCCAGCTGTCTAAGATAAGATTTTCTTTTAATATTATTAATTTATTATTTATATCTAGGTGCTAGGATACTCTCAGGATGTCTGTTGTCTACAAGGCAATATTTGTACTCAAGGATTTATTATTTTACAGATTTTGGAAACAAAGGAATTATGTGTTATATATTATTGTATGTATGTATGTACTTGTTACCGATTTTATATAGCGCCGTCCGACACACCTACAACTAGACCGATGTCAGTGGCGTACCGATCTACCCAATATTATATTTTTATTTAATTTATTTTACCAAAACGAAGGATTGTACAGTTCGGAGTGGAGTTTTATGTTGAGCAGGATATTATTTGATTATTTAATTAATTACATATTTTATCATCGATGTCATTTGTCTTCTATAAACTTACTGGATTTTTCTACTTATATTGCTGTGACATTCTATAATGTATTAATTAACATTTTTGCAAGGCATGGTTATATCGTATTGTTTATGTATTATTATATTAATATGTTTATATTAATACCATTTATCCAAAAATCCCTACATAAACCCTTTTCCTTCTAGGGAATGTAGTTTTGTCCAGTCGTTTGTTAGGCCCCAGACGATTTGGGTACGACGTTATTCCTTTCTTAACAAAATATATGATATTGTAGTATATAATTATGCATGATAATTATTTAAATCAAATTTTGTAAAAATAAGTAGTTCAACTAACAAAACTCTCTCCTTTTCCCTATATGCTGGAGGACCCACAATCCATTATAAGGTCTTTGGGCATTTGTAAATGGATATTATGTTTAATAAACTTTAATTTATTAATAACTGGTTGGTAAATCACTGTTCGTGATATTGCTAACTATATTAGTAGTCTATCTTATCAGTTCTGTAAGAACACACCTTGCAATCATTAACATAGTTGGATGTGCGTAGAGATTGGTGGTGCTTTCTCTGCGTATAAATCAACTTAACCAATGAAAAGGTATTTATTTCAAATGTTCTCCGACTGAAGCAGGTACAGCTCCATTCCTCGAATTTCTGCTAGAGTATAGCTTGAAGGGGTTATCTGCACCCTTTGGCTGAAGCTCAATGATCAGGAATCTTTAGGACTAATATTATTATATGTTTTTGTTGCATAATGGCATGTTCTAATGAGGGTATATAGCAAATATATTGCATGTTCTAATGAGGTTATATAATATATATTATTTTATATATATTCGCGAGTAGAGTTGTGCACTCGGGCTCAAAATGCGGCATGGGACAGTTTGAGACGTGAGGGAGCGGAGGCGGCGCTCCTTTAGCATGGACACAGCATGCTTTCCATGCACTAACATGGTAGTTAGTCTCTGAAAATGATGTCATAGCAATTGTGTTGAAATTTAATTAATATTCAAAAGTAATAAAGTTCTGTTTTTGGGTGCGCCACTGTCCTTTACGACGCAACGAATTAGTAGGTATGTTGTAGAACATATGTACATACATCGGCTATAGAAACTATGAAATGGTTATCTTATGTAGGGACATAGATAGGCAACCAGTTACCATACAACATTCTCGAAATGATATAGAATAATATTATTTGAATTTTATGTTATGATGATTGTTATGTTATATTTCGTTATGTTTTATTGTGCACTATTTTTATTATGTTATTTTACAGTATCTCAAGGTAAGTGATCTGACGTCAAAGTTGACCTCAGAGTTAATATGTATCAAAATTCATGTTTAAATTGTTTTATTGATTTTGTGATTTTGTTGTTCTTTTTGATTATTGAAATGTATATTTCAGGTGACTTATTTTGCGTTTTAAAAAAAATACACAACGTAGGTAAAATTATCGTCAAAACACAACGTACTGGGTCCAAATCTATGAAAATAGTTAATAGATAAATCGAGACGATCACGAAAGGCCAAAATTTGTTAATTAATTCAATTAGGAATGCGATATTTCGTACGTATATTTGCAACAATGTGAAAATTCATACAATTCTTAGCTAGCTGAATAGGGTTGTCACTTCTAGTTTGGGAATCAATTATTACAGTAGGTATAGTTTAGAAGCTAGGATGTTGCAAATTCGGAGCTTAGAATGGTTTGAAATAGGTAGGGTCATCACAAATGGTGCCTTGGACCAGAATATTATGTCTGTCATTGCAGACATAAACTGGGTTTTTACGGAGTAGAAGTGGGTTTTGGGTTTGCGATGATAAATAACTAAAATCATGAATATTGGAGGGGGGGAGAGCATAAATGGGTTTTGAGGAGTAGAACTGGGTTATGGACAGAGGAATGTGTTTGGTTTTTGAGGGGAGGAATAAAATTTATACTTGGTGGATGTAGTGAGAAAATTGGTTGATGATTTTTACTTCGAGAACCGCGGGTTGGTTATCCATGGATTATAGTGTTAGTCGAATTAGGCAACATGATATTATATTTATGTTTGGCTATCTATAGGTATATACCTAACATTATGCATAAGAATAGTGAACCCTTAAGAGTTCATTAGGAATTATGTCCTTATGAATAGTCTAATAAAGAGCGCTTGTGATTCAGGTATAAAATTGGATAGGTATATATATGTTGAAATCCTGAATAGTTCTTTATTTTATTCAATAATGTATATAGGTACCAAAAATATGTACTTTCATAAGAAGATTGGGTGTTAGAAAAATGGAATATTATATTCCCAAGTAGACTTGTAAACATGGGTATTATGTATGCGAAGTGTATTTTATGTATATGGGTATATGACTGGAGTTTTTAGGATTTTTAGATATTATAGTATTTGAGTAAAATGGATAAATAATAGGTATATAGTTTGATGTTAGTGATATGTATCAAGTGGATGTTTGTTAAGGATTAGAATTGTACCTAATTATAATAGGTATTATTATCTCATGAGGGATATGGTCTTAACATTTTACAGTATTTGTAAGTTAAGTGGTTTGTTAATAAACTTTTAGAATTCTGTCAAGTTAATTATTTGGGGTGTGAAATAAATTTATGATCGAGGTAAGAATGGTGAATATATTATTGAGTTTGAAATAATATTAGACCAGATTTTATGAGTATCGGATAACATACATAATACAATATATGAATGAAGCGGATTAGTATATAGGCAATAATCGAATGATGGGTTTTGATAAAATCACGATTTAAGTGATTATTTTTACGGTTATATGTTAAACGGTTAGCTGGAAGAAATTACAGGCTAGGTGGAGGGGAATGATCGGCTAAGAGTGGGGACAGTCTACACGGAAAGCAGACTCTTTTAAACCAGGGGGGGCATTCGGCATGCGTTGGAACTCTTTGTGTACCCTGAAGGGTGGTATCTATCATTTCAAAATTGAGGACTGGAAGAAGAAACGAATTTATGGAAATGTTCTAAGAAGAAAAGAGGCTGGCGTTCGCTGATATAACACATCATATCCTTCAAATAGAGAAATAAGATGTACAACCTATGAATCTTAGGATATAATAATGATTAAAACGTTATATTATTTTAAACCAAGAACGAGATAGGAAATAATATTATTACTGGAATGACAAAAAACTATACGGTATATTGTAGTACCTAACGGGACCATGGAGCAGCGCCAAATACAAATCGTCATTATTATTATTATTATACAATCAGTGGGTTTTATACTGTAGGACTGATTTTATGATATTGTCTGAATGGGACAAGGAAATCTGAGACATAAAGTATACGAAGTTATATAAAAAGTATTTAGGTTGAATATCTGTTGGTAGGATAACAACATGTTTTACTTGCAAGGAAATTTAGAAAGAAGTTTGTATATAGCAATGATACAAATTTAATTGGAAACCAGAAGGGTGATAGATAAGATTGCGTAGCATTGGATCATCTCTGTCAACTCGAAAAGGAGTGGTGTGCAATAACATAAGTCGCTGAAGAGAAGTAATTTGAGAAGAAAGGACAACGCTATGGTGTACAAGTTTGAGAATCGCTTGTGGATCTATAGATGTCACAAATGGAATAAACTATTTAGTGTGTTATAATTTTAAATTGTGGTGTCAAATATTATAATATTATTATTCAATAGTGTTAGAGTGAAGTTATTTCCCTTAAATGTGAATTATGAAGTGTTTAGTTTTTAATATTATTTTACAAGTGGAACGAATATTATGATATGTGCATATGGAGTTACAATTGTGTGTATTATATTTAGTTGTGTACATAATGGTTTGAAATAGATAAGTGTTTTTTTTCAGGACTTTTGAAATGAATGAGGACGATTCATTTATATATACTTAATAAGTAGGTATATACATTAGGTGACTGTTATATTGGAGACGAGGGTAATTCTATATACCCATTATAGAATAACATATTGGGATGTATTATGTAGATATTGTCAATGCAACTCGTTTAAATATTGCGTTCTGTATCTTATATGCGTGAATGTGCGTAAACACATTGAGGGAGGGGTTCCCACCACTTACCCCTGGATGTTCAAGAACATAGTACGTTATCTTCCTTTTAATTATTTGTGGTATTATTATAGGTGATTTAATTTAGGTACGTAATTATAGGTATTTTGAGTTAGCTGTTCGCGTTTGATGTTATTTAGGCACATTGTCAACACATTATCACGAATTTTGTCTGGTTAGCTGGAGGATGTTGCATTACTTGTAGAATTAGGTGACTTGATCACGTGGATCAAATTCTTATGGACGGCTGCGTGTTGACTAGGAGAAATCGGGTTGCAATCTGTGAGAAATTGTATGACAGTGGTGGAAACGAAGGATGTAGGCCAGGATGGAGGGATTTGTCAATCGTTTCTCTCTGCCTACCCCATCTGAGACGCAGCGTGATGGTGCTGAGAGATGAATGGTTATTTGGTATGAGCTGCCGGTGGAGAGTTGGTCTCCCACTTTTTCCGTGAGTTTTCGGGTGTCCTGTGGGAGGACGGGTGTTCTAGAAAATTAAGACATTTAGCATCTTGGATACGATGAGGTTTGCCGCCGTTTTTGAATGTCTTGAATTTGTGTCGGTACGGAGAGGACGATTTGCGTATCAGTTGTGTGCTGCAGGACTACTGGTTGCATCAGCAAAGGAATCATGGATATGAGACATCTGGCGAGTAGTACAAGATTGGTGTTACCAGCGAATTGGATCACCCTGAAGGATGCATATATGGACTATAGGGAACCACAAGTACTATGGATAATTATAATGATGTGTGAATATGATCACATGAAACGAATTTTAACAAAATGCAACTTGGATATTTAAGTATTGGAACAAACTTGTTATTACTATTTTATGTTCTATAGATGTGATGACATAAAATAATAACGAAACTCGAAATAATAAAATATAACAGAATATTAAAATATTATGTTATGTTGGGACAATAATATTGAACGAGTATATCTCAAGTGGATGCGTTGGGGTGTATCATTATTATTGATTACTTGAATAGAGGAGCACAGCTGACGAGGTACCTACGACCTATCGGAATAAACAGGGGCGGACTCGAAAGTTGGAATTAAATAATTATGAAAAATAATTAGAAAATAAAAAAAAATGTTTGTGAGATAATGCCTCATCCATTTTGTCTTCAGCATGATCACAAGGGGGGGATGTGATGAAATGAATATATACAAGATTGTAAATATTATTTTCATATACCTAGATCGAATATTTGTAGTAGGTAATTAATATAGGAATGAAACTTAGTTTAATTTCAAGTGGATGATGATGATCTATCTATCTATGTAGGAGACAGAGACAGGTATATTTTGGTGTGTGTCAGATAGAGATGGATGTAGTTTTTTTTGTTGCTTTGGGTCGACATTTTCAGGATCTGAAGAGGGGACAGATATTACTCTTGGCAGTTTAGTTTTGAATCCAGAGGGAGGTGGGACTGAATCATATTAATATCTGTGTTTGAATTCGACATCTTTTAATATTTTTATTAACCCACCTTCGTAGTTATTAAAACATTATATTTTAGTGATATTTCCACAATTGGGAATATATAAAGATCATCCTAAATTACTTTTAATTAGCATTTAAAATCCGTGATGCTGCCAGCTGTCTAAGATAAGATTTTCTTTTAATATTATTAATTTATTATTTATATCTAGGTGCTAGGATACTCTCAGGATGTCTGTTGTCTACAAGGCAATATTTGTACTCAAGGATTTATTATTTTACAGATTTTGGAAACAAAGGAATTATGTGTTATATATTATTGTATGTATGTATGTACTTGTTACCGATTTTATATAGCGCCGTCCGACACACCTACAACTAGACCGATGTCAGTGGCGTACCGATCTACCCAATATTATATTTTTATTTAATTTATTTTACCAAAACGAAGGATTGTACAGTTCGGAGTGGAGTTTTATGTTGAGCAGGATATTATTTGATTATTTAATTAATTACATATTTTATCATCGATGTCATTTGTCTTCTATAAACTTACTGGATTTTTCTACTTATATTGCTGTGACATTCTATAATGTATTAATTAACATTTTTGCAAGGCATGGTTATATCGTATTGTTTATGTATTATTATATTAATATGTTTATATTAATACCATTTATCCAAAAATCCCTACATAAACCCTTTTCCTTCTAGGGAATGTAGTTTTGTCCAGTCGTTTGTTAGGCCCCAGACGATTTGGGTACGACGTTATTCCTTTCTTAACAAAATATATGATATTGTAGTATATAATTATGCATGATAATTATTTAAATCAAATTTTGTAAAAATAAGTAGTTCAACTAACAAAACTCTCTCCTTTTCCCTATATGCTGGAGGACCCACAATCCATTATAAGGTCTTTGGGCATTTGTAAATGGATATTATGTTTAATAAACTTTAATTTATTAATAACTGGTTGGTAAATCACTGTTCGTGATATTGCTAACTATATTAGTAGTCTATCTTATCAGTTCTGTAAGAACACACCTTGCAATCATTAACATAGTTGGATGTGCGTAGAGATTGGTGGTGCTTTCTCTGCGTATAAATCAACTTAACCAATGAAAAGGTATTTATTTCAAATGTTCTCCGACTGAAGCAGGTACAGCTCCATTCCTCGAATTTCTGCTAGAGTATAGCTTGAAGGGGTTATCTGCACCCTTTGGCTGAAGCTCAATGATCAGGAATCTTTAGGACTAATATTATTATATGTTTTTGTTGCATAATGGCATGTTCTAATGAGGGTATATAGCAAATATATTGCATGTTCTAATGAGGTTATATAATATATATTATTTTATATATATTCGCGAGTAGAGTTGTGCACTCGGGCTCAAAATGCGGCATGGGACAGTTTGAGACGTGAGGGAGCGGAGGCGGCGCTCCTTTAGCATGGACACAGCATGCTTTCCATGCACTAACATGGTAGTTAGTCTCTGAAAATGATGTCATAGCAATTGTGTTGAAATTTAATTAATATTCAAAAGTAATAAAGTTCTGTTTTTGGGTGCGCCACTGTCCTTTACGACGCAACGAATTAGTAGGTATGTTGTAGAACATATGTACATACATCGGCTATAGAAACTATGAAATGGTTATCTTATGTAGGGACATAGATAGGCAACCAGTTACCATACAACATTCTCGAAATGATATAGAATAATATTATTTGAATTTTATGTTATGATGATTGTTATGTTATATTTCGTTATGTTTTATTGTGCACTATTTTTATTATGTTATTTTACAGTATCTCAAGGTAAGTGATCTGACGTCAAAGTTGACCTCAGAGTTAATATGTATCAAAATTCATGTTTAAATTGTTTTATTGATTTTGTGATTTTGTTGTTCTTTTTGATTATTGAAATGTATATTTCAGGTGACTTATTTTGCGTTTTAAAAAAAATACACAACGTAGGTAAAATTATCGTCAAAACACAACGTACTGGGTCCAAATCTATGAAAATAGTTAATAGATAAATCGAGACGATCACGAAAGGCCAAAATTTGTTAATTAATTCAATTAGGAATGCGATATTTCGTACGTATATTTGCAACAATGTGAAAATTCATACAATTCTTAGCTAGCTGAATAGGGTTGTCACTTCTAGTTTGGGAATCAATTATTACAGTAGGTATAGTTTAGAAGCTAGGATGTTGCAAATTCGGAGCTTAGAATGGTTTGAAATAGGTAGGGTCATCACAGTATGTACCTATAGTTTTTACTATCGTTTTTTTTTTAACCTATCACTTCTTAAAATCGATAACTACATTATACATAGTTGCCTTTGGCAGCGTGCTGTTCACGTGTAAGAGAATTCAATATAATTAAATATATATGTATGTGTAGTTTTAATTTTTACATTTTATTATTATTTTTGACTTATTGAATATTTATTTTTTATTTGTATCAATTATCTATAGTCAGTCGTTATAAGGTATATAATATAATATGGTCGATTTGTTTGCCATATTTAAAAAAAAAAACAAATAACATGCAAGCTGCATAAAATTAATTTTAAATGAGTAATCAATTTTGCAAACCATAACCTAACTTTTCAAAGCATTTTTTTTTTTATTTTCGACCTGTTTTGCATTTCCTCGGACGGACGCACGCGTAGGTATTCGACAACTAAACAATAACAACATGTTTAATCATTACTAACTCGTATCTTTTTTGGTTAACGACAATAATAATAATACTGTATAGCAATTCTCGAAAGTATTGGACAACTACTGACAATGATGACTATTTCAGATATGATTTATTACAGAGGATCCGGTATTTGAGTTACTGTTGTGTTGAATTGTATTATAAATTAATCATTATTATTTAAATATATACCTAGTGGTATCACACGGGTTGAATATTTAAATAATAAAAAGTATGATTACTTCCATATCCTAAAAATTTTGTTGTATGTTATATAGCACGTGGACATAGCATACAAAATATAATAATAATAATATGTCTATTTTTGGTAGTGATTGAAGATAAGATAAGAAGTCCATATCCTTTTTTATATGTGTATAAATGTAAATACAATTGGTAAGTTAGGTTAAGTTATGATGACACTTTTCTATAGTCAATGACCTAATAATGCAACAAAGCAACTTATTATCACTCGTCTATTCAGTTGATATACCAAGCCTGAACACTATGAAAATTTCAATTAACTAATATGAAATACAGAATTTGTAAAAATACACATGTGTAGGTAAAATTAAATTAAACAGTTTCGTGGTGCATAAAATATTTAATTTTTGAATAGATAATTGTTTTTGATAATAATAATAATATGAGATCATAATAATAAACTTTATTCTGCTTAAAAACATACGTATAAACAGATTATAAATACCAATAATTATCATGCACAATGGGCGAGTTTATCGCGTGTAAGCGATATCTTCCAACTAACCCAAAAATCATAAAAAAAATATATACATACATAAAAAGTTAAATAAATATACACACAAGCAGGCAAACACTTGGATGGATCTATATATTACCAACAAGTTGACATCATCAGATCATCAGGGCTGAGTATAAAACTGAAACTACAATTTACTATATGAACATAAAACTATTTATAGATGTTAGGTGGTTTTTTTATACTAAGCAATAAAGAAGTTCTCCATTGTTTCTCTTTTAGTTTCAATTTTATACTCAGCCCTGATGGTGCCAGTTTGTTTGTAAAAGTGCTAGGCATGCTTGTGGTATACGTTAGTATACACTTTTTCATTGTTTTATTTATTTTTTTTTTTTTTCGAAATTTCGTCAAACTACATACAACATGACCGTTAGTGTTGACATTGCAGTGAAAGCATAGGATGAACAAGTGTGAACAGACGTGTTCACTTTCGATGAACAGGTTTGACCCTGATACTCTGAATGATCATCCAAAGTGAAGCAATGTGAATGCTACTTTAGAGGATCTTTTAACTTTGATGTGGTTCTTTTGTCTAGTTTGATAGTTCTCAAATTGTATATTGAAAATACTAAACGTGTTCTGGATTTCGTACCTTCATAAATTTAGCTAAGGGAAGTAATATAAACCACGGAATTTATTACTTTTTATTGTCTTATCTGACTTTAAACTGTGATAATAATTATTTCTTCATCCTACGAGTATCCATAGTCCTCGTACAAAACATAATCTCGTCTACACATTATGTAGTTTTTATGAAAGTGAATTAGTGCGTATATATTTACTGTGTTGTGTGGTCCAACGACTTTTCCTTATGCTTTCAATATAATATATCAACATCTGTCTCTCTTTACGAAATAAACAAACAATTTGTTTTTCTTCTTGTGTTGATTCCTTTGACGCTGTGGATATTTATTTGATATGATTAATAAACAACACGTTTATAATGTTTATATTACACTTTTTTCCGAATAATTTTCAGAGAAAGTGACTTTCCGATTCGGGATTTATCCTTGTTGATAAGGAACTGATTTATGTCCCGCCCCAGGTATATTTATCCTTCATATTTCATTATAACTCCTTAAACTAACTCACTTTGATCTCGGCACATGAAGAAAAAAAGGTTTTGAAATATTTGACGCTTGTTTTTGCTCGAAGCGATTTTCAGCATTCATAAAAGACGACATCTCGTTTTCTAACACAATAAATATACTTTTTGGGTTTAGATAATTTAAAATATTTTGTTTTTTTTTTAAGAAGAATCTGGATTTGAAATAAACTCAAATGCCCCTCAGATACGTTCACAGTAAGCAATATGCTTTTATCGTGTAGGTAGAGTAATTCATATATGTTTTGTATATCTACATTATGTTATAAGTAGTGATGTGAGAAGAGAAAAATCTCCAAAGAAATTTCTCGAGAACGAGAAATTTCTCCTCTGATGGAAGAGAAATTTCTCTCCATAATTTTTCTTAGTGGTATTATGACCTTTCGCCCAGTACACTTCGCAGCCAACCTGATTGATCCAAAAATTTGTGGGGCTGATTAAGGCCCAAATCAGAGGTTATTAACACTTTTTTTCCATGTACGTACCTGCAATTTTTTTTTAACTTAAATATGGTCATGTGTGGTGTCAAACACCAAGATTTTTCATCAGTTATTAGCACTTTTTTCTATGTAGGTACCTAACATTTTTTTGTTTCCATAATTAATTGTAGCCATATTGGTGAAAAATTGTCTCAACATTTGTACATTGTTATTGATTGATTGAATAAAGTATTTATTATTATTATACTGTTAAATAAAAAATAAAAAAAAATCTCTAAAAATTCTCTACTTCATTACTTCAAAAATTATTTCTTGAGAATTCCACAACACTAGTTATAAGTAAAACTGATTGTATCACTCCGTATGGTATTCAGGTATAAGCTTATAGCAATTGTTTTTACTTTTACATTGAAGTTATAGGTACCTACATATAAATTCTCTAAGTTCGTTTGATAATTCGGATAGCCGTAGCAGTTCCAACTGGATTATTATTTGTAGTGTCCACCACTGTTTTCATGTGGAATATCGCAGCTTGAATCCGACGCTGGGTGGTCACTGGTTACTTCAGAACAATCACTCGGGGACCAGTCAGGATAATTAACTAACAATCTAATAAATAAATTACTCTTTATTGTCATATAATTATTATACAGAATCTCTCATTCCTGTGGAAATATACAAGATGATTATATAAATTTATTAAAAAAAAAATATATCTATTTGAGTTCCTTCATTTAAATCTAGGCATAATTCACTCGATGGCGGGTGCATTGCCATAAAATGAAACAAAAAGAGGTTCTTAATTTCGACGGTAGAGATTATTTCGTTTTCAAAGAAAAATGTTTTCGAATTATTGCTGTAGCTATAATATTGATTTTTTTAGAAGTTATTTCACAAAACGGCCTAAATTTGTTCAGTTGTTTAGTGCATGCCCACTTACACATAGGCATATAATATTAGGTATTTGCTGTAATTATCCAAATTAATATTAAATAAAACAAACTTGATTGTTTTTCTGTTTGTATACCACTAATTCCTAATGAATATCTTTAAATTTATATTTGCAATACATAGGTTACCCACTCTGTTCCGTAATATTGGGGTGTCCTGTAGAAGGCAGGTCGAAAAATCGAAATCAGGATAGATTTTTTTTTTTATTTATTTATTCATTCTTTACCGTACATTGATTACAAACAATTACACAAAAGGTCAACATACAGAGGGTGAATTTTACATTTTCTATCTTGGATTCAGCGTTTGCCACCGATCTTGGATGTCTTAATTTTTTGTTGGCATGGAGAGAACAGCTCGCATGTACATAACTAGCCTTTGGTCTGCGGGCCAACCCACTTAAGAGGGCACCTATATGCCGTAATGGATTGTATGGTAGGTAGGTACCTATATTTGCAATAATAAAACTGCGACATAATAATAATATTATGTAGCATTTCTTTATCTCGATAAGGTATACGAATATAACTACTATGTAGGTACCTAGGTACTAGTTACTTCATATTTACTGTGTTGGGTTAGTTACTACTGCGTTTTATTAAACCCAGAAGGTAGTTTGAGTTATGTACATATTAAGTACATTTCGGGTATTTTTAGGTTGTTTTTATTTATCAACTACTTCTGTAGGGCCTCGTTCAACGGCCGCGAACATCATAACAACATTAGGTATATATATTATTATGTATCTACACGCATACACACATAGGCATTGCTAATAATAATATTATGATATAATATATACCAGGTAGGTATGTAGGTATATGTGTGTGTGTAGCTGTAGGTAAAGTAAGCATTACACGTGTAACTCTTCAGCCTGAGTCAGAGTGGGAGGATGGTACTAATAGCACTAGATAGATACTAGAGGTAGGTAGTTACTATGAAGTACTCTTTGTGTTGTTTTGACTAATTTTAATTGTTTGTAAATGCGAGTGAGCGAGTGCCCCCACTTGTAAATTTAATATATATTATGAAGGTAGGTAGGTAGGTAGGTACCGCCGATATCAAGTAGTTATACGCGTGAATATTTATTAAGTTGAGGCCAAAGATACATACATTATTATTGTTATGCTATTAAAAAGTAAATTAACTGGTTGGTTTTTCTTTAACTGTCGTGTTGTTGTTGTTGTTTTCATTATTATTATTTTTATTATTATTTTTAGTAGGTACCTAACTTGTAGTGCTCCTCCTCTCTTTCTATGGTGGACATTGAAAAGCTTCAATTATGTGACTAAATACCTGCTTACAAATAAGGTTTGTAAAGTCAGGAGCCTCTGATGTGAATCATGACCTGACCTTAACATGCCTGTAGGGTTATTCTCGACAAAATCTAAACACAATCTTAATCTTAATCATAAGACGTGCGAAGTGACTATTGGCCAAAATTACTTGCATACTGATCGCACGGTAGCGGTAGCGCGGTGTTTTTGACCATAGTCCCTTCGTGCATCGTATGATCAAGATCAAGATTAGATTAAGATCGTATTTAGTAGTAGCCCTGCTGATGATTTTTGTTGTTACACAATAAAAGATAATAAAGATTCAACATAATTATTATACTTAATCAGCCCATCTTTGATTTCATGGTCCTTTTCAACTGCCAAAATAAAAACAAAATATTGCTAAATAGAAATTCTTTGATTTCAAAAAGACATTTTATATATTAAATTCAGCAATGAGGTTTGTCACCCATCCCGAATGTCTTATTTTTGTTGGTCCGGAGAGGACAGCTTACATGGTTATGACGTGTAGCTCGTTTGCTGGCTGTACTACTAGTGGGATATGCTGTGATGGTATGGTAGTGTAAGGAAAAAAATCTGGTTTAAATACGCGGCGCGCGGGTTAATTTGAATAACTAGCTTATAGGTATTTACTACCCAAAGAATTTGTTTTGATTTGCTCGTCCTCTTCATTCCTACATACCTACCTAATATAATATAATATACTGTGCTGTGCTATACAATACATATTATGAACCTTATTATGCGACAATGATTCTATCCACACCAACCTCAAACTGAAAAAAATCGACGTTTCGAATTGAGTCAACATTTAACAGTTGTATTTTTTGTGACTGTGAGTAAATAAAAACGAGTCAGTATCTCTTTTGGGACATCATTTGAGACGTCATTTTGGACGACCGGTGTGGCGCGGAGGCTAATGCACAGCGTACTTGCCTTTGAGTCACGAGGTCCCGGGTTCGATTCCCGGCCAGCGCAAAATGAAAAATGAACTTTTTCAGATTGTTCTGGGTCTGGGTGTTACATGTATATGTGTTTAGTGCATTGTATATATGTGTATCGTCGTGTTAGTACCCATAATACAAGATTCATATCTTAGTGTGGGACTAGCTCGGTCTGTGTGAATTGTCTATACATGTCTATACATGTTATATTATTTCTGCTGTCTTTTACACATATCTTCTATGCAAAATGTGTAACTAAGAAAGAGATGAAGTTTGCCGCCCATTTTGAACGTTTTATTTTTTTGTTCGCACGGAGAGGACAGCGTGCATGTTTATTGCACGCAGCTTGTCTGCTGGCTACCCTACTTACGGGATATGCCATGATGCTATATACTACAGTAGTAGTAGTTGTAGGTATATCCATGTGTATGTATGTACATATGTATATGAGTGTAGATGGTATTTTTCCATATATTATATATTTTGAAGATCACCTTTCCCCGTATTCTTGTACCGCGGTTCAATAAACGTTGCTATATTATTATTCCTAATATTATTTGCTTATTATTATTATATTTATTATAATGTCCTAACATTATTTAGATGATATGACTGTATGTTGTTGTAAGTGGGTATGTGTTACATACATACATAGTTACGAGTAAACTCTTTAAACGGCCATCAAATCAAATCGCTATGTCATTTTATCGAGTTTTGTTTTTACAATTAACCATTGTATAAGATTACCTTGTACACTGTCCAGCAATCAAGTTTAACAACTGTCAAGTTGGCAGTGGTATATTTTATTGAAATAAAACAGAATAAAAATGTGAATTTAATATGAACCCATCCTTATCGTGAGGTGTGCTTTATCCAACTAAACTACCAGGAGACATACTTGAAGCGTCGAAGTTCTCTCATATAAATCACAATGACTGCTTCTTACGTAGGTATATTGTTATACCATACCTAAGTACCTATGAGTAGCAGTGGCGTGCCTTCCATACATGCAAAAAAGCAACGCATGCCCAAGGACTCAATCTATAATTTACGAAACGAAATATCTAAAAAAACTACAAGTATATTATAATTGATTTAAATCTTCCGCCAAATGATAGCAAATCTTTTGCGAACTTCCGTTCAATGATTACCATAGATACCTACATTAGTATGACCCCCAAAATATTTCTGTCCCATTCCATCTCTTTGCATCTTGAGTCACCTTTTACATCCTAACATATTTATCTTCTTCAAATGTTGGTGTAATTAAAACGGTATATTGTAAAATATGGTCATTTTAAACTATCTGGATAATTGTGGACAGAAAAATAATGTAGGTTTTGGCCAACAATTGGTTTCAAACATATAATTATAATAAATTCTACCTACTGTACACAAACCGCATGCCCAATACCAAAAGTCTAGTCCCGCCACTGATGAGTAGGTATTTCATACTGGATACAATCAAATAAGATGAAGTTTAATAGTTTCACGTATTAAATTGACAAATCACTTAGTATTCTTTGAGGAGAATTTTTTACGTTATAAATGTTATTAAGTAGTGTTTATCGTCGAGATTTTTTTACGTTATAAATGTTATTAGTGTTTATCGTCGAGAATTTTTTACGTTATAAATGTTATTAGTGTTTATCGTCCGCGAGTTAATAATTTTAAGTATAAACAAGTGCATAATAAGCATTTTTATATTGCGTTGTGTTGTCTCAAGTAGCTTTTTATCTTTGAATTGCCTTGAATGCTTTAGCAGTTGACAAATATAATATGATGTTATTTACATATGATGGAAATAGCAGCCCTCATCCCTTCGCTTCGAGCGAGACGCCATTGGATCGACAACTACTGTAGGATGGCCATCTAAGTGATGGAATGATAGCTGATCTTCAACATTGCAAGAGAAATCCGATTATGACTTACTGGTCCTCGATCTAATACAATAAATACAATAAGAATTAAAACTTTTATAAATCATCAACAGTTCTATGTGTGGATCTTTTTCTTTGATTGTTCTTGGACATAATATGTATCATCATTTGTGCCGTCTCTTATATTTTCTTTCTGAATTATTTCAAATATATAACACGTAACATAACACGTGTAGACAATTCACACAGACCGAGCTAGTCCCAAACTAAGATATGAATCTTGTATTATGGGTACTAACACGGCGATACACATATACAATGCACTAAACACATATACATGTAACACCCAGACCCAGGACATTAAGGGAGGGGTTCCCACCACTTACCCCTGGATGTTTCAAGAACATCAGTTCTCATGTCATCCAGTCAATCTAGAGCAAAAGCTTTATTTTATTATTTTTTTTATACCAAAGAGTGGGCTCGAGGTTATCCTAATGGGATTTCCTCTGCAAAAAAAAAAAACCCACTCGACAATTAAAATACTCCCTTGATGTACCCTTGGTGGAAGACCTCACACCGAGGTTGACACACACATTTACACAACATAGTACATGGTTTAAAGAAAAACTTACGTCTAGAAATATACAAAATTTTTCTTAAGTCTATCTTACAGTTACGTACGAATACGTACTAAGGACTTAAACTATTACAAAATTAATGTGTGCCTACATATGATTACAAAAATATATTCAACTCAACAAGTAAGTGCTCACACTATATACTTACCAAGGGCAGCAAGGAATAAAAACTCACCTCCTGTGTGGAGAAAAGACAAACACAAAACAGATAAGAAAAGGGAGAGCTCAGCACAGTCGCCCGAAAGTGCCACCCCAAGGACCAAGTCGTGTAGAAGAGCAAATCAGTCGACAGGAGGGTTACCCTGCCGTCCGAGAAGCTCCCATCTAGATCTCCATACGTCCACAAACATTCGAAAACATTCAAAGTTTCTCGCGTTCATGACCAACTCTTCACACCACACAGGGCGAGGAGTGTCACCAGTCAGGCCTGCAACCATATCATCTCTCGCATCATTCAGAAAATCACACTTCCATAAAATGTGCTCTGCGCTCTGTGCACCTCCGCCACACGGACACCACGGGTCACTAGCCAAACCGAGTTCAAACAATTTACCCTTTAGTTCTCCATGACCCGAGACCAACTGCGACGTGAAGTGGTCCAGCACAACAAACTTACGCCTCATTCGTACCCGAACGTCAGGAAAGAAACTGTAGACAAGTCTACCGGTTCTATCCGAGTCCCAGCGATTCTGCCATACATTCATCGTTATTTCATGCACATTATCAAGCGTTCTTTTCATACCCTCTCTTCCAGACTCTGGTCTCACGACCTGGCCAAAATGATGAGCCACCCCCTCAAGCCTCAAGGAACGCCTGGCCGCACATTCAAGCACCTCAAGATCAGCCGGAAGGACGCCAGCAATAACTGGTAGGCCTGCACTAGCTGCCGTGCGATAGGCTCCCGTAACACCAAGTAGAGAAGACCTCTGACCCCTGAGAAGAGCAAGACTCACAGATCCCACAGCCAGCCTATACGACCACACTCGCGCACCATACGTGACTTGAGCCACATATGTCGCACGGTAAACAGACAGCAATGTCTTAGGCTTAAAACCCCAAGTGCCTCTACTCAATCTTCTCAGAGTAACAAACAGTGACGTAGCCCTGCTCGAAACCGCCCTAGCATGCTGAACAAAGGAGAAATTCCTATCAATAACCACACCCAGGTACCTATACTCCTCAACCATCCTCACCGGCTGTCCAGACATTCTGAGTACAGGATTTCTGTTTCTGCTAAGACTCCCCTTCATCAGCATAGCCGCAGTCTTAGCCGGTGCGAAGGCAAGTCGATTGGTTTTACCCCATTTCAATATTTTGTCGATCGCATCAGCGAACATGGTCTCAATTGATGTACGTGTATTTCCAGCAATGAGCAGGAGTGCATCATTAGCGTAAGCGATTATAGTGGATCCAGTTGGCAGTGTGAGAGTGAGTAGGTCGTCAAATAGTACATTCCACAGGTATGGTCCGAGGACTGACCCCTGTGGGCATCCCATAGTAACCTCCCTAGTAACCATTTGTCCAGCATAAGAAATTGAGACTTCTCGATCACGAAAATAATCGGAAACAATATTGAACAGCATTCGAGGACACTGCCTTAGTTTCAGTTTAGCCAATATCATAGGCCACAAATACCAGACCCAGGACAATCTGAAAAAGGTCATTCTTCATTTTGCCCTGGCCGGGAATCGAACCCGGGACCTCGTGACTCAAAGGCAAGTGCGTTGGCCTCCGCGCCACACCGGTCGTCATAATAAATGTTTGAAGATTGTTTACCACTGCTTTTTATCTGTCACCTGGTTTATCATGTTGAGATGTCGCCAGTTATAATATATTTTCAAGTTTTGTTTGTCTTTGCCCGTTTTTTGGGCTTTAATGTAACTTGCCAAACTTACACACTCACGTGATGATGATCTTTGTATGTATGTGTGTGGGTGTGGATGTAGTGGTAAATGATGATGTTTGTACTTTGTTGTGAATGTTTGTGTGTCGTGTATTTGTATTCCCATTCATGTCTCATCGGTTTCCTGTAAACATCTGGTGTGACCACCTCCGCGTACTCCGCATTCTATTCTATTCTATACTACACTCTACACTATCGCTGTGTACCTCTTTTACTATCAGCTACTAATGTTAATAAATACCACTAGTCAAGTGTTTTTATAAGCACCTACGATATATTTTTTATTCATAAATATTTGTTTATATTAGGTATTATGTTGTTTAAAGCCTGTCTTTGCTAAAAGAGTGGTAGCCTTCAGCATCTAACTTCTTGAAAATACTTCACAGTGAAATGCCTAAATAAAAAAAACGAACTTTATTATTTCTTCATACCTTGTTTTTTATTTGTGACCCGAGTTCCAACACGTCAAAACAAATTTTTAATCAAAAAGTGGTGTAAATTTAACAGCTTTTGATTAGTACGTTTTTTTAAATATAAGTACACCCTAGAATTTTATAATAAGTTTTTTTAAATAAATAATTGTCAAATATACAAAATTAATGTTATGCCATTAAAGTGTGTCATAAGTAACTAGATATAGGTAGACAATAATAATATGTAATAGGTAGTATTTGACAATAATAAATAAACAAACAAACGTGAAGGTGATGGAGGCATCATCATCGTCATCTCCTGTTGCCACTAAACAGGTTTACAATATTAATAATTTGATTCCTATTATTTATGTACACATTACCTACACTGCTCACATTCCATATGCAAATAATAGGGTACCTAGATGTTATTACATTACAACGCGAATTGAATGATATGCCGGCTCGTTATTATAATAAACCTTTATAATAAACTAATAAGTAGGTACCTACACGACTGTTACTAGTAGAGGATTCGATCCCGGTCGTATTTGAGTCCCGAAATCTTCGAGATTAAATTTAACGAATCCCGGTATTTTCGGGATTAGTACTTTTAAATAATAATATAAATAGTATTTTTAAAAATTCAGGATTTTGGGACACATTCGCATTAACCAATCACTGACAGCCGAAACATGTGTTCGTATCTTAAAAGAGCACCTTTCTGAGTTCGATATCTCACTAGATATCGATATTGTGGCTGTAGTCACTGATGGTCCAAATGCTATGCTGAAGGTTGGAAAAGTTTGCTGAGCACCAAGTTTGTTTTGCACACGGTATTCACTTAGCTGTTTGTGATTTATTGTATAGAAAAATAATTTAAATCTTAAATACACTGCCATAAAACTTAAATACACTGCCAAGAGAAAAATATAATACCGACTTTTACATGGTTTACTGATTTTTTTTACCACTTTTTATTACCAATACAATCCCGGGACTATTCCGGGATCCCGGGATTAACTGTAGATGATTTCAAAATCCCGGGATTAGAAAAAAGGCCCGGATCGAATCCTCTAATACTACTAAACAAGACACAAAGAACACTGTAGAGTTTAATTATGAAAAAAAAAAACACTTTTGTATAGTGCCTCCTTCTACGGTGACTATATTGGTCTCGAGCCGCCTTTTAAGGATCTTCCGCTCTCATCAGCAGGCTTGCGTGAATGAAAATAAAAAATTATAATCGTATATCAAATCCTTTTAAAAGTTTTTATTGAGTAAATAATCGCAGTAGCAGTATTTTTTTGTAAGTCTATGGTTAACAAGAATGAATAATTATCATTGAATTGGGCAGATTTTATTGCTCATCTCTGATGTAGAAGACAAATGCCGGAGAAATTTTTCTTAAAATCAATTTGATACCTAGTAATTTGTTCACTTTATGCTAGCTTGGTGATGAAACCAGAAACTCCTGAAAACCATTAAAGTCTATATTTATTGATGTAGGTACCTACCATCTTTATTCTTACCACCTTACACTCTTTATTATCATTAATTTAGTTCAAGGCCTAAGCCTTTTATATATTTTTTGTTTTTGTTGATTCATACAATTGAAATATTTTGTATAATAGAAAATCTTTCCAATAATATCTTATTAGTTATTATACGGAAGTGAAACATGGACTCTGAAAATAAACGTGATGAATCGGTTAGAAGCATTCGAAATGTGGATACACCGAAGAATGCTTCGTATACCTTGGACCGAAAAAGTCAGTTACATCGAAGTACTTAGGAGAGCCGGAGCCAGGAGAGAGCTGCTGTCGATTATCAAAGTGAGGAAGGTCTCATATTATTTGGGTCACGTGCTTCGTGGAGAGAAGTATCGTCTCCTCCGCCTTATATTGGAGGGCAAGATAGAGGGAAGACGGGGAGTTGGCAGAAAGCAGATGTATTGGCTGCGCAACATTAGAGAGTGGACCGGAATCCGGACAGTGGATGACTGAGTGATCGCCAACGTCGGGGGGACCTGACATGGCACAGAAGGAAGAAGAATTAGTTATTCTCTACTTGAGCAGCTATATAAAGTCGATGATACGTAATAATGTTTCTAAAAGGGAGAGCCTCTGTCTAACGGCTTAATATACCTACCTAATAATAAAGGTGCGTAATAATTAATCTGATACAGTCAAGTTGTTTTGGTTGAATGGCCGTTAGTGGACTTGGATCCCATCGCATACATTAATAATAAAGAGTGTATTATCCACATTCCTCATTTCAACATTTTCATCGTTTTCCCATTAAATTTTATAATATTAATCATCATCGCTATAAATTGTCGTGGACATGGCAATAATTTCATTAATAATATCCTTCATCGATTCCAAAACACGTGTCGGTGTCGGTCGGTTAAATATTTGCTATTACTCGTACACAGATAGATATACACACACTACACACACTACACACTACACCACATAACACACTTAATTCATTTCTATCATCTGTTATTATCAGTCATATCATTCATATTTATTATTGACACTTCCAGCTCTTTATGACTCGACTCGAGTCACACGTACCTTTTACAACCTGATGATTTACATTAGTGCATAATAATATATTGTTATAACACCAATTAATTGTCTTTGGTGTGTTTGCTACAACCATATTATGTAAACAATTATTACATCTATGAACTCCTGAATAACTGTTACGGCAACGGAATGTCAAAAATCATTCAAATCTGATTACACAGAGACTGTCAATAGACTTGTAGTGAAATATTTTTATATTGTCTGTTGTTTGTTGTCTGACTAAATGGCTTTAATGTACCTACGTACAGTTTTTATTACATACCATTTTTATTTCTCATTCATTCATACCATTACGCCATTTTCCATTATGTGGGGTAGCCAATGGACCAACTACACGTAATTAACATGTAGGATATCTCTCCGTGCCAATTCAAGGTAAGATATTCCGGATGAGTACTCCATCGCTATATTGAGCATGTTAAATGTCTTAAACGTGATGTTTTACGAATTCCTTCGTCTTGGAGGACACTCCGAAACTTAATAGATAAGAGTGGGAGTCCTCTATTATTGCCGGGGACTCCACATTTTTTTTTTTAATTTATTTCTGTTTTATCATAATCATCACCGTTATCAGTGGGCCTTCACCTCCTTTGGTCATGTCCATAGCCCTCAGGTCTTTTTCCACCCTATCTATCCACCCATCCATCTCAGCTTTGGTCTCCCAACACTTCTTTTGTCACTGGAATCTGTGGAGTAAAACCGTTTTATACCTATATGATACGTTTTTTATCCTTACCTACTAATATCACCTTATGTTCAAACTACATATGTTTGTCAAACACTGTATTAGATTTACTGAGAGACATTCCCTCAATGTACCTAATAATAATATTACGTTATTGTACAAATTTTAATTTTAACAATGAAGTTTTACATTATTATTATAACCGCGAACCCTGAGAAGTGCGAAGTTATTCGAGATGTGATTAATGAAAACTCTTTTATTCACGAAAGGTATAAATAACTCTTATAATATATGTGCTCTTGCGGTGATTTTTAACAAAAGGGTAAATGAAAAACCCTCACAAAATATTATCAGATACATTTAGTAATTGCTCAGCATCGCCTCTTACATTTGGTCCCAACAATCACATTTTGTAGATACGTGTACATGTTTCATTTCTAAAATTACCATAAGTACTCCACTCCTCCTCTAAAAAGCTTTCCAACTATTTTTCGTTCTTCCGTTTATTTTTGTTATTTTCTATTTCAACATTCAACAACGCTTGTTGGTTTTTCTTTTAATTTGTCATATTGTTATTCTCATTATTGTACATATTATATCGTCCAAAGTTTTATTCAACGAAAAGCGATTGACAAAATGGATAGAATTCATATGTGGATTAACTGACAGAAGTAGATCTTATCGCAATGTACGAGTAGGTAATTCATCTACAATTCATTCGATATTATTATACATATTTATGTATACTACATATACTTGTGCGGTCATGTAACTCATCTAGAGGTTATTTTACAATATATTTACCTGATATAATATTTTTACCAGTGATATTTTATTTAAATCTGCGTGACCATTTCGTTGTTACATCTAGATTTATGTAAATAGTAGGTACACACTTGGTAAAAGTTAAAATATAATATAAATTATTTTGAATAGTATGCAATACAAAGTCCAAAAGATCATTGATTTTCAATTAAAATTACCTGAATATATTGTTTTATGCAATTCATCATTTGATATTAAGAAGGCATTTACTTCAAAAAGTTGAATTTAGCATTGTGTTTCAATAGTCAAGGCTCTGTCAATGTGTAGTGTATTGGGAGTGTCTCACTCTTATGATAACGAACAGAAACGGTATTTAATCGAACCTCTGGGAACGAGTCTTCAGATTCCACCTTTAATAAAACCGCAATAATTTCAAATTGATTTCTCGGAAGGAGTGCCATCCAGGTAAAGCCAATTGGGGATTCTTGACCTCCCAGACCTGAGATCGATCCACTTCTATGCTATTGAATATATTATTATGTATTATTACGTGTTGATTTATCTCTAAATTTGATTGCCCAAGATTAGCAATCTTGGTACCTATTATATATTATGTATCACATTAAAGTGCATAGATATTTACCATCACAAGTGTAAAAAAATAATATTGATGTGCCGATTTTTTCCTGTCGATGATTTTTCAAGACTTGCAGAATTAGTTAAGGTTCAACAAGATTTAATTTTGTTAGGACGGTTAACATGGGAATTAATACTCCTTATGGCCTATATGGACTTTCCACTTCCGATATAGATTTTCCGATTAAAAATATTAACTTCCAAAAAATCTCACTTTATGTTGTGACTGTATAAGGTATTACGATTACAGTATTATAATTCTTTAAGCGCGTGTTATTTATTTTTAAAACATTAATTCCTTGTTATGCGCTTCCATTTTAATGTCTTGTTTATTTGCAAGAATAATAATAATTATAATATATGCTTATACAATATGCTCAAGTTTGTTGCTTTCTGATTACAGTGGACAGTACTGTCAGTTGTACTTAGACAAAGAGATGTTTGTTTTATTCCTTCGGTCAAGTGGAGAAGGAATGTTGACAGTTGGTTCATAGTACAGTAACAAAGGTCATCATAACACTAGACACCTTAACTAATAAATACCTATAGGTATAATTAATAAGTTAGTTACATTACAACCAACACAAAAGTACCAACCAACCTAACAGTTGTATTGGTAAAATACACATCTCTTTCATTTTACTTATCCAAATCGAATGTGAATACTTATTATTAAAATAATTAATTTGGTAAAGTCATTAGGTGATATGTGATATGTGATTATTAATTAGTTGAACAACAGAGTTGTTGATATTAATATGTAAGATACTACAAGTCATATTTATTCATATCACATTAAGGTTTATAGGATGGAGTCCAATAAATAATCACAAGTGCATACTTTAAATTCCTTTAGGACCTATGACAATTTTCACGGATTCTGCCTTTCTTCCATATATTTGTATGTATAGATATTTTTATAATAAATAGCTTTTGATGATTATCATGACGATGCACATTGAAAATTTTATGCAAAGCATTTTTTTTCATATAATATTAATCGTTTCTCACCACTTTCCCCTAATTGTTTTAAGAGAAAGGTAACTTTACTGTCGATCTGAGTTTGCTTCAAGTTATTAAAAAATATTTTAATTTTGCGATAATGTTTCGCGCGGGAAGTGTCACATCGTGTGGAAGTAATTCTGTATCTTTGTAATATATTCTTTAATATAATTAGTATATTTGTCATTTGCACGTTTCCTGGAAAAGGGTTTGGGGAAGTGTTTTTAAATGCCACGAACGCTGCACACTTCAAGGTATTCGTGGATGTGTGGGTCTGAAGTCAGTTGTAAGTAGATAAGATACATGATGTTATGTATATATATAGGTGTATTGATGTTATATATACTTACCTATTTGATAATGTGTGTTGTATGGTGTAAGGGATGCGTAATAATATTATTTGTCACTCGTGTGAGTCAGTCTGTAAACCGATACAGTATTTCTATGTCTCTCATTTGTTGGATGTTTACTGATGGACTGGCACTGGCAAAGCGTTTATAGGTATAGGTACTTGTGCTGTATATATTGGAACATTCAAATGTGTCTTACCAGCTTCAGGCCTTCAGGTAAATCATATAGTTAATAATTATTAGTAAATTATTAAATATGCATACAGGACGTACATTGGACTACTATTCTTAACTCACTTCTTACAAAGTAACTAAATATATTTATTTATTTATGTATTCTTTACTGTATATTGGTTACAAGTATTTTTTTCACATTACAAAAACAAATTGCAGGTTTTTAATAGAGAGAAAATACAATTTTACAATTGTATATATTAACTGTCATACAGTGTGACTATAGACAATTGAAATGAAATCAACAGCAATTATTAAGATGCACATACATGTTTTAATAAAGAGAGAAGATGCAAGCGAAAATAATAATAAAGGAAAAGGGACTAGGATACAGACACTACGTTTTGAATGATAAAATGATCCTTGACCGCCTGTTTGAAGGCGTGAAGAGTGGGAACCAGTCTTATTCATGAAAGCAAACAAATCACTGAGATAATATGGTGAAGACGTAGAGTATAAACAGTAACACTACGTAAAGATCTCATCGTTGACGCACGGTAAACTATCTTCGATCGGTGGATGTTTTTTAGATTGGCCATTCTAAACGAAGTTTTGCTGACTCGGATCGTTACTTTTACATATCTTATCGTAACGTTCTCTCAGCATGCCGGAGCATGTGCCTCATTTTTATTGTTATTGAAAGCAAATATAGACAACAACAAAAAACAGAAAAGGGAAATTATATTCACATTTTGTATCTCTCCACTTTATACGCATATTGTTATAGTATATTGTGTAAATGTAGGTAATACATTGTAGGTAATACATTTACACAATATACTATAACACACAACTCACGCATAATGACCACTCACTCAATCTCCTCCCGCTCCCTTATCCCTCTCCCCTCGTCCCTCTCATCCCTCGGACATATAATAATATTTTCGCAGAGTCCGACAATCAAATTGTCCACTCGGGTAGATCCTTGAAGGAATAATACTCACAGTGTCGCCACAAGTAATACGATACTAATTTACCCAATTTATACAAATAAATTCCTCTTTTATTTCAATAGGGATACACCAAACACCACGCAACATTTACTAATACAATATCTACATAGAATATCACTATCTATTTATCTAATACTAGATGTATCCAACTCACTCTACTTGTATACAATAATTATAACCAAATATGTCTCATACTTGTAATCTGTCACCTGATCACCGCTCACATAACTGGCGGCTGGTATTTGAGCTAGGCAAGAAAAACAGAACCTCTTCGATACTCGTGTGGAGCCTAGATCTACTAAACCAAGCAAACCAAACACAGCTACTATACCATCACGGCATATCCCACAAGTGGGGTAGCCAGCAGATCAGCTGCACGTAAGATTCATGCAAACTGTCCTCTTCGTGCCAATATAAAATCAAGACATTCAGGATGGGTGGCAAGCCTCATCGCTGAATTTAAGATGTAAAATGTCTTATTTTTTTCGAACACCTGCCTTTTACAGGACACTCGAAAACTTACGTAGAAGAGTGGGAGACCAATTCTTTACCGGGTGTTCCACGGGTGCAAACACAGATCGGATCAAAAATCTTTACAGCTATTTATTTTCATCTAATTAGTTGTTAGTCACTTGCTTGGTCGGTCACTTATTTTGGATCCAAGACTGCTAGAAATAAATCCATCCGTCATATCTGATGTGCGTCAGTTTGTTGTTTAATCAAGCGATCTTAACAATGACGAGAATTAACTCGTTATTTATTATTAAACAACATTAAAGAAAGACCCACCTCACATCCGGATATCTCAGGAGTCGTATAGATTCCTATTTATCCGAGCATTCGACCCAACTAAAATTCTCCTTACGGGCTGGACATTGGGCTCACCTGAAGGGATAGTTGGCCATAATCGCCGTCAAGGGAATCTTTGAGACCTCTTTTCGGAATGAAAATATAAGTGGAAGTTACTAAAAATGGAAAAATACGAAAGTTGGACACGAATAATAAAAGATAAGTAATGAAAATTTAGAACAAAAGGGAAGGTAAATTATAATGATTAAAAACTTATGATAAATATATTATAATAACTGAAAAACCGAAATGTGTTGTGTGTTTGTGAAGGCCCTTGTTGCCCCGTGTAGTGCGAATGATAATATAATTGTGCTCTTGAGACGCGCAACCCTCCACAGTCCACATACAGCCCGACAGCCCTCAATAAGTTTACGTGACGTGGTGGGACAGAGGGAGGCTACTAAGTGCCGTCACTTGAATTATTTTTTAGCTTCATCAAACTCTGTCCTCTGGCATTTTATTTTTTTACATATCTGAAATATTCACAATCATTGTCAAGTGTAATTATGCTTTCTTTTAAAAATATGTCTTATTGAAAGTGGGAAGAGTATCTTTATGTCTCTGGATACGATTGGGACTGTATCGTGAAGAAAATTATGTTGTTCAGCTGCGTCTTTTCTGTGATAAGAGTTTCCGCGTTATTATTCATACTTATATAATATTTATTCCAAAATAGCAAAATAATCAGTTGCTTTTTGTATTCTTTGTAATCGAAAATTATATGAGCTTGTTTTAGTCACTCAAATATATTTGAACAAGCTTGTGAATGGTACTTCGCAAGTATTTTACACTATAAAACTAATCAAACATTGACAACCTTTGTATGAAACGGAATATATAGGAAGATTATGATGTTGGTAGATAAATCTCTTTTCGATAGGAAAGAGGTGAGAAGCGATTCTTGACGTGTGTTTTATATAGGGAGTGAATGATAAGCTTTTATGTGCATCAAGTGTGCATATTGTTAACATGTGTGAAACTCCTTGATCCATTGATTAGATTGACTACAAAGCCTTTCATCGTCGCTTAAATTAATAAAAAAAGGGGAGGACGTGTCTTCATTCCACTTCCGCGGTTCTTCATACTGACCTATGGATTCTTCTCTTTTTTTTTGTTACCGACATTTTCGTTCATTTATTTATTTATTCAAAAACATAGGCAAATTTCCTTTGAATTACATTTATTCATAGTGAACAGTGTTATATTAAATGATTAAAAACTAAATAAACAATTTAAAACAAGCATAATAACATCAGTTCATGTTATCAAATAATACTGAATACTTTAATAAAATCAAACATCAGTTAATTTCAGAATAATCTCATTATTGATAATGTTTAATAATTATTTAATTTGTGCAAAGTATAAATCCACACATAAATATTTGAGTCCGTTCGTATGTATGTATGTATGTATGTATGTATGTACCAGTGGCGGGACTAGGCTTTTCACATCGGGCATGCTTTGTACAAATATACTATTTTACTCGCAAACGAGTGGACGTCCTTGAGAATAATATAATATAGGTATATATATCGGAGACGGGACTAGGCTTTTCATGTTGGTCTTACATTCGTTATAATAATAAAAAAAAAAAGATATCCAGAATGGTTGACATACCCCTTTGCTGAATTTAAGATATTAAATGGTTTATATTCGATGTCTATTAAAAGACACTTAAAAACTTTAGTGGGAGATCTATTGTTTGCCAAAGACTTCATGGGTCCTTAATATAAATAAATAAAATACAAGAAGTCTGCGATACAAATAAATACTATTTTTTAGTATGTAAGTAACTTTAAAGTTAAATGTCGTAATTTCTATACAATTTATTTTGTCTCGCGCATCCATCATAATATTAATCAATCCTTTATGAAGAACGTTTCAAATCTAAAAACTGTTAGCGGTTGCACATAGTATCTACCTTCAAATTATTTTTAACTGCCTAGTACGTTACGCACGACTCACACAATCATCACACAACCAATACAAATAAAAACATACTCATATAGGTACATTATGCACCCAAACGTTCTTCGTGCAAGCTTGCTTATTTTGTCCTTAAGATTGCACACATACAACCAAACATACCCAATAATACACATGTATGGCGCGTCATTGCCTACTACGTATTCACACTAAAATTTAAGTGTGTGTTAGTGAGACAGAGGCTACGTATAAAGCAATAACTTACTATTCCATTAATTTAGCTATCACGGTAAATTATTGGATTTTATTAAAAAAAGTCAATATAACGTATCGATTTTACACGCACTTCAATACAAATAGTACGCGCTTTTGATAAAAACTCTAAAACTTACAAAAATTGTATATTTGCTGCGTATATTTTTGTAAATCATTCTCTTTGCAACGAAATGTTTGGCGGCAAATTCAAACTAGTTTTTGATGATTTCAATATTTTCTTCATAGATTCTATGGGCATGCTGTGCTTTTTTGCATGTATGGCAGGCACGCGACTGGTATGTACGTATGTCCTTAATGGACTCAGAAATTAGGAAAGACCGAAGTAAAATAATACACTCTATACAAGGTCTCATCTTCTGGGCAGGTTTAAGGCTAAAAACATTTTAAATATCTTACGTATTGATAAAGATATTTTAATTTTAATGCGACCATGTCACAAAATTAGCAACAAAATGTATGTAAAATTAATGCAAGATTTAGTAAATAGCAATATTCACAGTCAAACATTTTTCATTGTATTGAATTAATATCAAAATGGATGTAACAATAAATACAACAATTCTGAAACTAAATATTTAGGGTTTATTTTCGTAATAAAATATCGTGTTTGCTAATGAGAAAAGCTCTTGAATTACGTGAATAAAAATTGCATATTTTTGACATATTGGGCTATTTTCATAATGGAAGACATTATGAAACCATAGAAAACTATACTGTAGAATAATAATAGTTTTACCTATAAAATCCATAAACAATGTTAAATGATTTTCAATGAGTGGGAACCTATTTATTTTCACCTAATATTTTTTACATAATTATGAAATATTTGATAGTAAAATATTCTGAAATATTGATCCACACATAAATATTTGAGTCCGTTCGTATGTATGTATGTATGTATGTACGTATGTCCTTAATGGACTCAGAAATTAGGAAAGACCGAAGTAAAATAATACACTCTATACAAGGTCTCATCTTCTGGGCAGGTTTAAGGCTAAAAACATTTTAAATATCTTACGTATTGATAAAGATATTTTAATTTTAATGCGACCATGTCACAAAATTAGCAACAAAATGTATGTAAAATTAATGCAAGATTTAGTAAATAGCAATATTCACAGTCAAACATTTTTCATTGTATTGAATTAATATCAAAATGGATGTAACAATAAATACAACAATTCTGAAACTAAATATTTAGGGTTTATTTTCGTAATAAAATATCGTGTTTGCTAATGAGAAAAGCTCTTGAATTACGTGAATAAAAATTGCATATTTTTGACATATTGGGCTATTTTCATAATGGAAGACATTATGAAACCATAGAAAACTATACTGTAGAATAATAATAGTTTTACCTATAAAATCCATAAACAATGTTAAATGATTTTCAATGAGTGGGAACCTATTTATTTTCACCTAATATTTTTTACATAAATTATGAAATATTTGATAGTAAAATATTCTGAAATATTGAAGGATGCAGATAATCCATTTTTAAGGTTTTTTGGGAATAAAGAGTAAATACTTATATGACAATTTATTCTTGACTTTTTTTAATTTCATAGCAAATACCCATTTATGCACTGCAAACCAAAAATACAAATTCGAATGTGGACAATTATAATATTTTAACATTTATGTGACTACAATTTTTTCACAAAAAGGGATGTTTACCCTTTTTTTCTTATAGAAATTTGGGATGACAATCTTCGAGTTTTTACATTAAGATGAGGTTTTTAGTAGTTTTTGCACGTAGGTACCCGCCTATTTTTCTAAATAAAATATGAGCTTTCGAGGTGTCGAGCTCACATATTTTTCATTTGGAAGAGGTTTTTAGCACTTTTTCCATGTAGGTACCTACCAATATGTGGAATTTCTTAACTTCAAGCTTTTTCATCGGGACGAGGTTGTTAGTACTTTTTTTTCCATGTAGGTGCCTACTTATTATTTTTTTACATAAATGTGAACATCTGAGGTGTCAAACTTCAAGATTTTTCAATGGGAAGAGGTTTTTAGCACTTTTTTCGATGTTGGCACCTACCTATTTTTTTTAACTAAATATGGGCATGTGAGGTATCAAACTTCATGATTTTTCATTGGGAAGAGTTTTTCAGCACTTTTTTCGATGTAGGTACCTACCTATTTTTTTTACCTAAGTATGGGCATGTGAGGTATCAAACTTCATGATTTTTCATTGGGAAGAGTTTTTCAGCACTTTTTTCGATGTAGGTACCTACCTATTTTTTTTTACCTAAGTATGGGCATGTGAGGTATCAAACTTCATGATTTTTCATTGGGAAGAGTTTTTCAGAACTTTTTTCGATGTAGGTACCTACCTATTTTTTTTACCTAAATATGGGCATGTGAGGTATCAAACTTCAAGATTTTTCATTTAGAGATTTGCAATGCTTTTTATGATGTAGGTACCTACCTATTTATTGTTACTAAGCTATGGGCATGTAGGGAGTCAAAAATTAAGTTTTCTCATTGGGAAGAGCTTTTTACTTCTTTTATCCACGTAAGTGCTTACTCCGTTTTTTTTTTCAATAAGATTTTGTTGTTTTAACCCATGTATTTGCAAGGTTTTCTATTTAATTAAACCCGAGCGATGCCGGGTTACATACGCTTGTAATAAATAATTTAAAACCATATACAATTTAACAATCAATAATTTTACAATTAAGTATTAGGTATTTATATAAAATCAACTTACAAATCTGAGATGTCAAATACGCATTTTTTTCATTTAGACAACTACCATAACAATATTTCAGCGATTAAAAATATACTTCATTATTATAATCTCGCCTTCAAACCTTAACAGTCATGTAACAAATTGACAAATTGCAACATCTATGTAAATTATATAACACCTTTAGAGTCGACCTTTAAAAATATCGAAACGTGCAAAAAAAATATGAATCAATTGTTCAAAACCAACTCAAGTGGTCAAATTAATATATTAATTTTATTTTCCTGTAACTTACCAAAGGACGGATGTTTATACTAAGTAATTGTGTAACTTCTCTAGAAGAGGGATTACACATGATAAAATGTATTGATCGTTCTTTTAACAGTTTCAATTTCAAGTTTCGTCCGATGTATCAAAAATAATATTATCCATAGTAATATATATTTCTCTTTTCTTTCCAGTGTGTACGAGTATCGACGTTCGAAATGACCCCCAGAATCTAAAAGTCTTAACCGGATGTCGAGTAATCGAGGGATTTCTACAAATAGTTCTTATGGACAACAGCGATGAAACGGCTTATGAGAATTTGACTTTTCCCGAGTTACGAGAGATCACTGGATACTTGTTGGTCTTCCGAGCGTACGGACTTCAGTCACTAGGAAAACTTTTTCCCAATTTGGCTGTCATAAGGGGACAAACTCTTTTCAGTAACTACGCTCTGGTTGTATACGAATGCAGATCGATGAAGGTGAGTGTATAATTATTTCTCATTATATTATTTTATGCCTTTAATCAAATCTTAAAACAATTACAAAACAATAATTTAAAAATATCATCCAATTAATCTATGCTTCGAAGTCATTCCTCGGAAATGTCGACTTGTCAATGTAATAATACAATATCGACTGTGCTCAGGACAAAGGCATCAAACCACATTGGTCAAATTTTATAGGAGAAGCAAAAAACTGTAGGATAAAGAAAATTTTTGTCATTATTATTTTACCATCTTTTTGTAATGTAGTTTTTAATCATGTCATAAAAATTTAAGAAAAAATATTCAGGAATTATCAAGTTATAAGCAAAAAATCAAAAAAAAAAGTTGATTAAATCCTTTGTCCTGACAAACTTTAGCAACATGTTAATGAGATATGTATGTCGCATGTTTGGGGTTATGTGGTTTGATGCCTTTTTCCTCGCCGTAAAATTATGTCTGGATGAAATTTTTTGGTGTTAATAATGAAACTTATGCTGTTTGAGTCCTTTGTCCTATTGGGTATTTGCAATTAAGTCCTTGCTAAAAAAAATATTTTGCTTTTTCTATAAAAACTAGACTTTTGTGGATTGAATCCTTTTACCAGAATGTGTACAAGACACAAATGATTGACTTCAAAACATAAAACAACTTTTGCCAAAATTGTGGTTTGATGCCTTTGTCCTGAGCACAGTCGATATTATAATAGAGATACTCTCGCATTATCTAGTATTTATAGAATAGGTGTACACTGTACATATTAAATACTAATATTTGTTGTCTTGAGTCATTTATTTGTTGATCCTAATTGAGTTACTCAATATAATTGGTTAGTAATCGAGAATTCCACGAATTGTTTGGGAAAATCTTATTATTTTAATCTTTGGGTGTTAACCCAGCGTCTCCCTGGTATTGAAGAAAACATATCATCAGTCACAATAATGTAGCTTAATTTATTATTAATATGTAGCTTTATCTTATTACGTAGAGTTGGGCAGAGTTTATAAACCCCGTAACATTTTTTTTTAAATATAGCGCAAATTTCAGAGATCCTCCATGAAAAAGTAAAGGACTGAATCTTATGGAGATCTTCTAATGAAATTTGTTAAATCGGCTTTTAAATAGATACACCTAGTGACAATTTTGACTATTTTGAGTTTGACTGTAATACTCAGATTTGTTTTTACGGTAGTTATACCTTTAATAAGAAACAATAATAATTATTTTTAAGTTGTGTGATATTATTATACGTTGAGTTGTATTACTGAGCAAGTAGAAAACGAATAGGTAGTAAACATGTCAAGATTTATAATAATTATTGCCTCATTCTCATTATGTGCAACATAATACAACACAACAACTTTTACTGAGTAATCAGATGAGGAAAATGCTCATAGAAATTGAATTCTATTTCAATTAGTCATAGTAGGCTATATATAAATATAATATATGTATAATATATTTTGTTTCTCTGGCAAGCCTTTGGTTTTCCCTTTTTCAATATTCCTTTCTACGATATTTTCAGGAGCTAGGACTTTATTCTCTGACGGACATTTTACGTGGAGGCGTTAGACTTGAGAAGAACACCAACATGTGCTATGTCAACACTATAGACTGGAATCTCATAGCTCCCGACGTCCTCGAACATACCAAACACCATTTCAGGGTAAGGAGATATTATTCTATTACTAAACAATTCTTATCTGGGTCACTTTTTACGTGGACAGAAATATCAGTTACCTACTCTGACTCATAATACGAGGCAAGATTGACGGTCGACGAGGAATGGGCAGAAGGCAGATGTCTTGGCTGCGCAGTAATGAGCACAGAAATAGAGAAACCTTTATTTTTTTTGTAGTTAACACAATTGATGTAATTTATTCCTAATTGTGTAGGTAACAAATAAAATGATTGTTATGTCACATGGTAAATTTTGCAATAATTCCATTCCACATTTTTGCGGAGCAATGTTACATAATTTAAAACATATTTGATATTAATAAAACACTGTTTTACTTTTCACTATTAATTTATTATTACTCAAGCGCTTTCGTCAAGTTAGCTTGACATTTTCAAGAGAACTCTTGAGAGTTCTCTTGAAAATGTCAAGCTAACTTGACGAAAGCGCTTGAGTAATAATAAATTAATAGTGAAAAGTAAAACAGTGTTTTATTAATATCAAATATGTTTAAAATGTCTTTTCACAATGTGAACACACAAACTCTAGATCATTTACATAATTTAGATACAGGTATATCATCATGAACACAGTCTTATCGATTATAAGGCGGTTTTCCATTTCCATTTTTCGCGAATGCGGATACAATTGTCTGATCTATTAAGCAAGGTCCATGCATTTATCTATTACGTGTACTTATTAATATCAAAATGATTGTCTGAATATTAAGTCGACGGTGCTATTATGTATTGGTTACGTATTTACAGCCTTTCTTGCACAAATAAACACACTTATATGTGTACGATGCTAGGTCAAGGTAATATACTCCACAACCTTTATATGTATTATGTATGTATACCTTGATAAGTCACAACACCTCCTAACTAGTATTTCTCCCTCAACTCCTAAATTGATAAATTATATTAAATACCTACATATGTGTGTATCGTCGCGTTAGTACCCATGATACAAGATTCATCTTAGTTTGGGACTAGCTCGATCTGTGTGTGAATTGTCTATGTATGTATGTATGTGTATTTCTGTGGATTCCCCGATGTCGAATAAAGACAATAATGGTGGAGATGTTTTGATGGTGAAGACTGTCCACAGCGGCGCATCACATTTATTATAACATGATTCACCATCCCTGTTGAGAGCATATTATCTCTCATGCAAAAGTTTACATTTCGTTTGTTTCTCTATTTGTCTTTATATAATTGTATAACTTTACATTTGCCTGACGAGGGGAGCGGAAGCTATGGAAATCCGACTCGAAAATTTGATTAATTAATTAAGGCAAATGATAAAGTTACCAGTGGAATTATTTAATATTTTGTTTTAATTCCTTAGCATATTATTATGTACGAATTGAAGTAAGTGTTCCGTGGGTAAACCAACAAATTATAGATCCTTCATTTTTCTTTACAAAATTGAGACGAAGAATTATAGGAAATGGAAGTACCGAACTGTTATTTGCTACAAATGTTACTTTAGTAAAAACGGCTTAAACCAGTATTTCCCACGGTTGGGCGTACGCCCCACCGGTGGGGCATCACGCCTCAGAGATGGGGCACCGCGCTTCCACATTTTATTGAAAATTTATCAACTGTTTAATTGAAAAAGAAGCCGGAGGGGCATATGATTTTTGATAAGACTACGGTGGGGTACGGCATAAAGATGGTTGGGAAACACTGGCTGAAACTTTTGACTTAGTAGTTAGCACCATAATGTATAATTTGTTTGACATTTGACTAATATTTAACTTACTCAAAGAAATTTCAAATATTTACAACGTTTTACAGGATGCTTCGCCTCGTATTCACCTTTCTTACGGTATAGGTACCTACTCGTATTATATAGAAAATATATGTAGGTATAATGTGTACATATTTGATATATACCTATGTATATCTAATAAGTACCTACCTACGTATTGTTTGTATCGTGTTCTATTCCCGTTCTTTCTCCACCTCCAGTTGTTTGTTGTTTGTGTTCCAAGTGTTGTGTGACCACTTCCTTGTTGACACAGACTGGAAGATAATATGGTACCTAGTACTGTATTACTTTTATGTGTACTAGGTCGGTCCCTTTCTTCATAATTATTATATTATAATAACAAGTAAGATAGATACTATGATTTAAAAAAAAATCATGTAACAGATAATTCATAAATTATAAAAATATTTTTAAAAAACTACTTTTCTCATAAATGTATCTAGATAGGTAGGTACCTACTTGTTTATTGTGTATTTTTACGACACAAAGGAAGCCGTTATGTGTGTGGTCTAACTCCAAAGACCATTAGCTGCAGCTAGTACCTACTTGGTAGTAAAATACTATGGGTAGTAGCTACTACTAATACTATACCTATACCGTCATGGCTTATCTTACAAGTTTGGTAACTAGTGGACTAATTGAAAGTAATAAATACGTAGTAGATTGTCCTCTCCACGCAAGTGATTGATTGATGTCTTCAAACATAATCTAATCAAAAAAAATCATAGACATGATTTGCCATTTTTTTGCAGTGACACTGAAAATATTGTTTATATGACAATAATACCTATAGCCGAATAAAACTAGCTGACCCGGCAAACGTTGTTTTGCCATATACATTGTGCCATATACTAATGTCGCTATTAAAAATAGCGATTGATGGTAGAAAGGTGAAAATTTAAAAATTAACAAAAAAAAAAATCGGGGTTTTCCGCTCTTAATTTTTAGGGGTATGAAAAATGGATGTTGGCCGGGTCTCAGACCTACCCGATAAGCACACAAAATTTCATCAAAATTGATCCAGCCATTTTGGAGGAGTATGAAAACATTACACCGTGACACGAGAATTTGATATATTAGATTATTGGAATTATTAAATTCCTGTAGAGTGTAGACAAGGTGTCATTATCTTTATGACAAAATATAGGTAAACTTATATAGATGTGATATAATGTGGTTATGAACCGTGGATGGTTTTGGCTCATTTATTCTCAAATCGGCATTTTAATTGTTGGTCTTCTATAGTTAAATTTAAATTTCGCTGAGCGTTGTTACAAATATGGCAAATTTCTTATTACAATATATCTATCAAGAAGTAGTTATCTAGTTACATAGTCAGACAAGCAGAATACATCCTAGCTTTATTACTTACATTATATACAGTCTTGAGTCTAGTCTAGTTCTAAGTTCTCTGAAAATTAATATGTAATATGATTGTATGTGCCTACTAGGTATAGGTAGTATAGTGCCCCGATGGCAATGGCCTAAGATCGATTGGTTCCGAACCATTAATCCCCTAGTATGTTTTATAGTTTGTTATTATTTATATTAATATTAAAGACAGTACATCAACCTCTTGCATACATTCGGTACCTAGTTAGTACATACTGTGGAATTACATCCCCGTGCTCCCTGGAAGAAGTGATAAAATTTAATTATTCAGATACTAAAAGAAACATCAATCTTGCAACAATCTCGCTTGACGAGAACATAGACGAGATCAAAGGGAAAATGGATGATAAAAGATCATGTTTTTGTATGAGAAATAGAAACACTTAAAAACAGAATCTCTAATATTCACGTGAATTCAAATTCATGCTAAAATTACAAATTTTCATTTTCAACTCATCTTCAGCGATAGTAATGTGAGTTCGTCGGTAGCCTGGAGGTAGAGTCTCGGCCTCCGGAACAAGGGGTCCGTGGTTCAATCCCAGGTGCCGGCAAACTCCCCTTTCACGGCACAAGCTTTTAGCTTAGTGTGAAAGGTGTATAAGGTTGTATTTGGTTATAAGGTTCTTTAAAAAAAAAAAAAGAACATGGCAAAAATGCTGAAGCGTTGAAGGATGACTGGATTGATTGTGTATGGTAATTTATAATGCACAAAGCAGAATAAACGTATTGGCAAACTCTCCAGTGGAAAGGGCTATTTAAATGTTTAATGGTCTGGCTGGAGAAATTGATATCATTAACGGGACGTAGGTATGTGGAATTTATAAGAAAAATTGAAGATATGTATATATTGTAGTTGTGTTGTCGTTTGGATATCGTTTAAGGCTATCTTCTGGGATCGCATTGGCCTTCAGCTGTAATAATCCTTGTAAGAATCTTCTTATTGTCAGTAATAATATATTGAAGGAGAAATGGTTATTTTTTCATGACATGGTGCATCTATAATAGGCGTGAATATAAATGTTACTTTGAATTGCTTAGTACCGATAATATACCTACATACTTTGTACATACCTACATACTAAACAATCTCATGATACGTATTTGTATTAGTACAATAGTGGTTATTATTTCATACTAACAATACATACTTACTTATATAATTATATATTTATTATTTAGTTGTGTGTATTATAAAACTCGTAATATTTTCATGAATGAAACCTTATCTAATCGCTCTCCGTACTACGATGTGTTCTCTACAGTCTACACACATATTATTATAATCATATAATGTATAGATACATTTTATATATTACATATATGTATGTACTTATACACAAACATATTTACTTCATAGTAATTATACTATGTGCACTGTGCAGATACTGCAGTAATTCACGTGTGGATATACCTATCTATTTATTTTGATTTCATAATTTCGTATATAATCTCAATATTTTTTACTCTTTATCGTTTTGTAGTTTTTGTTAAATAAGTGATTTTTTTTACTTATTTTTTAGCTTATTTTTTGTGCAACTTACTAAGTCGTCAGAGTGGCGTAGTCTCGAGGGTAATGTGTAACCCAACGTTTCACACGCTTTTGTAGTGTGCATCTTCAGGAACGAGGGTTACCGTCAAGATTAGTTTACTTACAGCCACACAAGCCCAGAAGAGGAAAATGTTTCTATTTTGGCTGTGAAAGACAAAAATTGTATAAAAAAAGCGGATGTATCCCAATTCGCAACTACCGATTCCTTACGAGTTAATTTTATGTCCGGAGACACTAACAAGTTAAACAGGAATACTCTGTTATTATTGTTGTGTAGGTACAAGGTTAGTTGATTGTGCAATATAATATTATGTATAGATATTTATAACATACCTACCTACTATATCCTACATAAGACACTGATAACAAAGTACAATGAGTATCTACACAATATAATTATATATTATGTACTTACTCTATACATTCTTGTACTGGCTCTTTGATCTATATTATGTATTTATTATAATATATTCATATACATACATACATAATATAGTTGTATTATTGTACAGTATGTATTGTGTAGGTGCAGTAGTAGTAATAATAATAGTGAAAATTTGTTGTCTTATAAATGTGTTGTATAATTGATATAATGTTATCGTGCAGGTGCTGCCATGTGACTCCGTGGCGCAACGGTAGCGCGTCTGACTCCAGATCAGAAGGTTGCGTGTTCAAATCACGTCGGGGTCAATCCGAAATTTTTTTCTTTAAATATTTTTACAATAATATTTTTTATTAATTATAAATATTCGTCCAACTTATGAAATGAAATAATTTTGTTTGTAGTTTATGCATATTTTTTATACCACATTTTACACTCTAGTATTTTTTTTATCATAGAGATTCGTTTACCAATTGTGACTCTCACAAAATATACAAAAAAATCCTTTTTAAATTGAAAAAACTAGTTTTTTTATTATTTAATTGATTATTATTTACTTATTTTTGTGCTTTTTTGAGTGGTTTTAAACTACCTACTAATTTGACTGAAATTATTCAGTTTTTGGGTAGATAGCCTTATAAAAAAATATCAGTAGGAATACAATTTTTTTAATTACCTATTGTACTAAGGACAAGTTTATGGCTGCATTGCGATATCACCCAACTAACCCAGTAATTTTTGTTTTCTTATTTTAGATTAAATTTAATTTTCATTTATAATTAATATATACATAGATAGAAATGTTACAAAATACACTAAACACCTTTATCGTTTTATGACAAATTAATATTTACTGGCTACCCCACTTGTGTGATATGCAATATGGGATGAGGTAAATGTAGTAATAATATCAGTGTTTTTTAGATCGAATATATTCAATTATATTAATATAGACATAGTCCACTGTAGACCCACCCTTAATAATTAATGTGTATAAATAAGCTATTTATTTAATAAGTATCTAACACAAAGGTGTGAAGGGCGGAATATAAAGTATGAAAACAATAGTTCCACTTCACATTAAAATATAAAAATACAAAAACACTGGTTGGTTGTCAGAAATTGCCTTCAGGCAATAAACCCGCCATTTGTACATCTTAAAAATGTACAATAAAGATCATTTTAGTAATATTAAAATAATAGAGTTAAACACTGTTACTTTCACTTGTATAAATTTTTATTTTGGCAGAGGCCTTTCGGACTTAGTCCATCATCAGTGCTGTCAACTTAGAAACTAAAACAAAATACAGACTTAAGCTCCTTCTCACTACCACCACCACCCCCACCCTTCCCACACTTCCCCCTCCCCCTACTTAGTACCTAGCTTAAGTCTATATTTTGTTTTAGTTTCTAAGTTGACGGCACTGATGATGGACTAAGTCCGAAAGGCCTCTGCCAAAATAAAAATTTATACAAGTGAAAGTAACAGTGTTTAACTCTATCATTTTAATATTAATAAAAATTAACTTTCATAAGGTTACCACCGAAAAAATAGAATACAGATTATTTTATTTTATTATTTTAAAAATAAGATGATTATGATCAACGGAACTTTACTTTTTTCTTATTCTCGTGATATGATAGTAAAACAGAAATATAGGTAGTATTAGATGTAATATCACGATTGCATGTCTGTCAATATAATATATTTACAAGAAGGTATTTTTATATTATTTCCAGGAGAATAAACCAGAGAACGAGTGTCCTGTTTGTCCAGGTGATGGTGGAGTGGCCGGAGAAGGAGGACTCAGATGTCCCGAGTTTCCCAGTTTATCTCCATCTACCAAAGAAAACTCCAGACATATGTGCTGGAACAAGGATTATTGCCAAAAAGGTAATCACTCGCTCACATAATGTATATGTGGGTGACAGCTCACATTAAATATAACTAGACATGTGTAAATATTATCAGCGCCCACAATATAACCCACTCCTATTATTCTCTGTTGTGGGACTGAACACTAGTCTTGTTAGAGATGAAATTCATGTGCAGAATCTCTCTCATAATTTCAGGTATTTTAAGTCATTAACAAGTATTCTTACCAATAAATCCTAGTAAATAAATACCTGGAGGGTGCTCATTCCCAGCTAGGACTGTAAAGGTGATACCTTCAACTGGATATTGAAAGAAATTTATTCCACTCTCATATAGCATTTTGCAAGAGACATTATTTTTATAATGCCTTTTAATGTAATGCTTATTTTTCAGTTTGCAAAGGATGTGGAAAGTTGACCTGCAACTCGGAAGGAAAATGCTGCGATGAAAACTGCTTAGGAGGCTGTATGGGATCCTCCACCAACTGCACAGTCTGCAGGGGCCTGTCCTACGGAGACTACAATGACAGGAAGTGCATCAAGGAGTGTCCCAGAAACTATCTACAAGTAACTATCATTTCAGAGATTGACAATATCCCTTAGAAGACGAAATATGTCTCTCAAATACAAATTACTTAGTTCAAAAAACTTTCAGTTCATTTTGAATAAGCATATTATATCAAAAGTCTAGTACCAAATTGCATCAGTCCATCCCATCAGCGTTTAATCAATCTATTTCATGATTAAATATTCTAACAAACCTTTGATAATATTCATTTTTCCTAAGAGTTTATTCAGCACCATCTCAGTCTGCGAGCAGGGCTATATCATCATCATATCGAATCATGTAAACTTTTTTCCCATTAATTTTTACTCCTGTCTAGTTTTTTATTTCTTCTCTCAGTTCATCAATAGCTCACTGTATATAACAGTTAAAGAGTGCTGGCGACATTGAGCATCCCTGTCTTACACCTTGTTCGACCTTTGCTTCTGCGCAGCTCTCTCCACTTTTAATTACAGCCATTTCGTTCTTGTATAGACTCGATGTATAGACAGATCGCTCTTCTATCTTTATAATGGGGTGTTCACATTTGGCGAATATCGCCAGGCGAATTTCAAAATATAAGGCCAGGCGAAAAAACAAAATTCGCCGTACGCCCATTGATCGCTACACCTGTTCACACAGACCACCGATACAGAAACGATCTGTCAGATGCGCTTTGATTTTGACATTGTTTTCAAAATGGCGGACGTCGAGATGGAGATCGCAAAGTGTTTATTTTTAGTCAAAAATGTTATAGTAGAGGTTAATTTAAAGGCGCCTTTAAATTAAGAAAATAAACGCCACAAACCAACAACAAAGATAATAGCTGTTACGAAGCGGGAAACATTATAAAATTTATAGGTTAGAAAGTTTTTACAGACGCCGCGCACATCTGCGCATGCGCGAATCGTTCAATCGGCCGAAAAGTTGGAAGGTGGTCAACTCGAGACGATATCGTTTCTACTGGTTTTTATCGTTTCAGACTAGCTGTCATTTTGTTCACACGGTTCAAATGGCTGGCGATATTTAGGGGTCCTGGCGACATTCGCCAAAGTGAGAACACCACATAACTCATTCCTATCTGGTTGAGAGTGTTAAAAAGTTGCATTTGTGTGAGAAATAAAATGTTCTTTATAAAGCATGTTATTGTCATCCCTAACCTAAGTGTTGTTTCGCTTACAAATAATGTCCTGAACAATACTATATAATCTGAAAGTGTGTAACCAATATTTTATTATATTATTTATAAACTTTTGTTTCTTTAGTCTAATTGTTTTGTGTCTTTTTTTGTAACAGATCTTTCCTTTGTTTACATGTTTTGTATGTATATAGAGGTTTAACATGTTAAAGGCTTTGGCCGTAAATATTTGTAAATAAATAAATAAATAAATATTTACAGGATCAAATGATCAACATATTACAGATTATGTTAACAAAATATAAATTCAATATGTGAACCAGCAAAGATCCTAAATTTACCAGAAATGTCTTTAGTCTCAATAATAATAATAATAACTCGACAATTTATAGTGCGCCATTTTGTGGAATAAATTCACTTCAAGGGCGCTTAATAAAAACTGTCAAAGCTATATGAATTATTAACAAAACAGCACAAGATTAGGTACTGATATATTTTTATAAACTTATTGTGTGTATTACTCTAAATTTCAGCACTTTGAGCGTCGTTGTATCACAGATGCACAGTGCCGCGCCATTCCAAAACCAAAGGGGATCAATACCAATGAACAGATGTCTAACTTTCCCTTCAGACCTTTTAATAGTACTTGCACCAAGGAGTGTCCACATGGATATTATGAGGTACATCTGTCACAGTTTATTTATTTATTATTCTCTTAACAAGTCTCACATCAAATAAACAAAATATTTCAATATGCCTATTTATTTATATGTAATAAAATGTCATTGATTGGCTTGACGAATTACACCTTTGCAAGAATCACCGTTCCAAAAGAAATATAATTATTACACACATACACATCATTGCACAAACAAGAACACTGCAAGAAAACACTTGACATGAATATCATTTTGATCCATAAAAATAAAAATGCAAACCAAAACAGTTTTAGAACAAACAAGACATCTGCAATGAAAATATGTTAAAAATATATTTACAGAAAAATGACGGAGGAAAGCTGTCTTGCATTCCTTGCAAAGGTCCCTGTAAGAAGTTTTGTGTTGGAGGGAAGCTAGACAGTTTAGAGCTCATACAGAACATGAAAGGCTGTACACATGTTACTGGTTCCCTGTCTATTGAAAACATCAAAGGAGGAGGTAAGTCATTTTTATTTTGTTTAATGTTTGACTTCAAATTGTATTTGTAATGTTATTTAATTTTTAATTATTTAATAACAAGTATAAATAATATCAACAACATAATAATATAAATAAATAAATATTTTATTCAATCAATATCAATGTACAAACGTTGAAACAATATATCACCAATTAGCTTCAATTAAGTTGCAGCAGCCTCACTAGGTTGCCCTGTATCGAGGCGTGCTGCATAAAAAATATATAAAAAAAACATACAATCAACAAGGATTAATACATCTTACAAAAAAGTATAAAAATAATCACATCAGCAAATTAATAAATCGATAACAAATGAATAAATGGATGAATGAATAAAAGAACAAATGTACAAATGAGTAAATGAATAAACAAATAAATGAATAATGAATAAATGAATAAACTAATAAATAACAGGTTAAAATAAATAAATATATACAAACAAATAAATTAATCAATAAATAATTAAAGTAGTAAAAGAACAAATGTACAAACGAACAAATGAATAAACGAATAAATGAATAAGTGAATAAATGTACAAATAAAAGGTAAAAATAAATAAATAAACACGAAATAAGCAAACAAATCAATAAATAAATAAAGTAGTCAAAATAGAATTGTCAGTAATAAAATAAAATAAATAAAATCTGTATACATAACATAAACAAAATATACTGCAAATAACACAAACAATCAATACAGCAAACTAAAACACATAAATAAAACAAATCATGCACTTAGTCAAAATTAAAAAATGAACGAGTAGGTATATGTATATTTTGTCAGTAAATAAAAATAAAATAAATAAAAACTAGGTATATGAAAAACATAGAGGAAACTAAACAGCAGACTTCAGAATAGGTACAGTAACGAAAATGGAACAAACAAACAATTCGATCCATGTATATTAGTCAATCAAAGAGCAAACAACAATATAAATCAAACATTGAACAAGCAAATGAATACACTACATACAAAAAATAAATGATAAGAAACAAGTCAGTATAGGAATTAGTCAATAAATGTAAAAATTAAAATGAAACACAGTATCAGTCAATCAATAATTCAAGTAACATGAGTAAAAGTTTGCTTTTCGTTTCAGACCGACCCATCTCCATTAACCAGTTTTTAATGTTTCGTACAATAACGCTTAGACTCATATTGAGCTAAAGATGATCAGGCAACAAATTGTACAGCCTTGGTGACAGATAAAATGCTGATCGCTGTTCAAGAGCCGTATTCACAAAGGGAACGACACTGACACCCCTTGTTATGGATCGAGTGTTATGACTGCCTTCAGCGATAGTTCTCTCTGTCCTACTTGCAGCGTAACGTTTAATTGTATCTTTAATATAAATTTGCCTGGCATCAAATATTCGAAGACCTTTAAATAGTGGATCCGATGGATGCCTGTACGGTGCACGATTCATCACTCTTACTATTGCTTTCTGTGCAACATTAACCTGATACATGTGAGACTCAGCGGCACTACCCCAGCACTCTATCCCATAGCTCATCACGGAATCACACAATGCATAATATACCTCTCTTAATCTATCCTTATCCAAAATATTCCTCAACAGACAAAAAATATGTATTAGTTTTCTCAATCGCTTAGATAGTCCCTCTATATGAATATTCCATCTCAGATGTGGGTCAATCACCAAACCCAAGTACTTTATAGATTTACATGCAGATATATGTGGACAATCTCAAATTTGTGTCCTCGAACATGTATGCAACACTAACGGAATGGAAGAATGTGGACCACCCGAGGATGTAATAGAAAAGGTCATATATTTAGTTTTTTTCCGTGTTCAGAGTAAGCAAGTGATTCTTAAACCATCCCCCAACCCTACCGATCCCAATCTCAGCCAAACCATACACTTCCTCCCACGTCCTTCCCTTGAACATCAACACCGTATCATCCGCAAAAGAAATAACAGATCCCCTGAACCTCATATTACACAGATCATTGATGTAAATGAGAAAGAGCAGTGGACCCAGTGTGCTGCCCTGAGGAACGCCACACTGTACCTCCCTTTGGGCACTCAACGTTTCACCAACTCTGCTCAATTGCATCCTGCCAGATAGATAACTCCTAAATAGATCCGGTGCCAGACCTCTGATTCCGATGAACTCCAATTTCCTCAGCAACAAGGCATGAGAAACAGTATCAAACGCCTTGGCCAAATCAACAAAAACTGCCAAACATTTATACCTCTCATCCAAAGCCCTCGCTACGTAATCAGAGAAAGAGTTCAGAGCATTCTGCGTACTTAAACCAGACCGAAATCCATACTGTCGATCCAATAAAAAGTTTAACTTTTCGAGATAAACATCCAGTCTCGCCTTCAACGCCTTCTCAAAAACTTTGGATACAATACTTAAAAGCGAAATCGATCTATAATTGGTAATGAGGTTTTTATCTCCTGATTTATATATTGGAACCACAAGAGCACACTTCAATTGACTAGGAAAAGTTCCATGTGTAATACATAAATTAAAAATATGCACGAGTGGCTCAGAAATATGGTCAGCACATTGTTTAAATACCTTTGTATTTATATTGTCCCGACCACAGGCATTACTATTTTTCAGTGATTCAATAATTTTTATAATTTCCTTTGTTGTAAGTGGACTAATGAAAAAAGAATTTGACGGTGAAAGACAATTTTGGTTCTTCATTCCGTGTGAATCAAACATGAATTTACTTTTTTTGTTTCCTCCAACTCATTTAGGATAGCTTGAACATACATGCCTAAATAAAATAGGATGTTCATAAGTAGGACTCAACAAAATTAAACAACTGGATCAGTTCGTCGGTAGCCTGGAGGTAGAGTCTCGGCCTCTTGAACAAGGGGTCCGCGGTTCGATCCCAGGTGCCGGCAAACTCCCCTTTCACCCAGAAATATCTTAAAAAAAAACAAAAAAAGTTAATGGCCATTAGCCATATGATGTTATAATAAATAAATAAAAAAATTAAAAATAAATAAATTATTTATTTATTATTGTAATGATAGATGTATGTTTGTAATATTGATTTGTTACATCATAATAATTTAATAATTCTTTATTCAAATAATATTGTTTACAATAACATAAATTTACAAACAAAAGACAATGAAAGATACATAATAATATGACAGCCACACTAGCCATAAGGCTGTGTCGTGGCAGAGAAACAATAAATTTATCATGTTAAACAATAACAAAATAAACAACAAGTGAGTCAGTATGTCAGTCTGTGCAGATAGTTAAAATGAGTTATGTCATGAGTGAGTGAGTCAGTGAGCGAGCTAGCAATTTAGTCAGTGAATGAGCGAGTCAGTGGGTGAGCTCGCACTCGAGCCAACGAAAGAGCAAGACGAATGAAAAAACTGTTAAGTTTGTGTTTGTTACCTAGGTTTTCTAAAGATATTGTACCTACCTATGTAAAAAAAAAAATATTGTGTAAAAGGCTAATTAGCCGTAAAAAAATAAATAAATTATAAACTAAATGTAAGTAAGAAGTGAGTGTTTTATGATTTGTCATATAAATAGATACTAATTATAATTTCATCTTGTTCTATAGGTAGCATCGTAAAAGAACTAGAAGAAGGTGTTGGTCAGATTGAAGAAATCTCGGGTGCTCTGAAGATTGTCCGTTGCTTCCCACTGGTGTCTCTGAACTTTTTCAAGAAACTTCGTGTCATCGGTGGTGAAGCCTCTGATATGTCTTCGTAAGTCTTATATTAAACATACTAATCCCTTACCACTCCTATGTCAAGCCACACTCGACAATTAAATAACGCAATTTTAATACAAAGACCCGGCAGATTGTCCTCAGGCGATACAGCCAAACGTTTGTATGGAAGAAGTCACTTCATATTCCCAGATAAGAAGCATAAAGGCTGCATGGTGTGTTCCAATCGAAAAGTGAAAGGAGTGAGGAAAGAGGCAACCTTTCACTGTGATACTTGTGAAAGGAAGCCTGGTCTTCATCCAGGAAAGTGTTTTAAAAAGTATCACACATTAAAAAAGTTTAATGAATTTTTTTTTTTAAAAGATATAGGTATCTAGGTTTTAGTTATAAACCCAAATACAACCTTATACACCTTTCACAGTAAGCTACTAAAAGCTTGTGTTGAAAGGGGAGTTTGCCGGCACCTGGTATCGAACCACGGACCCTAGACTCTACCTCTTTATTTATTAGTTAGACAACATTTAGTACTAATTATAAGTAAATAATAATAAAATTTGCATATTTTACAAATTTCCTTAAAACTTTATATTGACACCACTTTTTGTGCTCTTTTTGAAAATTTACTAAGGAGTTGCTATTAAGTAAAATGAAAAAAAAAAATAGGAGTGCAAAGGGTTAATGTTATTTTACTTTATCTTTTTTGGTATATTAATAAGAATTAACTTTGCTTATGGGATATGTGCCTACTTTTTTTAGCCTTTTAGAACTTTTCAGAATAAAAATATTATTGAATGACTCATGTTAAATATTTGAGGAGAATATTTTGATGTTACCTTGTAACAATATCTTCCACATTGTTTCTGTTTCTAGATGTTTCCACTTTAACAGACATAGTGGACATATTAATTAGTAATACATTCTCTGTTATTATGTTTGTTTGTTTGTTTGTTATCAGTAATACCTCGGGAGCATACATTAGCTTCACAGTGAATGATAATCAGAACCTTCAGGAGTTATGGGACTGGGACAAGCACGGGCCTATTGAGATCCGCAAAGGGGAACTTTTCTTCCATCTCAATCCCAAGCTGTGCCTTGAAAAGATAGAACCACTCAGGACCATGGCCAAGGAGACCAAGTTTAGCCCATCGGAGGTTGTCATCAATTCCAACGGAGATAAAGTTCCATGTTAGTCACACATTTGTATTTATTAATTTATATTGATAATCCACTACTTGCATCAGTATTAAGAATGACAACACCTGAAACCAACAAAAAACATTAAATAACATTCATATTTTGAACCACTCTAGATTAATCATTCCAATTGATCACACTCAACGATAGTCAACCTATTTGAATAGGTATTAACTAGGTAGGTATGTTGTATATGATTCACTTGTTAATATATACACCAATACCAATTGTATAAGATACACCAATTGTATATATATATATAGTTACACCTAGTTAGACACCTCACATGCCCTTAAATATGTTAAGATTTTTCATTGGGAGGAGGTTTTTAGTAGAGATGAAACGGATAGTTTTTTGGCCGGATACCGGATATCCGGCGAGCTGCGAGGCCGGATGGCCGGGTATTCGGACCATCGTCTCGTTGCAGGCAACGAGCGTAATCGCTTGTTGCCTGCGAACGCTGAAAATTTAGTCTTTATTCACCATAATTTACCACTTGTTAATTTTGAGTATTAAGTTGTTGACTATTAATTCAAAATATTTTCTTTGATAAGAAGAAGAACAAGAGCTGTATATTGTGTAATTGTAAATTTTCCGACTTTAAATAAAATATCTCATAATTATAAGCCATTTTATTGATATTTACCTCACAAAGATTAATGTATTGCATTTTATTATAGGAAATTGTCGTAGTGTTTGAATATCCGGTATCCGGCCGGATATTGAGGCACTATCCGGTATCCGGCCGGATAGCAAATTTAGGCCGGATATCCGGTAGGATACCGGATAGTTACCGGATATCCGTTTCATCTCTAGTTTTTAGCACTTTTTCAATGTATGTACCTTCCTATTTTTTTTTTTACTTAAATAAAGGGCATGTGAAACATTTAAGTTTTCTCATTGGAAAGAGCTTTTACTTTTGTCCATGTAAATGCTTAGGTACTCTATTTTTTTGTCAAAAAGATTAAGTTCAGTATGTTGTTTTACCCATGTATTTGCACAGTTGGTTACAAAAGCTAGTTATGAATATTTAAGGAACCCTATGAAATGTTCTTTTTGTTTTCAGGCAACGTAACATTGCTGAACGTCACGGTTGCGACTAGGACTGATGCATCAGTACTGTTTACGTGGCCGGCTTTCCAGTTAGGAGACGAGCGCGCCCTCCTTGGCTACGTCATGCACTCCATCGAAGCACCGCATAGGAATATTACATATTTCGATGGCAGAGATGCATGTAGAAACGACGGGTAATGTATTAAAACTTTTATTTATGATGAATCATGAAAAATAGTAGGGATATGTGGCACCTTTGAGATGGTCATGAATCATTAAATGACACCGTCATTATTTATGAATCATCCACATTATTATTACAGGTGGAGGTTGGATGATATTGCAGCGGACATCAACAGTAAAAATGTTTTACATCTGCTGACTCATCTCAAGGCTTACACCCAGTACGCTGTCTACGTGAAGACTGAAACTATCTCTACAGAACGACAGGGTGCACAAAGTAACATTATATACATACGCACATCACCGGGAAAACCATCCAAACCCAAAATAGACAAGTTAGTAGCTCTCTCATCTGATACTCTACTGCTGGTGTGGAGTCCTCCTGATCTTCCCAATGGAAACATCACCATGTACAAAATATTGGTTCAATGGGAGGAAGACAACGAAGAGTACTTCAGGCAACGCAACTATTGCAATGAACGTAAGCAAACATTATTATATACACACTCTTTTACTACATAAATATTTGTCATATTAGATACATAAAATAAAACAGATTTTGTATCTCACTTCAGTGATGAGATATGCCACCTATCCTGAATCTCTGCTGCCATGCCACTTATGAGAAATAATATGAATGAATAATTTTATGATAAGTAATATTGGTAACAGTGATGAGATATGCCACCTATCCTGAATCTCTGCTGCCATGCCACTTATGAGAAATAATATGAATGAATAATTTTATGATAAGTAATATTGGTAACAGTGATGAGATATGCCACCTATCCTGAATCTCTGCTGCCATGCCACTTATGAGAAATAATATTGGTAATGGTCTTGCACTCTGAAAGTATCCTGAATCTCTGCTGCCATGCCACTTATGAGAAATAATATTGGTAATGGTCTTGCACTCTGAAAGTAATGAGAGTAAACGGAATGTTCTAGAGCAGTAGTTCTTAACCTGTGGGGAATTGCCAGGTGAGGAATTTTGTGCATTTGTTTTACAAATATGAAATGTATCCATACAACAGATATATTAGAAGACATTCATTCCTGACTTGACAAAAGATTTTCCCTTACTGTTAGTAATAAATCTAATATATGCAAACAAAATTAAAAGCTGTCACAAAAAAGCAAAATGTATATCTATGTACTAAACACTGCATATACTAGTAGGTTAAAATTGAATTTGTTAAAGACATGCTGCGGTGGGGAATGGAGAGTTGGCTCACTAAAAAGTGGTGAATAGAAGAAAAAAATGTTAAGAACCACTGTTCTAGAATCTTCTTTGTAAATTAATAAATGCCTTTCTCACAAAGTGGATATTATTAATGTCTAAACTTCTTCAACTTCTCCATTGCTTTTTCTTTCAAATATATATATATATATATAGAAATGATTGGTTCTCTTTAAATTTTATACTCAGCCTTAATGATGCCAATTGGTTAGTGAAAGCTCTAGGTGTGTTTGTGGTATGCATCATATACACTTGGTAAAACAAAAACAGTGTTATTTATTTTAATTTATGTAAACAAACAAACTTTTTTAAGTTTTACTGTATAAATTTTCTTCATAAAGTTCTTGCACAAATTAATATGGAGTTTTACAAAATAAATGACAACTCAATCAATAAGTATGAGTTTTAAAAATGTTAAATTAAACACTGTTTAGTTCAACATTTTTAAAACTCATATTAAAATGAATTTTCACTACGTTAACGTACCTACTTTAAATTTAATACAATCAATACGCGGCGGCAGAATTGTCATCCACACTTCTCAGCATTATATAACCAGATAAGTCTCCATATGATCAGTCATGGTGACACAAAAACTTAACATTGTAATGCCGGGAAAAATTCACCTATCCAGATATACAGGATATCAAAGGATTAGGCTCAAAACACGGGTTCAAAATACCAGCATTGTGCCTGAAATATCTATGTTCAGAAACTTTCTAACAATATTACATGCGTTTATTATAATAGGTTTTTTAATTTCTAAGGTTAAATTAACCGGTAAATCTAATTTTTGTAAATTGTTTATTAAAGATTTCGGAGAAAGTTCAGGATATGGAGTGCTAATGCGCGTTGCGAGAGTACTCTTCACTACTTGTCATTCCGGTTCGGTAATCAAAACGGACGTCAACGTACATCTAGAGACATTTTCTCTAAGCGCTGCATTGATGCGTGTGCATGTCGATTGTTAGGATTGTGTTTTCAAATTGTTCTGAACTCACTTCTAATTTGAACTAAGCTTAAATTATATTTTGGTTATATTCAACATACGATTTGTTATTGTGAATGATATGTACATGCATACACAATGCATGCAGATCCAACTAGTCCCAAACTAAGCTATTAAACTTGTATTTTGGGTACTTATGTAACAATACTCATATATACAATGCACTTAACACATATGCATGTAACACCTAAACCCCGGATATTTTGAAAAATGTCATTGTTCATTTTGCCCTAGCCGAGAATGGAACTTGGGAACTTGTGACTCAAAGGCAAGAGCATTACCTCTGCGCCACACCAGCCACCTATGCTATCCTCTATGTATATTATGTTATTGTGAATGACATATGTATGTTATGTTGATGTTATTTTCCAGCTCTGGTACCTCACGAAGAGAAGAGAACTGACATCCCAGAGGAACTACCACCACAACAGACCCCTGAAACTACTCCCGCTGATGGAAAGTGTCCCTGCCAATCACCTGCTATCACGAAAGATAATGATGAGGCCATTGACTATATCTCTTTTGAGAATCAACTGCATAATCATGTATGGCTGCATAATTACTGTATTCTAATTGGTTACAATCTTCTATACTTCAATACATTAATTTTCCCAACATAATTTACTTTATCATATTATGTGTGCACCCAGAACCGTGAATAACATTAAATCTCTCGTTAAGGCCATATTTGGAAGATTTTGCCTCGCCGTTGTACTTTGAAAAAGTTTTTTTTTTTGTATTTTGTGTACTTTTTATGTAATGATTTAAAAAAAAAACCTGTTGTCTATACCTATAATTTAAAACTTATGAGATTTAAAATTATGTTTCTTTTTTCAAATTAAACATTTTTATAACTTGTACTGACCAAGACAGGTTTTTCAAAAACTTTTATTTAGCTGTTAAAATAATGGTAACTGTGTTTTTACACATTTATTGAGACCCAACCCAGCCTATTATGTGTGCCAGATTGTGAAAATAAATTCCCATTCCCCGTAACCTAAATGTATAGAAACACAACATGCTATTCAGAGACAAATATTTACAAGTTTCAACATTTACAGGTGTACATTAAAAACAAAGTTTTGCCACCAGAGACAGATAATGAGAATCGACGGAGAAGAGATTTGGAATCTGCTAAAAGACGTTGGACAAGGAACTTAAATGGCCGCCGCTTACAAGACCCCAAGGAAAATGTGCCTTCTATGAGGGAAGCGGTCACGCAAATGGATCCCAGTGGCGTATACAATGTCTACGCGGTGGAAGTGGGTCCGGATCAGAGATCTCTCAACATCACCCATCTTCGCCACTTTGCCTCACACATGGTCAGCATCTGGGTTTGCCGTGAAATTGAAAATGATAACCTTAACAATGATACAATACCAAATTGTAGCATTGATATCGTTAAATCTGAGCGGACACTTAAGTTAGGTGAGGAAAGGATCATTCTAAGTTACTTGATCATCTTGTAAATATATTTGTCACTTCTGTAGTACTGTAATAATATGTGTTCTATTTTATTGTATTTATTTTACATTTTATTGACAGTATTGGTCATTACAGTGTGTACAAGTACAGTAAAAAATACAACAATAAAAACACATGTATGATGAAAACAATGTTCAGTGGGTTTAAAGATGCTATTAGATTAATAAATAAATTTCCTAGTATAATAGAATAAACAAATAAAATATAGATTAAAATGTCAAAATATTAAATATGTAGAAATCAGCGAATATGCAAGCAAATACATGTAAAGCATGTAAAACAATTGTAAGAGGAATTGAAAGCAAATGATTAAAAAACAAAATATGTATATAAAAAAAATATTCCGTGGAGCTACTTGCAAAGAATTGATCTCCCACTCTTTTCCGTAAGTTATCGAGTGTCCTCTTGAAAAAGACTGGTGTTGGAAAAGACATTATGTAGTACTTATATAAATAAATAGAGAATTACTTGTATATGCTATGCTGTATTATGTTATAGATGGAGTTGACGAAATTAGTAAACTAGTAGTGCGAGTCCTGCAAGCTAACCAGTCACATGGCATAGCCAAGCTGGAGTGGATAGAGCCAGAGAAGCCTAACGGACCCATTCTCACCTATACTATCTCTTATAAGAGGCTCGACATTGAAAATGTAAGAATTACATTGTATGCCTACTTACATTTGCAATATAATGTATATATATATTATAATGACCAATGTCTTAATGTTATGTTATTTGTATATTTGTAGCATAGTCCAGTGCAGGAGTGTATCACAAGAGTCCAATTTACTAACAGCAGTAACAGTTACACCCTGAAAGGACTCAATCCAGGCAACTACAGTGTCAAGGTGATGGTAACATCTCTAGCTGGTAATGGAAACTACTCCGCCGAGAAGTACTTCTATATCGAGGTGACTTATTATTGCAACTACTTATCACTACTATATAATATTTTACACATGTTGCTTTGTTGTATATAATAATAAATATGTGATATATTCATTTCAGTCTGGGGGGACTAACCAAAACTCTGTGTACTGGGCTGTAGCAGGGGGTGTCGTATTGGCTCTGGTAGTAGTGGTTGTTGCTTATCTAATACACCGCAAATACTTTGCTCCGCCCCCTTTCGCCCCGACTAAGATCATTGCTTCGGTCAATCCTGAATATGTGAGCTCCGAGTATGTGCCTGATGAATGGGAAGTGCCCAGGGAGAAAGTGCAGCTCATCAAAGAACTTGGACAAGGAGCCTTCGGAATGGTAATTTATTTACCTACCATTATTACATACGCACACACATAGTATATAAATAATTTGCTTTACTTGTGGAGGCATCCGTAGTGGATTTGTAAACCCACTCATAAATTAAAGTACTTATATCCACACCAATCTCAAACTGACATTTTTTTACTATGTACTGTGTGTTACAACCTTTAAGATCTACTGAATTTTCTCTATTTTCCTTGTCTGGTGTTATACTCAAAATCTTAATGAAGCTTAAGATTTTTAGGAGGCGAAGATGAGGAATGACTTCATGTATACTCAGTGTTATGAACCTAAGATATTTTATTGTTTTTTATTAAGGTACTTAATACTAACAGAGTGAATTACACATGTAGATATTACAGGCAAATAATTAGTTAATTTCGGCTGCTCAATCTTTTTGCAAGAATATTGTTTTTTCACATTTGAATTATGATATTAACTCAAATATGATACACTTATAGTGATAAAAATGAATTAGTCTATCCTTTTAACTTCGCATCACTAATGGTATAGGCAAAGAGAAGCATATTTATGTATTTATTATGAATTTAGGATAAGTCTTTTATAATAATAATATGTTGATATTAAAACATGATATAATTTCAACAACAATGACAAAACAATGTGCATTGTTTATGGTGTATGTTTATTTGCAGGTTTACGAAGGCATTGCTAGTGATATATGTAAAGATGGTAAAGATGCTCCTTCAGAAATAAGGTGTGCTGTAAAAACCATCAATGAGCATGCCACTGACAGGTGAGTACTTTTCCCAAGAACATCAAATAAATGTAGTCCAAAGATTCTACAAATGAAGGTATTTTGATCGGTTAGCCCTTCAGGCTGTGGACAAGATTTGTTATCTGTAAAACAGACTAATCCGGGTGGACGAGGGGTCTGCTTCAATTTATTTTCCTAAGTTATGTTATGGCTAGGTAACTTCTGTTTAGTGTTAATGTGACGTGGTTAGATGGAAGAAATCACTATATAGTGATAATCTCGCCACTGCACATCATCACATTTTTTCTTATGTACCTATACTGCTTTATTTAATTTGTTATATGAATGATGATGTGCAAGAAGAATAAAATAAATAAATAAATATACCTATGTATTTGAAGTACCTATATAACATAGTGTTATTATTACATCTCACAGGGAGCGTGTTGAGTTCCTGAAGGAGGCCAGTGTTATGAAGGCATTTGACACGGCACACGTGGTGAGCCTTCTGGGAGTGGTATCTAGAGGTCAGCCCACCTTTGTAGTGATGGAGCTCATGGCCAACGGAGATCTCAAGAGCTACTTGCGCTCACACAGACCCGATGCTGAGAAACCACGCAACGCGCAACCACCTCCCCTATCCAGATTATTGCAGGTTACTTTATACATACATATGCCTCTATATAATTTTCTTTTGATACTTTCACTGAATACACAATAATAAATGTAATAATTCATCTTCCAGATGGCTATGGAGATTGCAGATGGCATGGCATATCTTTCTGCTAAGAAGTTTGTTCATCGCGATCTAGCAGCTCGTAACTGCATGGTGGCTGAAGATCTCACTGTCAAAGTGGGAGACTTTGGAATGACACGAGACATCTACGAAACTGATTATTACAGGAAGGGCTCCAAGGGACTTCTGCCTGTTAGATGGATGAGTCCTGAGAGTTTGAAGGATGGTGTATTCACAAGTAGCAGTGACGTATGGAGCTACGGTGTGGTTCTGTGGGAAATGGCTACTCTGGCTTCCCAACCCTACCAGGGGCTGAGCAATGACCAGGTGCTACGTTACGTTATAGAGGGAGGAGTAATGGAGCGCCCTGAGAATTGTCCGGACCGCCTCTATCAACTGATGCAGCTCACCTGGCATCATCAGGCTTCTAAGAGGCCTACCTTTTTACAATTGGTTTCGCTGCTTGTCAATGATGCCAATCCAAAGTTTAGAGAGATGTCTTTCTTCTTCAGTACACAGGGACAGGAAATGTTGCACCAATCTCAGATACAACAACCAGGTGAGGCAATCCATCCATCTTTATATGTATAAACAAATATACACACACTAACTATGTACAAATCTATCCTATATGTGCACAACATCAAATATTTTATTTTATTTTATAGCTCTACTACAATCTACCAAATAAAAATACAATATTTTTATCATTAAATTTTATAAATAAATCTTAACTTCAACAAAATACTTTCACTATAATAATATTATTGCATCTTGAAGCTGGAGTGGATTGTTATTGTAAATTTAATACCAAATGAAGCCTAAGGAAGTTACCTATAGCTTTAGTCATTTTGAATGTTATTATAAAATAATAATACATGTATATGTATACTATATTGTGTGTGGATCTATGTCAAGTCCAGTTAAATATAAAATACCACTGTTTGAAAGCAGCGGATGAATAACATACAGAATGTAAGTAGACAATGTACCACTCACTGTACTGTACTCATTTGTCACATATTCAATCACAATCACACAACATAACATTACACTCAAATCCACATCCAATGTGTGTGCCTTGGGATTACTATACCTACAGAGTATGTGTGTGCCTTGGGATTACTATACCTACAGAGTATGTGTGTGCCTTGGGATTACTATACCTACAGAGTATGTGTGTGCCTTGGGATTACTATACCTTCAGAGCATGTGTGTGCCTTGGGATTACTATACCTACAGAGAATGTGTGTGCCTTGGGATTACTATACCTACAGAGTATGAGTGTGCCTTGGGATTACTATACCTACAGAGTATGTATGTGCCTTGGGATTACTATACCTACAGAGTATGTGTGTGCCTTGGGATTACTATACCTACAGAGTATGTGTGTGCCTTGGGATTACTATACCTACAGAGTATGTGTGTGCCTTGGGATTACTATACCTACAGAGTATGTGTGTGCCTTGGGATTACTATACCTACAGAGTATGTGTGTGCCTTGGGATTACTATACCTACAGAGTATGTGTGTGCCTTGGGATTACTATACCTACAGAGTATGAGTATTTTGCACAATACATGTTAACGATGAGAACATGCTTGTGATGAAACAATTAAAAAAAAAAAATTTGCCAACATACCAAAACTCATACAGGTTATACTAAAAACGAAAGTATTTGGATAATGTACTATGTATAATCAATATTTGATTTACCGTATAGACCGGCCTTTTTTAATTAAACAGTTGGTAAATTTTCAATACAATGTGGAAATCTTCGTCTCAATTTTGTAAAGAAAAATGAAGGAAGGATCTTTTATATAATTTGTTGGTTTTCCCACGGAATATGTGGAAGCTCGGTGCCCCACCTCTAAGATATGATGCCCCACCTTGGGAAACACTGGTATAGACTATAATAAAATGATATCCAACGATAAACTTACAAGCTAAATTGTTGAGTATTTATTAGTCATAGATTGCATGTGCAACCAAGAGGAAATATTTTCAATTATTTTTTTTGATTAATTTTCTGTTGTTTTTATGGTTCACCCCAAGTGTGTTAAAACACACATATTATTATTGTGTCCTATATTATTTTGACTTGGAAAATGCAAGTTTTTATAATGAAAACAAAAAAATAAGAACTTGCACTCTGTTTACAGACCTCTATGAGTGTTCACATTCTATTATAGTACATACATATTATCATATCTTTAATACGGTAATAACTTTATTCATATTCAAATGCTCTATTTCACAAGTATTTTGATTAATTATTTTATTTGTATTCTTTCTATTTGTGGAATTGTTTTAAAAAATAAAGTGACAGACCTCCCTATTATTTTTCAAAAGCCTTTTTTGTTGCAAATGTACCATAGAACATTGTTGGTATTTTAATAAGATTAAATTTAAATAAGTAAACACAATATTTATATTATTGCATTGTTGTAATTCCTCTCTTGGTTTATACACACACACACACACTACATACACATACTGCTCCTTTATTGTATGTATTAGTGTTGTAAGTTATGTAAGTAGGTATATATTGAGTAGGTAATGTGTCATCTGTCTTCCATGCAATATAATATTATGAGCCTTGTACCCTATTGAGATATGTATAGGTATATATATGCTATATTATGTAATTATGATTGTATAATAAGCTATACCTGCGCAGTGTTTAGGCTGCCACTAGTATGTTTATAATTGATAAACAATTGTGACAATATTAATATATTTCAATTAGTGCCAAGAAGTATAAGAGACAAGATGAGAGTGTATTCCTTTATTATATTATAGTAATACTATATACCTATGTATTGTAGGGGATTTTAATACATTTGTATTATTGTAGTTGTATCAGAATAATTTAATACATATTATGTTTGTTTATGTTATGCAGGGGTCAGTGAAGAGCCAGCACCGTCTACTTGTGGAGACGTAGTGGCCTCTTGGTCACGAGGTCTGGACTCTTTGGACAGTGATAGCAGTCCACCCAGGTCACCTAGATCACCTCGACCATCTCCCGCATCGGCCTCCTACAAGGACTTCATGCGTCTAGTTCCCTACAGAGAGCGAGCTCGCGCTGCACCACATGAGACTGAGGCCTTGGTCAACTTATCACAGAGCGCACCGCCTCCTAAAGTCTCCCCTCCACAATCTTCCTCACAGAGTAACCCACCTAACGGATATTTACCTAGAAGTGGAAACAATGGCAACCCATCTTCACTAAATACATCGCGTTGTTAACCAAAATCCTAGTTCCACTAGTGGAATATGGATAATAATAATATAATAATAGGTACGTATATACTACATGAGTAATGTCAGGACAGTAATGTTTGAAAGCGGTAATTGTATCTTCCAGCTATGCAGTTATGATGTACTTTGTACAATACAATACTCTTAGGAAAAAGCAATGCGCTTGTAACATGTTTGTCCAATTGTTGGTGAACGATGATTAATATCTTAGTGGAGATGTCTGTAAACAACTTAAGTAGTATACACATTGTTTTGTGTTGTATTGTAACCAAAGTAGAAGAAGAAGAAGAAAGGCACAAACAAAGCAGGAGACAGAATGTTTGGAAATGCTTAGTGCCAATTACGTGACGTCCAGTGTGACTTAGATATGCATAAGGTGTATTATTATTCTCTCTGGATGGAACACGCTAGTACGGGTGTTATTTACATGTAATACATACATGTAGCGGTAAAGTAACGTGTAGTCTACACATACATACCTACGTATTATACTAAACTATATATAAAATCTAGAATTAATATTGTACACTTATATGTAGGTAATGTTAAATATTAAAATCTTAGCTTAAATGTTATTTATAAATGAACCTTAATGTACAAATTAATGCTTTTTTTACGGATTATTATTATATCGTAATGTATGTTAGGTTAATATTAGATATATATACATATATAATACCTTTAGGTATATATCTCTACTGCTGCCGTGTGCCATATATATATATATATATATATATATGAGATGAATGTTTTACTCCATTTCACTGCGTACAGTCTGGCA